>OZ002740.1:222623145-223028145 GCA_963924295.1 Dioctria rufipes | reverse complement strand
GGCCACAGACAAGACTGGTAGCAGTTTTATGCGATCCAGCTACAAAAACTTCTTTAATGTTATGTTTAAAACTAAGAACGATATATTTAAAAAATGTCGCATTAATACCTATGTACTTCCTTTGATTGCCTGATGTTCTAAAAATGTAACCCGAACTAATAAATTGTTACTTCGAACCAAGCTTATTTTTAACGCTAGATATTCCAAGCAGATTTTGACCTGTTGGTATATATAGGTATACCACATACCAAACTCAGGAAAAAATAGTACTAATAAACAGAAATATTCATTTACAATAACTATCGGTATATATAAATAATATTTTTCATAATACATACTACATCAAACATTAAAATTTAAATTAATGGAGAAATTTTGTAAACCGGTCATTTTGACCGGTTGGTACGTATATCTAGTGTTAATGGTTTTAAAAAATTCACCTACTTTATCTTTTTGGAAATTCATGGAATTCCAATTCAATATTTTTCTGAACTTATTTCCACAAGCCTCTACGAAATATTTGCTCACAATTTTGCAATTAATAAAAATTATAAAACGAAATCCATTACGCACAGTAATTTCCAAGGATTGTGTTTAAGGAAACACCGTAATAAGATTTCCTATTAATTATTTACTCGTATAATTAATGGCTTTAGTTTACTCCTCATCCATTTAATAGCTCATAACATAACATAAAATTTTACTACTAGAATAGTGTTTTCACTTAATGTAATATAAAATAAAATTTTCTCACAAAAATATTTCCTAAATGAAATGCTCTGTCTCCTTAACGGATAGTCATTAAAAATCTGAAAATTCTCCAGAATGTTCTTTGTGCAATAATCTAAACTGATTGAGTTTAACTTGCAAAAGTAACGATAAACCTCTCCTGCCTGGAAATACCAAAACATCTGTGAAACTGAAGGCTTATAAACTGTTATTCTTAATTTTTCCACCATAATTATTATTTAATTGACTTCTATCTAATTCCTCACTTTTTTAATTTAAGAATGTGATTTCAAAAGATTTTATGAAACTACATAAATTTAAGTGACATCTACACGTGAGACATGATATTAAAAACCGATTCTTTTACCTGGGTATTACATGAAATACTTTCTAGTAATGAAATAAAAATTAGAATTTTTTAGATAGAAAGGGGTATTTTAACCACTGACTTGCATACAAAACTAACTTTCTATTATATTATTATATTCATATAATCGAACTCAATAACTATAAAATTTAAGTTTCCACATACACTAGAATCTTGTTCTAACCAATGAACTTCCACTTAATGGAACGATATATAATAATATGTCAAATGTCAAAGTGTGACAGTATTGTACGTCAAATTGCGGTAAGGAATTAACTTGTTTTGATAATGTTTAGCAAACGGTTTACACTAACAATGCTGCTTGATCTTCGTGAAGAGGAACAATAAAGTAAGTTTTAAGATTAAAAGCTAAAATTATACGCTATAAATATTTAATTTTTGACTTACATCTTTTCCTATTATTGAAATGCAGACAGCCATCTTCTAATCGACAAATACCACTTTGATGCAGTCGATTTACTAAATAAAACATACTTTGCATATTCAGCGCTAACTGGCGGAATTTATCCAAAATTGAAATGGAGGGTGATCCAAATCTTCGTTCAAGAGAATCAATTCAAAATGCTTTTGTGCTTTTTATGAATAAAACACAAAGAGTTGTTGATGTTTACTGGGTTGATTATGAAGGAAGGTTCGTACCGTATATGACATTGGACCCTGGGGGACAAACAATTATAAATACATTTTCTACACATCCATGGGTTTTTAAAGATTCGTATACTGGGGAAAGAATGCACGTTGAAAATAGTGACGTATTTTGGCCTAAACCATTTTTCGTGGTACATCTTCAACCAAACAATGTTACTAGTATGAGACGAAAACAAGTGAACATTCATTTTCCCATGCGTAATTTAAGACAAAATGCCATATGGGCCATAGCCCGACAGTTACAGAGTATTGAAGAAATTGATTCATTAGAAATACCGGGCATATTAAAAACAGAATTAAGAACAATTTTCAAAGACTATGACAAGCACAGACAAAAGTATGTTAATCACTGACTTATAACAATGGACTGAGCGTATTGCCATTTTCCTATAGGAAAGAATGTCATAAATTTTATAGTTGTCTCTTTCACGCTGTGGAAGAGTTGGAGCTACCAACACAAAATATCGCTTACTGAACGTTTTCTTATGCCATTTGATGTTTTTATGTTGGCTGCAGATATAATTATCGCATATATTATATATATATTTTTTTAATTTAATTCGATTATCGGGTGTAAAATTTCATCTGATTGGTTGAGTTTTACATGTTTTTTATGCACTAAATGTTTTAAAAGGTGCCTAAACTCTAATATGCAGAAACAGAATATGTGTGCCACATGAAATAGCAAATCGCTCTATCCTGTTATAAGTCAGTGATGTTAATAAATGAAGCACTTTCGATGCGCAAAAAATTATGAGACAAATGTCTATGTACAGAAGCATGTGTATTTCAATTTCAATCTAATTGAAAGTTCTAATATTCTCGAATCTCGAGTCGATCATTTTATCTAATTTAAGAACATTGTATTTGTCTAGATATTTTAATTAAGCAAGAACATTGTAAATTTATATATATTTCGACAGTACCTATCATATGTTTATAAGATGTAAAGTAATACTGAAATAGATTTCTGATAAAAAATCGGGTTCTGACCTTTTCCAATATTAAATTCGTAGACAACCGATTGGCAATATTAAAATTTCTGAATAAAAACATTTGACATCAAAACACATTTGTTGGTTGTTCAGAGCGTTCCAAGTGCTCTTAGCAATATAAAGATACGCCCTTAATCATTCGGCCCAAGAAAAAGAACGACATTGATTTAAAACGATTCGTCGTGAACAATAAAAGGAACGCAGCAATACTTTACATTTATTTGATTACCTTCCACCAGTTATATCTTCCTCTATAAACACATTGCTTGTGCTGAAATTTCTTTCTATAATCCTACTCTTTATCTTTTGAGATGATCAACATTGTACACAACTTAAGCAGAGGTATAATTTGAACTGGTAACAAAAAATGATTTAATGGATTTTAACACCTTCCGCTTTGCCCGATAGTGGAATCACAAAACAAGGAGAAAACCCGCCAGTGTCTTGCACTCCCGAGTGCAATCGCAATAAATCAATCAATCAAAATAAGAAATTTCCAATGCCTTGAGCTGATAACCTTTATCAAAGATAGTAGATTTCCAAAGAGAGGCTCTCTTGTCTTAAACTGAAACGAGTATGAATTTGGAAAAGTTAGACAGTAGATAATTAAATTCAAATAGGCACTAGCTCTCGATGCCGAATGAAACGGGTAATAGCCTGTTGCGGTGTATCATCAAATACATATAAAGGCTGCGAACAATCGATGCCAACTTCGAGCTCTGATCCCGGGATGTTAAAAATTAAAGCAGCTCTGAAGGATGGCTTTCGTCAGAATAAACTTTGGATGAAAGGAAATTTCCGCTTGCTATGGTGATTCTCAATAATTATGTACGGAATCCTTGCATCATCTTCCATATAAATTTTTTAATCGTCATAACAAATGTTAAATTCCTTCAATCTCTGCATAGTATGACGTGCTTATCGATCGTAATTAAGAAATCTATATAAAGACCTCCAAGTATAAAAGTACGTTCCCATTAACTCTAGCTACTGGATCCCTAGACTGACGGGTCATTAAAATAGCTTCTGTCAGTTTTTATATGTAAGTAGTCAACAGCAAATTTGTTATAATTTAAATTCAGAGATAAAGCTATTTTTGATAAATTTAATTACGACCGAATGATAAATAATTTTACTTATCTGTCTAGCTAGGGTAGATATTAAATGATATTTATATGAATTGGGTTTTATTAAATAAGGTGTGTTATTGTGGTATTAGTTCTGGCAGGAGTATGGAATGGGTGAAGAGAAAACCCTACCACGGAACACTCAACAAATCACTTTCAGTTGAGAATCCGGTGTTAATGATCTTCATCTCGTCATTCGTCTGCCACCCAAGGTAAAGTTCCTGCTATGATGGCCCTTGGACCTGAAAAAGAAAAGGAGAGACAGAACGCCGAGCAAGCAAAAATGGGCTCCGGAAAAGAGAAAGGGAAAGACAAAATGTGGGCGTTTACTCAGGTTATGATTTACTTAGTTTTTATATATTTATTTATATTTTCCTTAAATTCACCCCCGAAGCCGTTACATTCTATTTCCTTCGATACCTGATCTAGTATAGCATACGATGTGTATACCTAACGTAAGTCCACGAATTGTGGCTGTTTTACAATTTCTATAAAAAAATTTATTTTTCTTGCAAATTATTAGTGTTAACTCGGTGGGATTTTGCAATATTTCCTGTAAATCGAATATTCTCGGCATGGACTACGGTGGTCTGTAGGAAGTATGCTGATGCGCGTTTCTGCTGATTTTGTTTATTCCTCCCTAATGCCCACATTTAGCGAACATAACAGGTGTTCTAAAAAACATGGTGACACTGACCGCCAGATCACTACCTAAAGCAGCGTGAACGTCGAAAGCTGCCTGAAATAATCTCTTTTTTAACCTGAGAATTTGAAAATAACTTTTGCCTAAATATAATTACGTTGTTTCATTGATAAGATCACCAGACTGTTTATAGAAATACATATCTGATAATAAACTTAGGAATAATTAAAGAATTCCATTTATCTCCTACATTATTTCACACAAGGCTATTATTATACTCTAGATGAAATCTGTAGGGTATATTAAGTTTGTCATTCCGTTTGTAACGCTTAGAAAAAATTCTGCTAGAGCAAAATGGATTGGAGACCCAAGCATAATATTAAAAGTTAGTTTGATTTTTGCCTGTCCGTCCGTCTGTCTACTCTTACGATAACTCGAGAACGCGTTCACTTAAAGAGCTGAAATTTTGTACACGAACTTTTTAAGAAAATTGTAGATTTCAGTTTGGAAAATGGGGCAAATCGGATAATTCCCTCATAAGGTTACCAATCAAAAATTCTGTTTTTCACTATATATTTGTTACCTGTCTGTCTGAGTCGTGTCGAAGTAGAGAGCTGAAATTTTGTACACAGCGTACTAGTGCAACGCTAACTCCAGCTTGGTTTTAAAGGGTGAACTGGAGCAACTAAACAACTTTAACTCCAGAGACTGAATACGCCAGAATAATTGAACGAAAACTGATCGATTTATTTAGCTAGCTAATTATATTTATATGTACATAATTTATCTACAGTGGTTGTCATCATGCCTACAATTTGCTTATAATACAATATTTTGCATGAGAACCAATTTGTATCTGTCGTACACACTTGATGTAACTCAGCACTTCACGAAAAGTCTAGCCACTTCATGAAATGTAGGTAGATAGCGTAACAGTTTGCGCTTAATGAGTTTTTACACGATGACTCTGAAATTTTTAGCCACTTCATGAAATGCTACAAGCCTTTACGCCGATAGTGTAATACCAACTTATACAACCGAATGCTAGGAGGGTGATGAGGAGTGTAGGGGGAGGTCGAACCCCAATATGCGAGACAACCACACAAACAGGCGTGCGACTCGAACACAAACACACGTCGGCGTGTGCATTCGGTTATATCGGTTAGTATTACACTAAAAGGCTAAAGGCTTGTAGAATTTCATGAAGTGGCTAAAAATTTCAGACACATCGTACAAAATCTCATTAAACGCAAACTGTTACACTATCTGCCTACTTTTCATAAAGTGGCTAGACTTCTCGTGTTGAGTTACATCAAGTGTCTACGTCATATCGAATAACACTATACCCGTTAGGAAACAAAGCTTCACGTTTCACTTTCTTGAACTTTCGGTTCACTCATTACTCATTGTGATTGTAACGTGATCTTTAGAAAAAGTCTTTCGTTTATCCTTGACTTTTTGTTCGTTTCTGCTTCATCGTATTTTTAGGTAAGGGAGGTGTAAATGAGCAGTTGAGTAGGTCAGTTAATAAGTAAATTTAAGTTCGAAAATGGGACAAATCGGGTAACTTCTTCGTAGGGTTGCCATACAAAAATTTCATTTTTTACTATATATTTGGACAGTGCTTGAAAATGCGTCGCCGTAGAGAGCAGAAATTTTGTACACGGTGTTTTCAAAGTATTAGTAAATAATGTTTCAAAAGCGGACTCAATCAGATAACCCCTTCTTAGTGTTGCCATATAAAATTGAGGTTTTTCACGTACACTGTAAAAACGATCAGTCCTAGACGTTTCTATTGCACTAAAAAGTTGAAATCCTATATAATTGGTTATAATCATTTTTACTGTCTCACGAACAGTTCTAGAAATATAGCGAAAAACCACTTCAAAAATCAAATTTGCACAGATGGGTGACCATAGGAAATTACATACGGGCATTCATCTAGGTTATCATATGAATTGATCTTGGATCAACTCTAGCTTTTTTGCTTTTTTATGAAGCATATGCATGTTAACCTCACTGGAAGTGGGTTTAGAAAAATTGCTTGTGCAATTTCTAATTCTAATTCCATAAATTATGCGTTTATGACTGTTTTTAATGATCATACATATGGCTGATTTGTGCGTATTACAAAGGATTTACCCGATTCACAACTCCAGCAGAACTTATTAATCATCTCCTGTGGTGGAACGAACCTATGTACTTAGCTGAAGAATAGAAACCGATACTAACACATGAAGATATTAAAAGGGCAACATTTATATTTAATACATTAATAAAGCATAGCATTACAAATATTATTGAGCAATTCTCCACCTTACCTTACGTTAGGGAACTGCCTGAGGTTAATGGGAAAAGCTCGAGGAAGCAACGTACATATCTGGCCCACTAACGGGAAGGTAATTCAAGGAGCATCGACATCTTAATAAAAATTATTCAGTCTTGAATGAGGGCCACTCAGTAAGAACAAGAAGTCCCCTCTTAAGTCATAGTTAACTTTTTTAATAAAAATATAATCATTAGCTTTAGAGGACGATTACAAAACTCAGAATTGGAATATGAAGCTGAATACCCGGATATACTGCCTCATAAAAATCACTTCACGAAATTTATGATTGAAGATGAAAATAAATGCTTGGCGGAGCTAATACTGGATCATGAAGGGCTACAGAGCCGTAAAAAACAAATCAGGAACTGCGTAGTCGAGGAAGATGCAGTGCCAAAACACACCAACTAATGGGGAACCTGCTGAGACCTCGATTAATGCTAACACGCCCATTCACAATATCCGGTATTTGTACCACAAGACACATCGCGGTTTTCATCTTAACAACAAAGGCCATACACTTGGAGGCAGTCAACGACTTAAGTGTAAATGCCCGCACAGCAGCATTTAAACGTTTGATTGAAACATAAAAAAATTAAATTTATTTCCCGGAAAATGTATATTCCCCAATGCAACCAATTTCCAGTTGACTATCAAAAAACTTGCAATCCTGCAAAATGCAGCTGAGTTCAGGGAATAATACCAGAGCCGAACTGTAGGAATTGGAAACTATGTAACAATTGCAGCTTCGTGCCACCCACGGCATCCCACAATATGAGAAGCCAGAATTAAATAAATAAAACACCATCTAAAAAGAACGCTTGAACAAACAAGCTTAACATTTGAAGAACTAATGACAGTACTATGTAGACCAAGGTAGAGCTCCTCAAAGGATGGTCCAAGGGTAAATGATTTAGATCAAGTGAAGGACAAAGCCCTCCTCCACCACAATAGTGTCAAGGAAGGATTGAAGAGATCCATCCAGGAAATTATAACCTGACAAGGGTGGTCACAATTTAGGTTCGAAACAAGCTAGTAAAAAGGCCACTAACCAAGATTTCTATCTAACCCATCGATCAACCACAAGAATTAAGTCATGATAGCCTAAAGCAAACTCTGGGGGCGAAAGATGCCATCAACGCAAGGAAAAACTATGGAAGCGGAAGATGTCGTCAAGGCAAAGAATATCAGCCAAAATGGAAGAGTAAATATAGTGACAGGCTGCCCTATTCTACAAGATCATAAGATATTCACATCAAGAGACTGGACATAAGTAAAACCAAATAACTCAGACACAAGACTATAGGGCACGGTATACAGACTAACAAGCTTTGACTATCCGGCACCATATATTCGCCATTTTCTGTGTTACTCGATTCACATGAGAAACTCAGTTTATAGCAAGTAGATGAAATATTTTAGTCTTATAACTATGATCGCCAGCACTATTGGCATGAACTTCAAGGAAAACTGTATTTCAGAATTATACAACCTATGAAACATTCCAGTAATAAGGAAACACTACTATACCGCAATTCAAGAGCAGTTCGAGTGGCACCTACACAATCTTGCGGAAGCCAATACTCTCACCGCAAGCAAGGGCCCCATATACAAGACAAGAACGCAACGAAAACTTCCTCTCGCAGTAATGGAATTTGTGGCTTTAATAATTGGATAAGATTAGGTCAGATAGATGAAAATTATATAAGCAACGATATTTATGAAATTTTTATATAAAAGGAAAAATTAGAAAATATTTGTGCGTAACTAAGAGATGACTAAGTAAAATATAATAATACCTCATTTGAAAGCTATTAAAAAATCCAAGAACTGCCAGAATCCATTGGATAGTTCAAAAATTATACTCATTTATTCCCATCAGGGTTCACGAATACCAGCAAAGATTTTAAATGCTATAACTCCTAAGGGAAGGGTATGTCTAACGATTTTTTGTATACTAATCTTTCTTAATCACTTGTGGTCTTTTTACATATAACACGTCTTTTCCAAAGATTCATTTTGTCTTATTACCATTATTTTTAGCGAAAGTAAGTAAAATAACTAACATAACTTACAACAAAAATAATAAACAAATATTTTATTACGATTGAATAGAAATTATCACATTTATTTAATATATTATATACTTAGTAGAACATATAACTAGTTATATGTTCTAAATATATATATAATTAATTATAAATACGAATAACGAAAAGGAGAAAGCTGTCTTGTTCATGTTTTGATGTCAGGATCTTTCTTTCAAATATTTGCTAGCATTTTTGTTCCACGCTATATTTTCAATTAATATGATATGGACCTGAAACTTTCAGTAATATTTTAGAAACTGTGCAAGTCAACTGATGCCGAGCTTAGAATTTTGAAAAGATGCTAAGAAAAAGAAAATAAAAAACCCAAAAACTTTATCATGTACATACATATAAGACAAGTGCGACTAGAACACTTATAAATTAGTGATCTAATTCGTTTTTACTAAATTTAGTTCAGCAAATAGCTTTTGTGCTTCTTTGATATACCTTTTTAAATAAAAATAAATATATAAATATTTGTGGAATTTCTAAGTAGTCAGTTTTCTTAAATCAAAGTAAGAATCTTTTTAGTTATTATCCTTAACGTGTCAATTGCGATAACTCTAAGGTGGAATGGAAACTTGAAACACCATGAATTATGCGAAGTGCTCCATTTTGATTCTTGCTTAATTGTTTCATATTTCCTGGTGTGGAATACATAATTAAATCACTCGTGCCACTAAATAGGAAATTCGAGGCGGTAACCTATCTAATGTTCCCAACCAAGACGAGACAGTTCCTTTTTTCTCTCATATTTAATTAAAAATATTAAAATAAATGTTACAATTTTCATTCAAAATAATAAACCGTTTTAATTGCTTTGCTTCAATATAATTAAACTTAATTTATTAGTTTTCATGTTAATTACATTTGTACTTAATTTAGTTGCAACCAAAACTGATAACTTAGACGTTATTTTCAAGAAACTTACTTGACTAAAAGGACAAGAAATTCAAACTATATTGCCTCGTAATGAAGATAGATTTTATTTGGCGTTGTTATGTACAGTACAAATTTATTTTCTTTGATTCCTACGTTTCTATAATGTAAATGTAATTATTCTGATAACTATTCTCAGTAGTTAATAATTTACTTTTATCACAATAACACAACTATTTTATGTATGTACTTGTTGTTACGAGAAACACTTCAGAGAAGAATTTCCCATTTTTAATATAAAAATTATACATAAGATAATGTATGTTCTGGAAGATTTAACACACATTTGTTACTTCCTAATGATTTCAAAGAGTATACCACTGCAATGGTTGTGTAGTGTCAGAGTTTCAGTTTCTGTCACCAGGACTTATAAGTTCTGACATGTCACATTGCGTTACCACTTCATATTACCTGTTGCTTCCTTTAATTTGGCTTAGTTTTATAATGAAATGTTAAATCGGCTGATTGTTTCCATATAAAATGGCGAACAGTCCGTAAATCCATATTGGGGTCCACCACCTATTAATTAGATAATTTTTATAAATCGCCATCTTTTTTAAAAATATATTTAAATTAGTATATCTCTGATATTGTATGACAAGATTCAGAATCTGCACCATTGTGGGTTGGACGATAGATTTGATAGTCGTAATGCTAATTTTTCCAAAAATTATAAAGTGCATATCCGCTGAAGTGGATCTTTTCTGATAGAAAAACAAACAATTAAAATTTTCTTACCGAAAAATGATCTTTGAATAAGTTTTTGTTTGGTTTTTTTATATTCTTCAAGTGGTCAACTATAGGGAATGAAAATTTCCAAGCGAAAATCTAAACGATACAATTGTGGTTGAAAAATGTATATAAATTACGGCATTTGTGGTGCAATGGATAAAACATCTTAATGTGAGGCATTCTGCCAACAACAGGATAATTTAGTTTTGGTTTGATTACAGAATGTATCAAGGAACAAATGAATTTCTCCATCTTAAAATCTGGTCTCCTTACGAAGGAGTTGAAGAATGAATTATGTAAATTAAACGATCTTTCGGAAATTAATGAGTAAACCTGAAAATTACTAAAATATCATTGTTTCATATCAACAAAAGTTTAGGAATTTCGGGGAGTTGCATTTAATGATCAGTTACTTTTTTATGAGGCATTGATCTTGAACTCAACATAGTTAGGACGACATTGGGTTAGAACCTGTTTATAAAAGCTTCTGTTTGATGTCTTAGGAGTAGTTTCTGGCGGTTTTGTACACCTATCATCAACATTCTTAACGGCTCCCTTACTGCACACATCAATTAATTCTTTTGTATGGCTCTGAGATTGAAAATTTATGTGTTCGGCCATATTCTTGCGTGGTAAAAAAATGATCGACTATTTTTAGTTTCTTATTGTTGGTTAATGTTCAATGTTTTAATTGCACTATAGAAAAAGAATTGTTTGAAGCTAAGGAGCATTCAGATTATAAAAACTTATCGTGCCTATCCACGACAAAAAATTGTATGGAAGGGAGGGGAGGAGGGATAGTTTACGATCATCGTTAACAACTCATTGTATGGCCATATCATGGCCTTTCCAACGACAGCTCAACCAGCTCAGTACTCTCCGGAGTTATTGCGGTCTAAAATAAAAGTTTTTTTACTTTTATATACCCTAGATGAAATTATAGGGTAAACTAAGTTTGTCATTCCGTTCGTAACGCACAAAAATAATGCTGGTAGAGCAAAATAGGTTGGACACTCATGCATAATATTAAAAGTTATTTTGATTTTTGCATGTCTGTCCGTCTGTCCGCCTGTGCGCACGATAGCTCGAGAACGAACGAGGAAATCGAGCATTTATTTACTACTTATTACTACCTATTACTATTTATTTACTATTTAGGCACTGCCTGAGAAGGCGTCGACGTAGAAAGTTTAAATTTGGTATATGGTGTTTTCATAGCAATAGTAAATATATTTTCAAAGATGGACTAAATCGGGCAACCACTTCTTGATGTTCCTATACAAAGCTTCGGGTTTTCACTAATTTGGAAACTGCCTGAGGACATGTCGACGTAGAAAGCTCAAATTTTGTACACGCCGTTTTCATAAAAATTGAAAACACAGCTTCAAAAATGACCCAAATCGGACTATCCTTTCTTGGTATTGCCATACACACTTTGGTTTTTCCTCTGCCTGAGAGCGCATCGACGTAAAGAGCTGAAATTTTGTACACAGCGTTTTCATAAAAATAGTAAAGAGAACAATTTGATTGACATAACTTACAAAAAGCTAATTAACACAACTTTTTTTTATAAAAACTATAAACTCTCCTCTTATTACACCTATGTGCTAAATGTAGCCGTTGAAGAGTAATTCTTATTAGTTTTTAACCTATTCAGCTAATAATAAATAATTTGTTCCCTTAAAAAAATATCGCCTAATTTCAGTATGACCTGAATAGGCTACAGTTAGGACTTAAGTGTAATGTGCTAAATTAAAGAGAAGAGTCCAAAGGTTACAATAAAAAAAAGTTATATTGATCAGCTTTTTGTAAAAATAAAAGTCAAAGTAAAAAAAAAGCTAGGAGAAGTTAGTTAGTACTATCACCTCCTTCCCTATGGACCTCCATGTCGGAAGCACCCTGATAATTATTTAAATAAAATTGTCAAATGCAGGAGAGAAATATCAGACATATTTACAATAAAACGTGACTAGACAAAATAACACGAATAATCGCGATAAAAATTTACAGCCAATTCATTCAATCCGAATTGATACGTTGTTCAGTATTACTATGAATATGCATATCTAACGAAGGGTTAAACAACATTCTTTTCAAAATTTCTTTTTGCATTCCATTCATTAACCACAATCTACTGAAAGTGAAAATATTTTCCAAGACGCTTGCTGGGTCTACAAAATTTTGTCTCTAATCTGATATTCACACCATCAGTTAGTAGGTATTGGAACTCAAACATGTTTAGATTTCTCACCCGTTGACCCTTTTTACAAACTAAAGCTGTTTACACGACAATTGCTATACATATTTCTATATTTCCGTACCGGTGCCGTCATATGTGCAATTGGCTGACTTGTTTTTTCATATTTTATACGCACGGCGGTACGGCAACGGCATAGCCGTCGTATGTGCAAGCAGCCTAATGAAGAGAAAGCTGCGTCACCATTCTGGAAAATATGAATGAAACAAACAAAAAATGCAGCAAGATGATGCTATTAAGTGGTAAGTATTCGAATTATTTTTCTAACCACATCATAAATCTCAGATAATTATCTCCCTTAATCTCTTGTGAGACGTGGGATTGATGGAGAAAAATTTCTAAATTGAACTTAAGTTTTATATGGACTTCGAGCCACCAAGGTTTTTTAAGCTAAATGATACATAATATATTGAATTTGGACATTCTCATCGTACCTTTATGTTTTAATAGAACTCCAACGTTGAATGATAGTGATGACTCTCTGATAAAAAGTGTGTGTGTGTGGTTTCTATGTGACTATGGGCACTCAACTCATGTATATGTTTTACTACTTATCTCACCTTCTAATCTTCTCATTTAATATTTATTATTTATTTGGTGTTTCTAATTTTGATTTATTGATTAAACTTATATTCGTTGTGCTCACGATGAGCTATATGGGTCCGTATTGTCTACAATTAACTTTTCTCACTTAACTCAGAGCACCACTAACAGAAACGATAATTGTCTCGATCTATGCGTAAAAATTATATTATGTACATTTCAAATGCCGCTTCCTCTTGCAAAATAGTCGTCATCTTCTTCCCACACTCGTTTTTTTATATCCTAGATGAAATGATACTAATGTCGATTTCGATGGGACTTTGGTGCAACACCAGTATTGCATTTTTTCCAGCAGTGCAACACTCAAAATGTTCGATGGGACAATTTTTATAGCAGAAGTGCAACACAAGCTTTGCACTCACTTCCCCTACTTTGCACCGGATATTTTCTTGGTGTTACAAATACATATTGAGGTCGAATTGTCATCTGCTCTGTCAAAGTGTACTGTCGCGATTATTTGTGAAATTTTGGAGTTAAATGAATTAAATTTTTTTATTTGGTTAATTGGCTTTAAGTTAAAAAAAACTTGTTTCTATATATCAATAAACAACATTTATTACGTTTGACAGTTCCGTGTATATAATACGTGTGTCAACAAATACAAGGAATATGACAGAAATATGTTCGATGGACTTCAGTTCTCCCAGTTCTCCGCTGCCAGAAAAAGTGCAAAACTGAAATGGTCCCATCGAAATCGACATAAGTTTGTCATTTCGTTTGTAACACCTAAAAATAATGATGGAAGAGCAAAATGGATTGGACACCATGCATAAAATTAAAAGTTATTTTGATTTTTCCATGTCCGTCTGTTCGTCCGTCCTCACGATAACTCGAGAAATTAGAAAACTGAAATTTTGCACATGGGCTTTAAAAAAAAAAGTAAAATTAAGTTCGAAAATGGGACAAATCGGGTAATACTTCTTAGGGTTGCCATACAAAAATTTCGTTTCTCACTGCCTGAGAACGCATCAACGTAGAGGACTAAATCGGGCAACCCTTTCTTGCTGTTGCCATAAAAAAATTTTAGATTTTTACGTATCCTGTGAAAACGATCACTCCTATACAGTTTTAATGTACTGAAAAGTTCTCCAGAGTAGGAAATCCTATAAAATTGATTATAATTATTTTTGCTGTTCGACGAACCGTTCTAGAGATATATTCAAAAACCACTTTAAAAATCAAACTTGCGGAGATGGGTGACCAAACGAAATTACAAACGAGCATTCATCTATGGTATCAAAAGAATTGGTCTTAAACAAATTCTTGCTTTTTTACTTGTTTTCTGTACGCTTTACTGGTCGCTCCCAATTACGTACATATAAGTTATTTACGCAAGATATAGCAGAAGTATGTGTTGTAGTCTCATGTGCGACCCAATTGATGAGAAATTCTGAGCTTTCGGAGTAAAAGTTACTAGATTTTTCTGGTCAAAATTATTTTAGTGGAAAAGAGTGCAGTAGTAAAAAGCACAGATCGATCAAGTTTCGAGCAGGAATAATAAGGAAATTTTTTCAAATAAATTGAAAGTTTCCAAAATAAGTATTCCGAAACCGTACAATTAAAAATATCCTGGTTCTTATTGTACAATATCAGAAAAATAACTAATTTAACTTAAAAGATAAATTATGAGCTTTAACTTACCACATCGTTGCACAGCAATTCTATTCGATCTTCTGGTGGGATCTGAGAACCTTCTGAGTTAGCATCACTTTGACTATTTTGAGATGAATTGGAAGCATTACCACCGCTTGGTGTAGTTTCAGGCGCCAACACTTTTTCTAGTACATGTTCACATACTTTTCTACACTGAATGAATTCATTTGCTACCAGTCGGTCCTGAAATTATTTTTATTTTTTTAAAAATGTTTAATCTGATATATATCGTAATATCAAACCCTTTTCATCCTATCTTGTTTCGCCATTTGTGGATGTGGTTGTAGATAAAACGGAATTTTTATGAATTTAGGAATACCTCTATCAATAACTACGTCTGATACCCACTGAGGTACAGTTTCATGTAAGAGGGTACTTTCACTTTCTCCCGAAGCGTCTCGTACTAAAAGTCGACAAACTGTTCGGCCGCCTACCTCACTGTAATATCAGAATACTCAATTTGGAAGAATGTTTTTCAAGATATAATGCAAACCTAAATATGACAGGAGTATGTTTTGGAACCTGAAAGTAACCGTTTCCTTTAACATCGGGTTCCGGTTCATTTGATTGCAGACTATGAGGTGGAGACCAATATTCGAGCAATGCTTGCAATAGCAAACTTCCATAATTTATCTAAAAATAAATATTATTTTTAACATTGTTAATTCCTCCGTATTCGTTTTATTTAACTTCATTTTCATAATTACAAACCTTTAAATCTGTTCCAGGCTCAGCTAATTCTGGTAAGCCAGCTTCGATGGATACCCAAGCTGCAAAACAATCTACTTCATCTTGCACTAATACTATAGTTGGCATCTAAAAGGAACAATTATAATAAAATGCATACAAATACCTTAAAGTTAGCTTACTCCTGTTTTTAAGTCAACTGTAAACCAGTTTGGAATGAAAACCCGTTGGTTTCTCTTATTCACTTCTTCGTCGAAATCGACTTTCCCTAAATCTTCTTTTTTTACTACACAAAGGACATCGTATATTGCCACATTTTCTCCAGTATCTTTTGTGACTATATGACGCTTATCATTTAATACTACACATTTCTTTATAGCCGCACCACCTTAAATATTATATTACATTAATGATTCTGACAAGCTTTCATTAATATATTACCTTTAATACACGCAAATTCCACTCCCTTATTGCTAATTAAATTACAACCTTCAGTTGTGTTAAGAGTACTTTTTTCGAAGTGGGGAAGTTTCCAACATCGAATGTCTGAATTCCAAGTAGTAGCCTTAAATTTAAATTGTTTTTGTAACAATAAAAAAATCTATCAGAAAATATAAAATACCCAAATTCCTTCCTTATTAATATCAAAACATAAACTCAAAACAGGTGCTTTCTCTTCACACACAAGAATACTATTATTCTTAGATCTAAGCTCTGTTACGATAATTTTTTTATCTCTACTTCCAGAAATGACGTACTGGAAATTGTCAGTCATCAATAATGTCCAGACACCTTCATCGTGTGCTCGTATTGTTTCTATACATTGCTGTTGGCCTAAACTCCACAATTTTATTGTTCCATCTGAACTACCTGAGACAACTTGTGAACCATCCGGTGACACTACTAAGGCTCTAACATTCTCTGAATGGCCCTTTAATTTCATAATTCTAGTACAGGTCCTTGGATCCCATATTCGTAAAATATTTTCTGTTGATCCACTTACAATAACGGTTCCGGATGGATTCATAGCTAGGCTATATATCGAGTCCTTCGAACCGGCAAGACTAGAAGCTATAAGTTTAACGAAATATAAAAACAAAATAGTAATAATATATAAAATTTGTAATTTTACTTGTAACGGTATTGTTACTGGCAGTCAGTGCTGTTAATGTATTTACATCCCAAAGGAAAATGGATTTATCCAGACCAGCGCTAGCAACCTGCTCTCGATCTTTTGCATAGGCAAGTGCTTGTACATAATCCCTGTGAGTTCTGAGCGTTGACATGCAGAACCCCTTCTGAGCGTTCCAAACTTTTACCGTTGTATCACAGCTAGCACTTATTACTGCAAAGTTTATTTTATTATAAGGTTTTGAAAAAAAAAGTGGTGCCTACGATTCCTCCCTCCGCAACACAAAACAATGTCATTCACCCAGTCGTTGTGATGCTCCATACTTTGAATATAACGATCTTGAGAGTCTGTTTTTTTTGTATCCCATACTCTGATAATTGCGTCCCTTCCTAAAATATTTATTTTTTAACAATGTCTCTTACTTCATATTTATCGCCATTGCTGGAATTTACCTGCCGAATACAATTTTCCGGTACTAGGATCCAATTGTAGGGCATTAATGCCGTTTCTATGTTGCTTTTCTTCTGCATCACGAATCACAAAAGATACCTAAAAAAGATTGACATTAAACTACATTCAATACCCATTATGTGCTGAGGTCTTATTTCCAGATTGGATGACCTAACTAAAAGAAAATTATTTTCAACTTTGCTAGACAAATAGCATAAAATAATATCGAATAAAAGTATGACAAAACTCTTCGCATCTGAAATATATACCTACTCGTACCTTCAATATGTACAAAAATTCACACTTTTCGAGATAACGCCACTTAAAAAGTTTTTGGTAAAGGTTTATCCCGTAACTGCTTATGAACCCTATGAACATAATTGAAGTCATTTTTAATAATAGACAATCCAAACTTTCCGCAAAATGCTTAACTCCTATACGCAGTTGGAAAATAATAAACCTTGATATGGATTTAGAAAATTTGATTTATTAGCGGTTTTTCAAGAAGTACTACTAAGGTATCGTCATAAGAAAAATTTTAGAATCCACAAAAAAATGAAATTGAAATTAGTGCATGGTCAATTCGTATACTCTACTCAGAGCGCAGCGTTCATGTTAACACATTTGGTCTTAGACCAATTAAAACTATTCTCGTCATTCAGTGCCTACTCCTTTCAGTGAAAATAGGAAGTGATTTAAATTTAAATCAGATTATGCGGAAAAACATTGCTTTATACCGTGATTGATCGAATAACATCTTTCTTCAGGCAAGGTATAGTAATATTTATCAAATAGTGAATCTAGTTCAGCGGAAATTAAGATCGGAAGTCCTAATAAATCACTTTCTGCTGTTACTACCTTACTAAATTAAAATGAAAAGACAAGATAACTATAAAAACTACAAAGGAAAAATATATATGTACATGTCAAATATACTGAAACGAGCAACACGATATAAACATGATCAAAAGACCATATTTGCAACTCAACACCACAACCACAACAACACTGCTAAGCAAGAAGTCCTCGAGAATCCAATAATTACTTCAACAATTTAGTGTCAATATGGATGATGCGTTGATTTTACCAAACGAATGCCTCGAGGATCCAATAATTACTTCAACAACTTAGTGTCAATATGGATGATGCGTTGATTTTACCAAACGAATGCCAAATTTTAAGGACTCTGAACATCGCAAAACAAATTTCATCGACTGGAAAGGTTATGGACTGAATTTTTAGCGTGGAATTCGGAAATGAAAAATTTAAGATACTGTTATAAGCGTGGCCTTTTTTCGTTATTCAAACACAATATTTCAAATATTATTCACAAGTTCTTCCTTTATTTATCTACATATATCTAATGTTTACTTTTTTAACATTCACAAGCAATTATCAAACCAACTCTACTTTAGTTATCACTAGTACAGTACTTCTAATTATTGCAATCCAAATAGTTTGCTTCGTTCACTTCACTGTCTGAAATAAGACTCGTCTCCTGGCGGTGAGAAGCGTCATATTTATAATCTATAAATTGTCCTAGAACCTTCCCGAATATTCCGTTCTCGAAACATCGGTACTCCGAACCTAAAGATGTCGCTTGCTATTTCTGTGATACGATTCTCCGAAAGTTGTTTATGTCCGTCTGTACTTAATTAGTCATTCCATGCGAAGTATGTAGATGTCGCTTATCCTTTTTCTATTGGACGTAACAATACAAACCCCAACCATCAGTATTATGAGAGGTTTTAAAGGACTTAAAAGATCAAAAAATCAGTTACAATGCTTACTGCTAAAACTAAGATCGCAGCAGTCCTATTAACACAACTTCTTAAAAATGTAGCCAAGCCACTACAAATTTCAGCAGCTGCTTTTTACGCATGACCAAATTCCTCAATCACCTTAGCATTGATAAGAGACGATCCCAGAAGACAGAACATGTTTGCAGCTAATCGAGTTGTTGAAATAAAAATTTTTATTAGACCAGATGGCAGCATATAAAAACCGACGAAAATCCAGCCGATTATTATCAAGAGGTATACACCCAACACTTCTGAAAACACAGCGGACCAACATAACTATCAATATCATATAATAAATGGTCCGCCTTGTTAGATAACAATCACAGAGCCAATGCGGAAATTCGGGAACATCATCTGGTATTCCATCTCAATAAGCAAACAACTGACATACTAGAAATATTCTCAAATTTATCCCGAATAATACGAGTACTTACACACTGCAAACGTTTTTCCAACTACTATGAAACAAAGGACACCCCTACAAAATAATTCACTAACAAAAAATGTTATTCCACACTATACAACATAATTAAGATAGTTCAAAATGAAATACACCAACTCGCTACGAAGCGAAGTTTGAACCATTCCAGCGACACTCACCTTTCCTGGGTGAAGGCGCAGTATTGAGTAGGGTGATGCTAGAAAACTTTTCTTCCTTATGATGAGAAACATCCCTATCTCATAATAATTATTTTACTCCGTGGATGAAAAAACATTACAGAGAGGAAACCAGAACATCCATGCGTATGTACTTCTATAAGAGAAGAGTTATACCATAGATGACACAAGAGCTAGATGTCGCATGCAGTACCAAAAAAGTATACAAATTTTATATGGCTGGGTGGTCCATTCCGGAATGGACCACAACATTTGAAATGATGTATACGTCGAGTGATTCATATTTTTACGTATCTGAAGTGTTGGGGAAGTCGATCAAATGTATACAAAACTACTATTATAAAATCATTTGCATTCGTCACAATCTGAAACATATTATGGTCCATTTCAGAATGCACTACTCATTTCACAATGTGTATACTCTGCTTTAGTATGGCATGCGACATCTAGTTCTTGTGCCATCTATGGTTATACATAACTGTACGATCTGCAGCTGCTATAGAGTAACAACGGCAAAACAACTTGTGGGTACATTACCAACTACAAGAGACATTCCATCACAACCTTTTTGGCACACTAGAATAGATTACGCAGGCATATTTAGCATTCCATTATCGCCAGGACTAATACAATAAAAACACACATATAATGTTTATATGCCTCTCTTCAAAAGCATTGCACTTAGAGAAAGTTAGTTATATGAATACAGAAGGGTGCCTTGCCGCCACGTTTTAGTTTCAAACTTCGGCGCACTGTGGAAGCCGGTTTAGAATCCATGAAGTATCATGTCTAACGAATTGCAGGAGAGTTAAATTTTACCTTTGAAAAATTTTCAACGTTATTATGCCAAACTGAGTAACAAGGCTAATGAATTGGCAGCAATCAATGCGGGACATTTCTAAATGCTGAATGAACTAAACAACAAAAGGCGACTTAGTCCTCATAACTGTTGAATCCATACCACCAGCACGAGGAAGAGTAATTCAGTTACAACCAAAAAGAAATTAACTATTATGCGTAGCTCATGTTCGCACAGCAAAAACTACGTTTGAAGACCAATAACAAAACTGTGCAAATTGCCATACGACAAAGAGGAGCTGCCAAACACTGACAATATTGAGTCGTCAAGAAAAACACTACACATTACTTCTTATAAACAGCAATCCGAAAACGACGACGTATTCATCCGACTAATATACCTAATACATACATAATATACCTAATAGAGGAACATAAAAATACATTCCTACAATCAAAATAAGAGAAAATATATAATATGTACTACCCATCTTCACGACAAAAAGGTATTACCAATGATTGAAAACCTCAAAAAGATTATGAAGAAACACAAGCCAGGAATTTATTTCGAAGACTTCAATCTTCATATGGTAAACAATGAATGGAACACGGTAGTCTATTATCTATTACAATTTAAGTAGACAGTTAGACGAATTCGAGCTATGTTTAAAGAAACTTGTGTAACCAAATTATCACGTACCGTTATTTCTGCAGCGCAATCTTTATGGATGTGTTCACACAAGGTAAAAGAAATGCAAAAAAATAATCTCATTCTTCACACCAAAAATGGAAGTAAAAATACACATGCGAAGACAACGCAGAGCTCCTCTAGATATTAGAAGAGTATTCAGTTTAGAGTACTATATCAAAACTACACTTTTGTATTGAAGACGAAATACATAAACACAAAGACAATGGGGACTACCTTTTAGATCTCTCCAAGAATCAAACGTCAGTAATAGAGATCAGTTCAAACGTGCTAAAAAAGACCACAGGGCAAATTCAATGTCAATTCGAAGTATGCAACTAGCATATAAAAGCATATAACTTTGAAACCATCCTTGAAGGATTAGAAGATAACAAGGTACGCTTTTCCCCCTACCTCAACTTACTTATAGCCACATATGAGAAGACGCGGAATGAATTTATAAACTTATTAGTGGAAAAATTAGTTCTAACCCCGATGTACCCACGAGACTAAATAAAATTTATAAGAGAGCACATTACATCATCTCTTTTTAGATTTTTAGAGTACATACATAAAAGGAAGGTCCGTTGATAGTTTACACACAGTTGTCCATTCTATTGAAATAATGTATTTTTGCATCATTTCACTGATACGCTAACAAGACATAGAGTGAACCAAACCTTAAATACTGAATAGAATGGTATTTCCCAATCTGGGCGGCAAAATAGAAAGAAAACACTCACCCGGATAGGACACAAAGGGATATATTACGTGAACGACCGACGCCGACGTGATGACTCTAACAACAGGAAGTTTCAAGACGGAATTCTGCAGACTAGTGCAATTAATCCAACTAAATACGGACTGGGATACAGATTTCAAATTGTGAATCAATCCACTGAAAACTGATCTCTCCCTTTCTTTATTGGCTCCACGTGTTTGGAGCTTTAAAACTGAGTAAAATACTTAAGAATCATACTACATAAAAGAAAACTGATCAAGAAACCACACCTAGAAGATAGTCCGAACAAAGCTTTTAGGGCCTTCTCAACGTGTCGTAGAGCAATATCCGCAGATGATCCTCTGGATATAACAAGTATCATCCAACCTATCCTAACCAATAGCTCTGTACTGTAGTGGAAAGCAACGAATTTTGCCTATCATCAAAAAATATTAAAAAAGAAGTAGAGAATGTGCCTCCTTAGCGTAAGCAGCGCACTCAGGTCGACTAGTACTTGAAGCTATCCTCAACATACACCCCGTGGAAATATACATCAAGAATGAGCCTTCAATCGCAAATCTGACACACAAAAAAAGACAACTTCATGGCGAATATCCCGTCTAGGAAAAAATGGGAATCATACCCGTGAGTGTTTTTTGCGAAGACCCTCGTAGTATAGAAATGAACATATTTTTGAAAACCGTTTCCCGATCATCCATGTGGAAATCAAAAGCATCCTAAAAGCAGGAAGGTTCTGCTCAAGCTTTATACAGGGAACAAGGGGATTAATTGTGCTCGAACAGCCAAGCTGCTATCGAAGCCTTGATGAAGCCCTTCGCAACCTCCTAATTAAAATTCGTATTGGATTGTAAAACTACCCTGAATTCCCCTTCTCGGTGTAATAAATCACTTGCTCTATGTGTGCAAGGTCATATGAATATAAGTGGAAACGATAAGCGGGACGAACTCATTTGTCTAGGAGCAGTCTCGAGTTTTCCCCCACAACTGGAAATACACCAAGGCACTTGGTAATACCATGCAACTTGGGCTAAATGCCAATACAGTGTTTGGATATATAATCTTACAGGTAGAACAACAAAAGAACTGTGGAGGAAACCCAACCCAAGCTCAATGAAGAAGCTATTGCAGCTGAACAAGACAATCCTGAGAACTCTTGTATCTATACTCACTAGGCACTCCTCTCGGGGGTCACTAACAAAGGAGGCTGCTTGTGAACAGGTCTGCATGCAAGGGATGCGAAAAGGAGACCGAAACGGTGACTTATTTTCTCTGGCACTGTCCGGCTCTCTCTAAAAGACTAAGGAACACACCTACAACTACATAAAGTGGGAAGGGAGGGTATTAAATTTTGCTAGAGTGCCCGGCTGGGATTTATGAGATTGCTTGTAAATATTAAGTGTGAACATAGGCGTAGGTGCAGGGGACGAAAATCAAATTAGATATATGTATATGTTGTAGACATTTGACTTATCTAAGCACTTCATGAAGTGTAGGCAGATACTGTAACAGTTTGCGCTTAACGATTTTTTACACTAAGTGTCTGAAATTTTCAGTCACTTCATGAAGTGGTACGAGTCGCCGATTGTGTATTACCAACCGATATAACCAAATACTAGGAGAGGGAGATAAGCAATGAAGGAGGAGGTCGCCCACAGATCTGTGACACCCACCTACTCCACCTGCACACACCAAATATTACGTATTTTGGACAACCCCAACCTCAGCAATTGATGGAGTCGAAGATGGGAATCAGAATGCCTGCCCCACAACTACTGCCTTCGGTGCAGGATGGCTCTTTTGCCTTTCGCTGGTGACAAGAGGTCACAGGATTTGTAAATTTTTCCACTTTTAGATCTTTTTTAAAAATTGTTGTGTCTGTTTTTAGCCTCTTTTGAAAATCTTGCGTCGTTTGTTTTCATTTTTGTGTCATTTTGTTATCTATTTGTTCGTTTTAATTGTCCCTATTGACTTTTTAAAACTATTAGTTTAGCTATTGTCTTTTTCCCATTTTTTTTAGTTTCCGAACTTATTAACTACAAATTAACATATTTACTAGGTACTAAATCGCTGAGTCTAGCTATATAATGTTAACATTTTCAATAAATAAATTTTGAACTAGAATTTTTATATGAACGGCTGAACCTATTTGTGTAAGCTAGTATTTAAGCTTGAGCTTAAAATAAATATAGTTTTGTTTTGATATGAAAATGTCCAATTTAAGGCATGTACTCAAATCGATTTTTTTAATTAAAAATACCCTGGGAGACTTAAATATTCAAAGCAAGATATACGATAGGACTATACTATTTAAATTTGAATACAAAAATATTTATTTAAAGGCCCTGGTCAAGGCGACGTTTATGAATGGTAAGATACAAAATAACTACAGTGGAAAATAAATGAGCACATTGCTTGCAATGTACAACGTT
Source organism: Dioctria rufipes (assembly GCA_963924295.1). Taxonomy (NCBI): domain Eukaryota; kingdom Metazoa; phylum Arthropoda; class Insecta; order Diptera; family Asilidae; genus Dioctria; species Dioctria rufipes. The sequence goes on along the minus strand of OZ002740.1, from coordinate 223,003,669 downwards.
CAATATACATATATGTATATATAAGTATATAAGTAAGATAAATCTTAATAGAAAGTTTGAAATTAAAAATAATTAAAAACGAAAAAAAACTTTTACACAGCACCCTCAAATCAAAACTAACAATATATATGTATATGATACAATGAGAACGTAATTTAACATTACACAAATTCAGATTTTCTGTATCCTTAGTTCTGGAGCATTAGTTATACGATGTTTGCTACAAAAACAAGCATACCCATTAGAGTGGGTCGCTCTATCCCTTTCATTATCAACGCTAGAATATTTCATAAGAAGGTCTAACTGCAGTAAGAAATATAGCCTGATATGAATTTGTGTTGCGATCGTGTTTTGCAAAACTGTGAATTGGGACCGTATATCTATTGGCAATTCAAAACAGCTAAAAGAACGAACAATTCGATGAATTCTTTTGAATACAGAGATTTCAATTAAATCTTTAGTTCTTAAATTGAAAAATAGGCATTTCTTGATGGTCTGGATTGCACTGGACTAGACAACATTCAGCTAGTCAACATTGCGATCAATATGTATCGCCTTATATACACAAATATAAAAACGAACTAAAAGAAAAGATCGTAAGTACTTAATAGACGAATTGATTCGATATTCTCTCAAAAAACCGATCAACTTGCATAATTTACAAGAAATGTTTCCAATTTAGAGGTTATATAAAAAATGAAAAGCACTCTAACTTACCTGCATTTTCTTCCGTGCTCCTTGACTACTTTTGTGCGTCAACATATTAAATCTAAATAACTTTTCTTATTAATAAAAACTAAAAAAATCAAAAGCGGAGGGTTTTTTCATTAATTACAAATTTTAATCAAAATAACCATCTGTCAACATAAACAAGGACAACAGTTGTGAAGTTGGATGGGATTGCAAAATGTCGAATGGTTTTTACCGGCAAGTCAGACGAGCCCACAAGTAGCAAGACGACAGACGTGCCACCACAATAATGCTACGCTGTAGTTCCTTCAGCCTAGTACGCAGCTCGAGTAAAACAGTACTTAGTTCATGTAAAAAAAAACATTTCCATACAAATTTTATCGCTGGTAAAATCCCAAGCAAAAATTTTACTAAGGTCTTTACTATTCCAGTACGGTGTTAAAGCCGAGTATGGAGTTCGGGTATTGACAATACTTTACTACATTGTGTTTTGCTGTAATGCAATTTTTGTATTTTAATTGCTGATTCATGCTATTGTTATGCTTTTTCTATGTTCTGTTATGATTTATTTTTCTAAAATATGTATCTACTATGCTATGTAACTGTCTATGATGTGCCCAACGCTCTGCGTGTCTTTCGCACGGGTGCTCAAATAAAGGAATGTTTAAGTTTAAGCCTAGTATCGAGTTCGAGTAAAATGTGACATTTCCATACAAATTTTAGCGCTGGTAAAATAGCAAGCAAAACTTTTACTGGTGATTTTACTAGTGCAGTACGGAGTTCACTGGTAAAAAGTGAATATTTCTCTATTTTAAGATAGATGGCACTTTGCATGTCTCCACTTATTTTACTGAACATTTTAATGCGCATAGCATTAAAATGCTGGAAAAATTATGACATTTTCTATTTCTATGACAATTTTCATATTGTTTTTTTGAACTTACTGAAGAATTTAATTTTAATTGAAAATTTTTAGATTTTTTTCGTTAATTTATTGGAAGATTTAAGTTCTTCTAACAATTTTCAGATTATTTAAGTCAATTTTTAATTGTAAATTGTAGACAAATTTATCTAAACTTTATAAATAATTTGAAGTTTTTCAGCGATAAAATTTGTAGACAGCTGTCACTTTGTTTTCTCAAAATTAAGATAGGTCAAAATTTTACCAGCGATTTTAATGTGAACAATTTGGAGACCGCGTTAAATTTTACTTTTCCCGAACTTGATACTAGGCTTTATGTTTAAAATTTAACGCGGTCTCCAAAAATTGCATTTAAACGCTGGTAAAAAGTTGACGTAAGTTTTATGTGGAGAAAACGAAGCGACAGCTGTTAAAATCACAATTAATTGGAAACATTTATAAAAATGTTAAGTGATTATTATTTATAAAGGAAATAAATCATCATATTGACGACAAGGTTTTGTTACTGTGGCAGGTCTAAGTGTGTATCGTCGTCAAGGAAATCCACAAACAAAACTAAATAAACTCGCTTTGTGAACAATCAAAGAAATGTCAAAAGTTTACAAGCATTTTAATGCTCCGCACATTAAAATAGTCAGTAAAATGAGTGGAGACTTACAAAAAGCCATCTATCTTATAATAGAAAAACTAGCACTTTTTACCAGTGAAATCCGTACTGGACTAGTAATGTGCTCAGTAAAAGTTTTGCTTGGGATTTTACCAGCGATAAAATTTGTATGGAAATGTCACTTTTTACCTGAACTCCGTACTTGAGCTCCGTACTAGGCTTCATTGGTGAAAAGTGCCATTTTTCTATTATACGGTAGATGGCGCTTTGTAATTTTCCACTGATTTTACTGACCATTTTAATGTGCGGGGACAAGGTATATACAGAGTTAAACATCAAAATGACAACTATCTGTTTTAGTTGTCCACAAGTATTACCAATAAAATTTTGTCACATGGTCTGTTACATTTCTATAGGAGAGACAGAGTCAGCGCAGAGGGTATTGTGTTCTCTTTACCGAGCTTTCCTATACATTTTCACGATAAATCGTCACTAATGGCGGAACGTGGTTCGTATGCTAATTACCTTGGTGCGTATGTATACCGTTGGGTGCATCTGTTTTCAGCCTAGTATATCGAGTTCGAGTAAAATGTGACATTTCCATACAAATCTTAGCGCTGGTAAAATCGCAAGCAAAAATTTTACTCTATTTAAACATAGCTGGCACTTTGTATGTCTCCACTAATTTTACTGAGCATTTTAATGTGCGGAGCAGTACTCCGTATTGCACTAGTAAAATTTTCGCTTGCAATTTTACCAGCGCTAAAACTTTTATGGAAATGTCACATTTTACTCGAACTCGATACTAGGCTATAAAACCTAGTATGAAGTTCCGATAATGGTAAAACTTAACGCGGTATCCAAAAAATAGCTTTTCAACGCTGGTAAAAAGTTGTCATAAGTTTTAAGAAAACGACAGCTGCTAAAATCACAATTCAACGGAAATATTTTTAAAATGTTAAGTGATTATTATTTATAAAGAATTCATGATATCGACGATGAGTTTGTTGCTGCGGCAGGTCTAAATGTGTATCGTCGTCAAGGAAACCCAAGGGAAAAACTAAATAAACTCGCTTTATGAACAATCCATGAAATGTCAAAGTTTTACCAGCATTTTAATGCTTTGCCTTCGTGTGGGAGAAATTCGCACCCGAGCGAATTTCACCCTATAGGAGGGAAATTCGCACCGTCATTTTTTTTTAACTGAAAATGCACGTACGGTATAAGAACGTCGAAAAATGATCGTGCGAATCTACCCTCTATAGGGGGAAATTCGCACCGATAAAAATTTTTTCACAGAAATCACAAATTTATAAAATTACAAAATATGGTTTTAGAGATCCGACGGGAGTTCTATACCTTAAAGAATGTTCATATAAACAGAATGTTGTCTTATAAGTAGCTATAACTTCAAGTTCAAGCAGTTCAACTTATAATCGAGTAGATTAACCTGTGTGCGAATTTTACAAGACCAATTATTATGGTGTGAGTTATGAATTGGAATTTAAAACAGGGTGCAATTATTAGAAGAACGAATAAGAGCATTATAAATTAAACAAGATACGAATGTCACAGAAGCAATTTTTGGAAGTTCGAGTGAAAGCGGTCTTTTTTTAACAGGGTTCCAATCTTATACAAGTAATTTTTGGAAGTTTGGAAGTAAACAGAGTGCGAATGTTGCAGGTACAATTCTTGGAGGTTCGAGTGATAGTCTTCTTATTTAAACAAGGTGCGAATCTTATACATGCAATTTTTGGCAGTTCGAGTGATAGTCTTCTATTTTAAACAGGCTGCGAATGTCAACTGTACACATTTTGGCAGTTCGAGTGATAGCCATCTACTTTAAATAGGGTACGACGCTACAGGTACAATCTTCGGGAGTTTGAGTAGGTACTAGCCTTTTACTTTAAACATGGTGCGAATCTTATAAATGTCATTTTTGGAAGTTCGAGTCATAATCCTCTGCTTTAAACAAGGTGCGAATGTTAAAGGTACAATTTTTGGAAATCCGAGGATAGCCTTTACTTTAAACAGGGTGGGAATGTTACAGGTATAATTTTTGGAGGATGGAGTGATAGCTTTCTACTTTAAACAGAGTGCGAATATTACAGGTATAATTTTTGGAAGTTCGATTGATAAGCTTCTACTTTAAACAGGATGCGAATATTGCAGAATGCAGAAGTGCGAGTGATGGCCTTCTACTTTAAATAGGGTGCGAATGTTACAAGTACAATTTTCGGTAATTCAAGTGTCGGCTTTCTATTTTAAACAGGGTGCGAATGTTAAGGGTATAATTTTTGGTAGTTCGAGTAATAGCCTTCTACTGCAAACAGGGCGCGATTGTTAAAGGTACAATTTTTGGCAGTTTGAGTGATAGCCTTTTACTACAAATAGCGTGCTAATGTTACAGGTGCAATTTTCGGTATTTCGAGTGATAGCCTTCTACTTTAAATAGGCTGCGGGTATTAAAGGTACAAGTTTTGGAAGTTTGAATGATAGCCTTCTACTCTCAATAGGGTATGAATCTATTAGATTCAATTTTTGGCCGCTTAAGAGATATAGCCCTCTAGTATATCTATCAATTATATTTAAGTGCAAACCTTCATTTTTAACCTTTGAATATATCCCATTCCAATGGAAAAGATATATGTTTCCCGAGTTTGATATAGAAGTAATTTACAATTAAAACATTGCATATATATAGGGTAAGAATTTCAAGATCCTGCGATATACCTCAAAGGATTTCTAAACATTGAAATGAATACACTCCATTTGGAAAATGAAAAAATTTTAAACATGATTTTCAGAGCGAAGAAAGTCTAAGGAATCCATTTTTATACTCCAAACTACTAATGTACCGTACAGCCTGTACATGTACATTTATAGATATATTCAAATTCAAATTCAGAATATTTTATTAATAAACTCAGCTTAGAACGACGTCATGTTTTGACAGATTTACAAGTTCTCGATTACATATAGTTGTTTAGTAAATAAACAAAAGAGCATGAGTGAGCACATTGAATTTAATATTAGATTAGAGCTTTATTGTAAAGTATTTATATCTAAGAGACAAAAATAATTAAATTAATAATAATAAAAATAAAATAAAACTTAAACTAGGCAACATTGTCTTTTTAGTTGATAAGGTTATATGTCTGAACTATTTGAATCTTTTAAAATGAAATTACTGTGATTTTGAGTAATGAAGTTGCGGAAAAAAAAATTTGTTTAGTTGTCTCAAAAAAATGTTTCACATTAAGATTCGTAGCCTAACGAAGAATTTAGATGAGCTATTAATAATTTTAAATAAATTAGAAGGGGATATGGATGTTATTATATGTACTTATTAAAACATGTTTGATTGCAACAGACTGTTTTTATCTAAATAGATATGTTTATTCAAAACTAAATAAATGTGATGAGATGTTTACGTTAAATCAGAATACACAATGCATATCTGTAAAATAGATTTACTTCAACAAATGCGCTGGAAGTAGACATAATCTCTTAGAAGTTATATCAATTAAAATAAGAGCTATATTTTATAGAACTCCTAACGCTAGTGCAAGCGACTTCATCTCATCTCTCGACGAATATTTGTACAAAAATGAAAAATCCTCGAATCACTGTATAATAGGGATATAATCATTGATATTTTAGGAGGAAGAAATTCTCCAGTCATGACTCTTTCGATACATAGACTAAAAATGGTTTCTTGAAACATTTGTTAGGAGCCACTTGTAACGAAGTTACAAATAATATTTTAAATCTCTAAATATCCGTTAGTGCATGCCGTATAATAGTAAGTAGTGCTTAACCCGATTGACTGACTGATTTGTGTAAAGCACTTAAATGCTCCAATATAAACAAACCTTCTTGACGTTTCCATTGATGATGGTAACTCATGTATCTGAGATGTCAATCGTCACATGAAATCATCAGAACGGTAACACTTTTAGGTCTATAAAAGGCGAGCTGGCACCGTGAATAAATCAGTCGATCATCAAGCTTCGACTGGCTAGGAACTTATCAGTTTATAGCTAACGAAGAAGTAATCGACTCAATTTCCTGCCGAGTGCGAGGTTTACCGCATTCGAGATATACCCGTCATCCCGTAGTTAGAAATATTCCTACCGAGTACGAGGTTTTCCGTATTCGAGACAATTTCTCAATTCCTGCCGAGTGCGAGGTTTACCGCATTCGAGATATACCCGTCATCCCGTAGTTAGAAATATTCCTACCGAGTACGAGGTTTTTCCGTATTCGAGACAATTTCTCAATTCCTGCCGAGTGCGAGGTTTACCGCATTCGAGATATACCCGTCATCCCGTAGTTAGAAATATTCCTATCGAGTACGAGGTTTTCCGTATTCGAGACAATTTCTCAATTCCTGCCGAGTGCGAGGCTTACCGCATTCGAGATATACCCGTCATCGCGTAGCTGATAGTATAGATCTCACCTAACATAAATAGATACATACAGTGTAAAAAGTGGAAAACGACCCAAAAGTGTATAGTAGTAAGAGTGTGTCTAGTATTAAGATTGGGTGTATTGTCACAGACAATAAATCCGACAGTTCTGTGTAAAACCTTATGGACAAAAGGTTAATAGTATTAAGATTGTGTGTATTGTCACAGACAATAAATCCGACAGTTCTGTGTAAAAAACCTTATGGACAAAAGGTTAATAGTATTAAGATTGTGTGTATTGTCACAGACAATAAATCCGACAGTTCTGTGTAAAACCTTATGGACAAAAGGTTAATAGTATTAAGATTGTGTATATTGTCCCAGACAATAAATCCGACAGTTCTGTGTAAAACCTTATGGACAAAAGGTTAATAATATTAAGATTGTGTGTATTTTAAAAAATCAAAAATAAATGATAAATAAAAACATTTGTTGAGAATAAAATCAAATAAGTGTTCACCTTTAATACGTCAAAACCTGGTACTTATTTCTTCTTCTTCCCCGTCGTTGAACGCATTGACCCTGGCGTAACTCCAAAGCTGACCCAAAACGTTCAACTTTAAAAATCAACGATTACACACTAGAGATAGCAAAACAAAACAATTCTGTCTTGACAATATATTTTGATACATAACACTATCTTTAATTTTATGCCACAGATACTAAATTAGTTTTTGTTGAGGTCATACATTCAAGTCCAATTATACTGACTTAGATAATACTTCTAAAGTTTTTTGGGTTTTACTACAACAAACTACCGAAAGTTGCACCTGTAACATTCACACCCTATTTAAAGTAGAAGGGTATCACTCGAACTTCCAAAAATTGTACGTGTAATATTCGCACCCTGTTTAAAGCAAAGACTATTACGCGAACTGTCAAAAACGGCATATATAAGATTTTCACCCTGCTTAAAGTAAAAAGCCATCGAATTTTCAAAAATTGTTCCTGTAACATTCGCACCCTATTTAAAATACAAGGCTATCACTCGAACTGACATAAATTGTACTTATCATTTGAGGTACCGAAAATTGCACCTGTAATAATCCCACCCTATTTAAAGTGGAAGGGTATAGCTCGAACTTCCAAAAATTGTACCTGCAATATTCGCACTCTGTTTAAAGTAGAAGCTTATCATTCGAACTTCTAAAAAATGTACCTGTAACAATCGCACCCTGTTTAAAGGAAAACCCTATTACTCGAACTGCCAAAAGATTCATGTATAAGATTCGCCCCCTGTTTCAAGCCGAAGGCTATATCTCGAATTTGCAAAAAATATACCTGTAACATTCGCACCGTATTTAAAGTAGAAAGCCATCTCTCTTACTTCCAAAAATTGTGCCTGCAATATTTGCGTCCTGCTTAAAGTAGAAACTTACCAATCGAACTTCCAAAAATTGTACCTGTAACATTCGCACACTGTTTAAAGCAGAAAACTATCACTCAAACTGCCAAAAATGACATTTATAAGATTCGCACCATGTTTAAAGTAAAAGGCTAGCACTCAAACTTCCGAAGATTGTACTTCTAGCGTTCGTACCTTATTTAAACTAGATGGCTATCACTCGAACTGCCACAATGTGTACAGTTAACATTCGCACCCTGTTTAAAACAGAAGACTATCACTCGAACTGCCAAAAATTGCATGTATAAGATTTGCACCTTGTTTAAATGAGAAGACTATCACTCGAATCTCCAAAAATTGTACCTGCAACATTCGCACTCTGTTTACTGTAGAAGGCTATCACTCAAACTTCCAAAAATTACTTGTATAAGATTGGAACCCGGTTAAAAAAAGACCGCTTTCACTCGAACTTCCAAAAATTGCTTCTGTGACATTCGTATCTTGTTTAATTTATAATGCTCTTATTCGTTCTTCTAATAATTGCACCCTGTTTTAAATTCAAAGCCATAACTCATACCATAATAACTGGTCTTGTAAAATTCGCACACAGGTTAATCTACTCGATTATAAGTTGAACTGCTGAACTTGAAGTTAAGCTACTTATAAGACAACATTCTGTTTATGTGAACATTCTTTAAGGTATAGAATTCCCGTCGGATCTCTAAAATCATATTTTGTAATATTCCTTTACGCTATGTTATAAATTTAAAAATTTATTATTTCTGTGAAAAAATTTATATCGGTGCCAATTTCCCCCTATGGGGGACTTTTTTATACAGTAATGTGCATTTTCAGTTAAAAACAAATGACGGTGCAAATTTCACCCCTATAGGGTGAAATTCGCTCGGGTACGAATTTCACTTCTACTAGGCGTGCAAGGGAAATTCGCACTATGGGGTGGAATTTCCCCCCAGTAGTGTAGTTTTTATAGTCCCATCTATTTTATAAAAAGGGAATCTTCAGTTTTTACTGGCGAACTCTGTTCTGCACTAGTAAAATCATCTGTAAACTTTTTGCTTGCGACATTACCAGCACTAAAATTTTTATGGAAATGTCAGAACTCGATACTAGGTTTCACTGGTGCTCAAGTTTTTACTACAGCGTCCGTTCTCTTTACGCAGTCTCACACCACCTGCTACAATTCATTAGGCAGTCCCTGGTATCAGCTCTTTTCATCCCGCAGTTTTTTACGCCTCTGAAATAAGGCTGGACCACAATTTCAAAACACGCATTTTAAATTTAAAAGTACACGCCAATGAATGAAAAACGAGTTCAATGAAACAACTTTTGACGCGATGTAAAATGACATCACGAATAACGTAAAAATTATAAAAATTGTAATTTAAAAGATTTAGTGTGATGCCTCATTTTCATCGTTAAGTTAATTCATTTGACTAATTTTCCTGTTAATTTTGTCGTTCTAAATACTAATTTGGATTTCTATGAAAGATAAGGTGGGTTATAAAATAAATATTTTTAAATATTAACTTTTAGCAAAATTATTGTAAAATTCCTTAATCTTAGTCAATCTAAGAAGACGAATAAATATATATTTTCGCCGCACGTGTTGCTATGTGTTAATTTTAAATGAAAAGTTTGGCTGCGTCAAATATTTGGCTTTGTAAGTGCGGTATTCTTGTGGTTAAGTGAACAAAATTTGATATGTGCGAGGGAGAAAAGATTATAGGAACTCTTGCACGAATTAGAAAAAGATGGAGATATTTTTCAATTAGTAAAATAAATTAACTTAACGATGAAAATGAGGCATGATGCTTAATGACATTCAGCTGTGACATTTCTCATTTAGATGTGTGCGTTTTTCGGTGTATCACCGCCGGTTTTTCAGGTGTAGCACAAGGGTTATTCGACGTACACTTTTTCTAGCAGTGCAGGTCAATGGAACGATTTCGGTGTAACACTGCAAGAAAAGTGTAACATTTCTGCTAGAAAACGTAATCAATGGAAATCGGGGAACTTTCGCTAAGTTTAAATGTCAAATTGCAGGCAGTAAAGGTGCGGTAAGAATCGGTAATTCCGTAAGAAGACGATGTGTTAAACAATTAAATTATTACTAAATGTTTAAAAGTGCAATGTAAAAATTAAAATGGAATAAAAATGGAACTGCGAATTAATAGATAGCACAAATCATCAATTAAATCAACTTCCATTTGTTAATATTTTCACATTTACCCTTTTTAAAATTGAACTCATAAAATGTCAGATAATAACTCTTACGGAACGTGATATGTATTTAGGCTAAAAATATCAATTTTTCGTAAGTAAACCTCATGCTTTATTTTCATTGTTAAGTTAATTTAGTTGACTAATTTTCCTGCTAATTTTGTTGTTCTAAATACTAATTTGTATTTCTATGAAAGAAAAAGCAGGTTATAAAAAAAAATTTAAATATTGACTTTTAACAATATTATCGTAAGATTCATCTATCCTAGTCACTTTAAGAAGATAATAAATATAATTTTCCTTAATGTGTTAATTTTAAATGAAAAGTTTGGCTGTGTCAAATATTTGGCTTTGTAAGTGCGGTATTCTTGTGGTTTAAGTGAACAAAATTTAAGATGTGCGAGTGCAAGAATTAGAAAAAGATCGAGATATTTTTCAATTAAACAAATTGAAATTGAACTTAACGATGAAAATGAGGGAACAGTCTCGTTAAAATCTCAAATTTCTTTACAGCTTATAGCCAAACTTAACAGAGCGTTCAAATGTTGCGTGCGGGACATATTTCACACTATTAGCACTGTTTCGTTCAGGAACCTTACTTTTTTCCGTTTCTTCACTTAATGAAAGAAAAATATGGCAGACTGTCACTTGTTTCCGGCATTTTCATCGGTCCGATTTTTATGCTCCCCCACATGGTGCACGTTCTTCCACTGACAGCTATTGACTAGCAAATGCCACACACGTGACTATAACCGTGCTGGGGTTATGCCTACATGCGACCATGACAGGGTAGGGTCGTTGGATCCGTGGGGTGTCAAAGCCGCTGAAGAATGGTCGCGTCTAGAAACCGACTGAGCTAGCCGATCTTAACACATATGCCTCAACATTGCGAACGCCCAATGTGTGACACGACCGATGATCATTCGTTCCATTACAATGGAGGCTGTGCTGGTTCTAGGAAGCCACGGAGGCTTGTTAGACTCTCCTTGTACGTAATGAGTCAGACGTACACCCCGAAGTTATGCCAATCCTTAGTCAGAGCTCTATCGGTTTTGATACTGAAAGTCAGAAGGGAACTCACAGAGCAACCCGAAAAGCTAGTACGTCAGTACTCCTCTGCCTTCCCATACCGAGATGAGTCGGAGAAGCCTATATAATCAGTAATCTTAAGAACTGATTCTAAAACTTCTTCCGCTCCTAACATCTCACTCCGACCGCAGACCAACACTCATTCGAGGGTGGATATCCAAGTCCCCACAGATCGAGTCGCTACGAATTTAAATTGAACAACAAAAGTGCTAGCACAGCAGTTCAGTGCCCCTTTAAGGAGATGTGGGTACCACCGTTGGCTCACTCACGAGCTCATTCGCCGTCAATCCGAATAACTCGGTATAGCTTCAGTGTCGCCTTTTACGACAGGCAAAACATATCATGACAGAATTCGTTTTCCGCTCTTTCAGGGAAGTAAAAACCAATGCCGCGAAAAATTCTACAAAGTTCTAGCTCACAAAGGAAGTATGTGAGCCGAAATTTTCATGATCACTTAGGCCCAGGCATGATTAAAACGATGACTGCGTCAGAAAAGAAAAGAGACCGCACGTTAAAAGGTACGTATTCAGTCACCAGAACATTTTTAATGGTCATGGCTTAATATTATTGGCATGGAAGGCGCGGATAAGTTCTCTTTGAAGATCTTCAAGCTCATATACAGAATTCCCTTTTTTAGATCTTATCCGACATTTCAGAGATTTACGCCCTAGGTTGGCACTGACTTGACTCTGGAAACTACTCTGCATGAAGTTTCTTCTAAATACCTCCTGACCTACTTTGAACTCTACAGGCTTTGAGCTCAGGTTATTTATAATTCTTTGTGCCCTGCTCGAACGCATGGCTCAGGTTTTTTTGGACTTAGCACGAATTAACTGCACTTTGTCGGCCTCAAGTATTGTCATTGGCTCTCTCAAGGTGCTTAGCTTTTTGAACAGTCTATAAGAACTAGCGTCTTCCCCCAAAAAGTACTTTGTACGGGGAGAAACCAGTAGCCTGGTGAACAGAGCTCCTTAACGAACCAGCAATGCGACTCAGTTTCTCATCCCATTTACTTTGTTCGTTTGTGATGTTTGCTTACGCGAGTATACTGCGATTCGTAGATGTTGCACGCCGTATCTCTCCAATAATTTAGCAAATAGAGCAGATCGAAATTGGGATCCATTGTCTGTTACTATCGTTTCTGGAACTCCAAACGTGTGAAACAGTATCATTTCTACGAACTGACAAATTTGTTGTGTCGAGGTTTTCTTAATAGGTTTCAGCAAGGGATATTTCGAAAAGTGGTCAAGAGAAATAAGCATGCAGATGTTTTCGTTTGTAGATCTAGGATAGTAAACTAACAAGTCTATGTATATACGCTACCAAGGTCATTCTGTCGACACTGCGTCCCCACAGGTAGTCTTAAAATAATTTTTGGAGCCTTTGTTTCCTTACACACGTCACAGGAGACGATATAATGTCTAACGTCATCCTTCTAGAGTCTTCCCCTGTCCTTGGAACGGTTCGGATGTAAACGAAGCCCCCTCTGACACATAGATCTGCTGGTAGCTTGTTTGAGGCCGATTTAACTCATTGCCTCAACTCTTCATACTCCAAAGAATCGAAGTGTGGAAAGCTAAGGTCGAACTCTGGACCCGTGTCATCCCTTGGTGTTAAACTATCACAATATATGGGTACTACGTTGAGGCGAGCGAGTCTATAGCTGTAGTCCTTTTGTCCTTTTGCAACATCAGCCATTTCAAGGTAGGATGGTCCGTCACGATCTTGAACAGCATTAGCTCTATAAAAGGTCGGAACTGCACCCAAACATTCCTGCTCAGTGACGGTGTAATTACGTTGCACTGAGTTCAACTTCTTAGAGATATACGCAATCGGTCTTTCATAGTCTTCGCCATTCAGTTGCATCAGCACTCCATCAATTCCTTGTTGACTGTCATCACATTGAATGCCGAATGGCTTGGTGAAGCCAGGACTCACTAGTAACGGAGCAGATGTAAGCTTTTGCTTTAGCTGTTTAAGAGACATTTGAGGCTCGGTGGTCCATTTAAACTGACTAGGATTTTTCAAAGTATCAGTTATCGAAGCCGTTAAGTCAGCGTAATTTGGTATAAAGCTTCGATACCACTCTGCCATACCCAACAAGCGTTGATAAAACAGATCCGCAAGATATCATCATTTTTTAGGAAATCGCCAGTGCGCAACACAATTCTTCAGAAAAATGTTAAATTAGAATGTGGTAAAGAATTAAATTTAGCATTAGACTGCACAACAAGGTGGAATAGCTTGTTAGATATGTTGGAAAGATTTGAACAAATTAGAATTCCGATTAAAAAAAGTCTATGCGAAATTAGTGCTACATATCTACTTTAAAACAAGGATCAGCTGTTCCAAATAGTAAAACCATTAATTGCTTGTTTACGTCCAGTAAAATTAGCGTCCGAAGCATTATGTCGACGTGATATGAAGTTAATAAAAAGTGAGGGGATTCTGTCGTTTGTAATAGAAACTTTAATTGCGTTAGATAATTCAATATCTCGAGAATTACTACAAAATTTTAAATTGCGCATGATAACCCGAAGACCAAAAATTTTAATTTCATTGGTAAATAATTCAAATTTATTGTATTCTAAACAAGATGATAATTTTTTTGAAATGTCGTCGAAGTCTGAAATGATTAAATTATCTAAAGAATTGTTACACCGCCTATTTCCAGTTAATATCATTAAGGACACAGCTGAGCTTGAAAATAAAGATAGCGTATTAATTTCCGACACGGAAAACAATATAGTGTAATGTATGTATGTATATAGAAACCTTTCAATTCACATTTATGTTACCTCAAATAGATAAGATTACATACCGAACAATGCACTGTAAAGCCATGACCACAGACAAGGAAAATAAACAATTATCGAAACGATAATTAAAAGAAAATAAAAACAAACAAAGTTTGCTCGACCTCAAGACGAATTTGCAACGCAAGCAAATTCTGCTATGCAAGCATAATTCTTCATGGATAAAATATTCGTACCTGAAGTCATTACTTTACATACATATATCGATACATTTTGACTCATTCAGAAATTGTGTGATCAGAAATGCTGATACTACAATTTCTGATTATTAATTTTGTATATTGCAATTCTGCAATAATCCCCCCTTTAGAATTGTAAAGAAATGTTGATTCCTTTGTAATCATTTTATATAAATAAGCTGCTACTGTTCAATAAAAATTAGACTTAAACTGACTATCGAAAGGTGTCTTTTTATTTCTCAAAATTCAACATCGGCATACTCTGCCATCATGCTATTACAGCGGCATACTCTACCTTAGCAAAATTCAAGATCGGCATAAGGCACTTTCACATCAAAAACAAGAACAGAAAAATGTAAACCGAAAAACTCAATTTATTCCACTTTAAAACAAGATTTTTGTTCCAATGATTAATAAAATCCAAGGAAATAGGATAAACTAAGAATTTTACTGAGAAAATAGTTATATTTATTTCAGATTTTGAAGAAAAACACAACTTTTATGTTTTATCGGCCGAAAAACTTTTTCGGCGGAAAGCTTCGGCCGATAAAACATAAAAGTTGTGTTTATCTTAACAATCTGAAATAAATATAACTATTTTCTCAGTAAAATTCTTAGTTTATCCTATTTCCTTGGATTTTATTAATCATTGGAACAAAAATCTTGTTTTAAAGTGGAATAAATTGAGTTTTTCGGTTTACATTTTTTCGATTCTTGTGTTTGATGTAAAAGTGCCTATACTCTGCCATCCCTCCATTATAGCGGCATACTCTGCCTTTGTACAGATATAACAGCGGCATACTCTGCCATACATTATAAAGCGGCATACTCTGCCTAAAATATTATAAAGCGGCATACTCTGCCACACAAATTACATTGGCATATTCTGCCTTTAAATAATATTATTACAATAGAATCAGAAGCAC
The DNA here is from genome assembly GCA_963924295.1 of Dioctria rufipes. NCBI lineage: Eukaryota > Metazoa > Arthropoda > Insecta > Diptera > Asilidae > Dioctria > Dioctria rufipes. Next base: position 222,988,382 of record OZ002740.1, on the reverse strand, counting down.
CATCAAATGTTTTGAAACGTTGAAAGTGCTATAAATATGAACGCCAAAAAACAAAATACAGAAGATACAGAATATAAGACTTTATTAAGAGAATTTAATTTATTTGAAGACAGTGGAAAATTAAAAAAAAAATTGAAGATGCTCTTAGATGCTCTCCTTTGCATTAAACCAACCTCAGTGGAAAGTGAAAGACTATTTTCGACTGTTGGCCTTTTTGTCACCAAAATTCGGGCACGACTCAACGACAACTCAGTTAATGCGCTAGTTTGCCTCAGAACTCATTTTAGGAACTCTTCTGATAAAAAACTTTTTTTGTTCTATTAGTAATTAAGTTTTTTGTTTTAATGAAAAAAGAAATAAATATTTTAATTGTTTTTTTTTTAATTAAAAATTTCGGGAAAATCTTCGAAATATTCTCGTTTACCGGGATTCATTATTTGCACTAAGTTTGTCATTTCGTTTGTAACACCTCGAAATAATAATGGTAGAGCAAAATGGATTGGACACCCACCCATAATATTAAAAGTTATTTTGATTTTTGCTTGTCCGTCCGTCTGTCCGTCTGTGCGCACGATAATTTGAGAACGCGTATACCTAGAGAGCTGAAATTTTGTACACGGACTTTGAAAAAAAAAGTAAAATTAAGTTCGAAAATAAGACAAATCGGGCAACTCCTTCGTGGGGTTGCCATATAAAACTTTCGTTTTCCTCTATATATTTGGACACTGTCTGAGAACGCATCGATATAGATAGCTGAAATTTGGTACATGGTGTTTTCATTATACTAACAAATAGAATTTCAAAAATGGACTAAATCGGGCAACTCCTTCTTGGTGTTGCCATATAAAATTTAGGTTTTTTACGTATACTGTGAAAACGATCAGTCCAAGACATTTTTATTGTACTAAAAACTTCTTCAGAATACGAAATTCTATAAAATTGATTATAATCATTTTTTCTGTCCGACCTTTGGACAACTTCTTTTTACCTTTTGCGGGGTCCTTTGTTTTTGATGGTTTCATCTTAATCAAATCATCCTGTTACGCTGAATAAAAAATAGCTAGGGTTTAGGTTTTTATAGTTTTGATCTCAACCTTGCAAGACTGGCTACAAAAATCCCCTCCAGATTGTGGATGATTTTTTTTTTTTAGATATATGCTGCGGTATAAATTAACAATTTTGTTATCATTTAAACTTAGATTGTTCGAATCAAACTGTTTTAAAAAAGTATTAAAGCTCCGTCCTCTGCATCGAGAATATAGAAATATACAACAATAATGTCCTCAGGTTGCTGAAAACTTGCTTTGCAGTCGTTTTTTATTATTACAAAAAGAGCTTGAATTAGCTAATAAAAATTTTCGAAAAAACCTGTTGGTGGGATACTTTCCAAAAGAGTCAAAGTCTCTGCAGGGCCTTGTTTTGGGAAATAAAAGGCAACCCAATGTGTTCCGCTTTTATGTGCAGGATCAGTGTTAGCTATAACACATGCAGTTTTTTTTTTTATTTTTTGTGGTAGATGACTGCATGGAAAAACACCTCTAAAAAACCTGTTTGTCGTGCGGTTATTTGTTAACGCCTTAGTAAGCTCAATCGTGTTCATTCCTGTTCAGTAGAAATGACGGCTTCTACGTCAATGACTTTGGTGTGAGATGTAACGTAGTTATTTATAAATTCTTTGGTTGTATCTCCACGAATAAATTCGGTGTTAAATTTTGATAGAGTTTTTATAAGATCTTCATCCAAACGCTTGAGCTCGAGATTGCCAAATTTACTTAATTGTTCAGTACATTCTGTACTAGATGTAGGATACTTTAAAACTATTTCTTTCGCAAAAGACTTATTTTGCGCAGCGAATCCAGCAAAAGAAACTCTTTTTGAGAAGATTAAGTGACCTCCGGAGAAGTACTCCAAATTTACCAAACAGTAGCTCATTATAGATTACGTATTTAAGCACAATGATCAGTTAACCTGCCTTATACCTATAGGTTTTTAGAAGCTCGTGTATACATTTTTATCTTTAGCTATATCAAGGCTGTTATCATATTCTGCATATACAATACATGTCACGATTGTTTTCAGGATTTTCAGCTACCTCCATATTATTTTGATTGAGATACCAGCCAACTGATTCCAAATGTGTTAAAGCGGCATCTTTTCCGTAATTTAATAAATTCTCAATATAGGCTCTATAGTTGTAATTGTTGTCAGTTTGAGCAACTGGTTTTTCATTTAAGTAAGGTGTAATTTCAAACGAATGTACATATATGCTTGATAAGTCTCAATAAGTGTCACCATGTCCTAGCGATACAAATTCCAATACCGACGAGTTATCTAGAGAAGTTATAGGTTTATAAGATACTTCTTCAGTTTTTAAGATGCTGCTTTGTACAGGTGGTGTAGAGAAAAGGTCTAACTGCATTCGTTGTATGAAGGCATGTTGTCTATTTATCAAAAATATGTAACACACGTTTACGTATCTTACGTTTGCCTTTAATAGATGGTCTTTTAGCTGTCTTTTTTGTTTTTGAACCTCTTTTAGAGGACTTTTGTGATTTTGAACACTTTTTACGTTTAGAAGCTGGAGCGAAATGTAAAGCTGCAAAAGGGTTGCATCTTTTTATGAGCATGCGACAAGGTATATAGAAGACAAGGTATTCCCATTAAAATTTTGACACATTGCAGCTGATAGCCTGTGACGTGTTTCGTCGTATAACGTATATACATTTCTATTGAAAAGACAGAGAGATGAGAGAGAATATTGTGTTCTATGTACCGTACTTTCCTATATGTACATTCGGACACAAATGGCGGGACGTGGTTTGTAATGAGAATACCTTGTATCTCTGTACTGTGAGCATGCGACTGCTACTACCTGCACCACCCATGCTTCCAAACAGCTTATTTCTGTGATAGTTCTTAGGCAGCCGCTTTTCCCTATTCTTTTAAAATATCTGTTAAAGGTTTACTACCTGCTTCTTCTAAAATAGCTTTTCCTGTTTTAATTGCTTGTTGTTTCAAATCCCTTGCCCCAGATGTAACCAAAGGCTGTAAATATCGTAATAACCCACTGAAAAAACTACCAATTCTTCTTCCACACGGGAGTCCGATATGTTTCACCAATATCCGCTAAACCACCGCCACTTTGAATTGAATAATATTTAGTATAATATGAATTCATTTTCGAAGTTATACAAAATGCTATTACCTCCACCTTGTATGAGTATTTATAGTTTATTTTCTTTTAAAATGGAGCATTATATATGTCGGAATATAGCCTGGATTGAAATCAATAATCTACGTGTTGAAATCTTATTGTACTTTCACATTCTTTTAAAGGTATTATCGTAAGTATCGGACTAACTGATCACCTATAATTCTGGGCTGAATAATATCAGTGTAGATATAAATTATATATTTTTCATAACAGTCCTTTGCTGTTTGCTGAGACTCTTGCGGTAACCTTAGTGCCAAGTCTGTAACTGATCTTTCCAGTCTATTAAGTGTGTCTATTATTGACATATCCTCCTGATGTAATCCTGCCGCATTAAAAGATTCTTTTATTTCTGACAATATGGCGTAAGGCTCACGCTTATTTTCAGTTGTTTGGAGAAATATATCCGTAAAGAAGTTGTACAGGTTGTCTATATTAGTATCAATAGGCACTGGTGAAGTTAAATATTCACCGGAACTTTGCTTTTCGTATGGAACATCCAGAATATTGCTACCTTTAACAATTTTTCGCTGTTCGGATGGTTTCGCACTAATCGAATCTTTGCTCAATCTATTCAAGATGTTAAAAATAGTATCCTTAATCTGAATAATTATCTTTTGTTTTTCTTGCTCGCTAAGAGTTTGATCATCAAAATGTACATTTGATATAAAAAGCGTAATAAGATCTCTAACATTAAGATGAGATGGTAGTGGGGTTTTTATTTTGATTGTGACTCCCAAATCTTCCAACCGCAGTTCAAATACATCATGTACCCTTTTGCCACCAGTATTTTTTTCTGTGTCACGAGCTCTTTTGATGCTAAGCGCTGGATGTTTGTAATTGTCTATCGAATATTGTATGATAGCATACTTTCTCTTTTGTCTAGGAATTTGTCCAAATACATCATCAACAAAGGCTTCAACTGACTCATAGTTTTTATATTTTAAAACAACATTTTCTGAAGCCCTTTTACCCTGATATATGTGTAATGTAAACTCGTCTGGATCCTGTTTGTAGCTTACTTCAGGTATAACGCCATCAAAAAAGTCAGCTTCTAACCGATCCCACATCTTTTTCTTAACATCATCCAAGTATATGGTATACCATGATGGTGAAACAGCGTTATAAAATGTTAGTAGGAATGCAGAAAATTTACTTTTCCAGCTCTGTAACTAGCTTGCTCAAGATTCTCTTTAGTCACTCAAGTTTAACGCTTTCATTTATTTTGATGCTAAGTGATTTGATTTCTTTTCTATGCTGCTCTCTTATTTCTTTCAACGGATCAGATGCATCACGCCTTACCCTTTGTTCTGATTTAGTTCTTCATCTGTATTTCGCTTGACTCCTCCTTTTATGGCATGGTATGGCAATGAAATTTCAGTTATTCCAACACACCAGTTATCAGTAAATTTGCATGTTCTAAGTAGCGCATTTGTAAAAGCTGATAGCGTATTTTTGGGATAAAACTGCATGAAATTGTTACTTAAAAGGCATACGTAAAAGTCATTATCTTTTATATCTACAGGCATTTTTAAATTCTTTCCCAATTAACGTTCGGTTTTCCCAAGTAATTGCTGGTACGCTGGCACTTCTAGTTTTTGCTGCGTCTTTTAGACGGTCACTTTGTCGGACAACTTTCTTAACTGGCAACGAAAGCATATATTGACTCGGATCTAGCAGAGACAGCCTTAATATAGATTGATTTTTGGATGGTTTTCTACCTTTGTCAACTGTAGTACTTTCCGTGTCGTGTCCTTCTAATAAGTTCGCAGCTTCATCTATACTCATTTCTGCAGGTACAGTGTACTGGGTTATACCATCCTCAGCCGTGATTACCTTATAATCTTTATCGCGAGACTTGGTTTCAGAAACCGTCTTAGGTATTTTTGAAGGTGGTTTCTGACTTTTTCCTATACCACTAGCTGATAAGCGGCGTTTGGAAGCAGATGATAACGGTTGTCTTGGTGGTGATATTTCAGCAAGTTCGAGGAAATCCTCTTCCATTCTTTCAGGTGTATTTTCTTTTAAGAGTGATGTTTGTGTTGATATTTCACCTTTAAAAATAAATTTAGTTTAAGTCGTACTATCCCGCAAGCTTTTCTGCTTATCTTGTGGTATACGAATAAATTTAGTCTGAGTAGTACTATCCCGCAAGATTTTCTGCTTATCTTGCGGAATGTGAATATTTGGTTTTTCATCTGACACACGCACAGCTTTCCGTCTTAAACATTTCGGTAATTATACCATTTTTCTCTATCAGATAAATTATTGTTTTTTAATATTTTATCCATAGTCTTATCGAACCTAGATTGATTCAGGGAATCCTCAATCTCGTTTTTCAATTTTTCGTAAACTTCTGGTGAAAGAAGTAAAATTTTATTAAGCTTATTTTTTTTTAAACATATTTCTCGATTAATGAACCAATTACACCTGATAATACACTTCCTAATAACACTGGTAAAAAGCCTCCTCGCTGTATCAGTATTTTACGTTGTCTGGATACAGATCTTTTTGCAACAACTAAATTTCGCAAATCCTTTTTATACTTATAGAGCGAATTGTACATTTTTCCATGAGGGATATGGTTCCCTTCAAAGTATTAAGAGTTATTTCGCAAAGAGTTTTAATGACCTCGGGTTCGGCAGTTTTAATAATGGCCTGCCTTAATTTCGGTGTCGCTGTTCTAAGAACATATAGCATATGCTTGTTGTCCCTTAATCGATTCATTCGTGGCACTATTCTTACTTGTTAAAGGTGGACAGAAACAAGTTGTAAATGTCTTGTTAAAAATATCAGTACCTACGGAATCTTAACACCTCGTTGATATCTTGAGTGGAATCTACCAGTAAATATCCATGTGGCACCCGTGTAATCTCTTTATATATTTTTAGCAGAGATGGGCGTTTTTGCATTACCACTAAAATGGCAGCAACACTAAATTTTAATGATAGTTAAAATATAGGTTGCATTATCACTAAATGATTAGTGTGCAAATTTTTTATCACTATCACTAAACGAATAGTGGTAATGCATAGTCTATTGCATTATCACTAAACGATTAGTGGTAGTGCAGAGTCTATTGCATTATCACTAAACGATTAGTGGTAGTGCAAATACTTTTCACTATCAATGAGTGATAATGAATTCGTGCATTGGTAGTGCAAACATCTTTCACTAGCACTGAACTAGCAACGAGCGAACATACAGAATAAAAAAGCTTCCGTTCAGTTTTCTGTTTTGCGGAGATGGAGATGATTCATTAACAATTAACACTAATTTTGATCGAACGAGCTACGCGTAGTGCCGCATATGCGTACCATTAAATTGTCGTTCAGTGCTAGTGAAAGATGTTTGCACTACCAATGCACGAATTCATTATCACTCATTGATAGTGAAAAGTATTTGCACTACCACTAATCGTTTACTGATAATGCAATATACGCTGCACTACCACTAATCGTTTAGTGATAATGCAATAGAATCTGCACTACCACTAATCGTTTAGTGATAATGCAATAGACTATGCATTACCACTATTCGTTTAGTGATAGTGATGAAAAATTTGCACTACCACTAACCATTTAGTGATAGTGCAACCTGGCTTTTAACTATCACAGAGGCCTCTAGTGCTAATGAAATAATTAATGCACTGAAAATTTAATGCACTACGCCCATCTCTGATTTTTAGCAGCTCTGAACTATTTTCTGGATAAATCTGTCTCGCTAAATGAATAAACTGGCTCTTCCCTCGAGGGTTGTTAAACACAACGAGGTATTTACAGTTAAGTGATATGTCTCGGCAAAACTTGCCTTGATGAAATACATTTTGTGTTACAAGGATTGCTGAAAGATTGCGATGGTGTGATCCTTTTGTAAAGAGCTCACATACTTGTTTGCTAAAAGCATCATATCGTCCAATACAATTAATGTAGGTTCCTGTGTATAATTTCAAACTCTTCAGGAATATTATCAATAAATTCGATATTAGTGAATGTGATATCTGAGGGCAGAGCCCCATGTTCATTACACCAGATAACTCTTGGTATTTACGGTCGTGTTAAAAATATATTATTTAGAAGGTTTTTTTTATAAATGTTGTTTTTCCACAGCCTGAAGGCCCTGCGACCATCATTGTAAACGGATGATTAAACTTGAGCATTGCTGGTTTTAAAATATTTTATATAAAACTGTTATTCATTGGCCGTATTTATACATTCGGTAAAATGAGCAAAAGACAGGTCGTTAATGAACTGCATAAACCAGCTCGCAAGAACTTTAAACGACAGAGTGTTACTATTAAGGGTATCGATGATTTGTGGCAGGCAGACTTGGTCGATATGGGCTCGTACTCGTCAGAAAACCAGGGTTTTCGTTTTCTTCTTACTGTAATCGATACCTTTTCAAAATATGCTTGGGCATTACCAATTAAAAGTAAGAAGGCTTCAGAAATTGTTAAGGCAACGCAGTCACTTTTTAATCGAGGCCGCATTCCAAGAAACTTACAAACAGATGATGGAAAGGAGTTTTTTAATAAACCGTTTCAATAGCTTCTAAAACGATATGATATTAACCATTATTCAACTTAGAGCGCTTTAAGAGCTTTAATTGTATAAAGATTTAACAGAACGTTAAAAAGCATGATGTGGAAAAAATTCAGTATGAACGGGAATTATTATATTCTCGAGGATTACAAACGAGATGTAATTCAAGGGGAAGTTTTATGAATTTGAACTGGCTCCAGTTAAATATCCTAATCTATACCTTGTAGAATTTTTTTTAAAAAGACGTGGAAATAAAGTCTTTGTGAAGTGGTTCGGTTTCTCAGCAAAACATAATTCCTGGATTGATATAAAAGACGTACTGTAATATTTCTAAACACAGTCGCAATGTTACTCTTAAAGAGAGAATCTGACCGTTTAAAAAACTTCCATAACCTACCTTTAGATGACAGAAAGTGTTGCAAACTAGCAAGAAGTGTGTTCTTTTACACAAATCTTAAAGATAAAATAAAGTGTTACTTTTTCTCTCTGGAAATGTATGCTATGAATTGTCCAGAAGACATTGAAGCAGAACATATACGTCTCTCCCCAAAGTGTGTCTATGAAAACGGTAGGGATGTTTGTGGCCCGTACAACCAGCCATTGTTATAGTCAAGCTCATCAAAATATATCTTTAATACATTAAAATTTGCAGTAGGAACAATTATTGTTTTAATATTGTGCTGTGAAATTTATTACTTTTACCGGGTATTTAAATAAAAATCAAGAAAGTTGAACGACACACCTACAATCAAATATTCTGGCTTCGATTCAACAGAAGAATTTCGCAACGGAAAAGACGACACAGAGGGCAGAAAAAATTAAAAATTATTCAATAAAAATTAATATAACCTACATTTCGTGTTATTTTTATTTTTCACAGTTCAAGTTCACCAAACCCAAGCAGCATTTAAGCCGGCAACAACTAAGTTAAGGTGGACTGGGACATAAAGAAAGTTTCTATAACGTTACAGTGACTAAAATACTAACTTCAGTATAGATGGCCTATATGTAAACACATTCTATAGTATTTGGAACCAGAACGCCACTTCAGTAAGACATTTGGCAGTCCCGCGCGGAACAAGCTCCTCAAGAGTTTCCCAAATCATCCCAGGGACATTTGTTTGTCTACCTCAAGGCTCCTGCCTCGAGGAGGAGGCATTGTAAAGATGTAGCTACGTTCTAAAAACTATTCTCTGCTACTTTTTAGTGTAAGTACTTATGGTGGTCTTTTTAGTGGCGACGTAGCTTGTGGCACCTTCAGTTGTTACTTTAGGATTCCCAATTTGTTGAAAAAATATTTTTGGTAGCAGAAACTCTCACGCGAGACTTTAGAGTGTAGACAACTTTGAGCCGTATGACTACAAACTAAGTGCTACGATCCAGTTACAATATAATAACATTCATTGACATTACAGTATTACACGCGTCTATTAGGATGATTAGGGCGATTAGGTGCATTTGAGCGTAACAATTCCCTTTGCGAATGATTAAGGTTCTCTAGCCAATATAAAACTGCACTCGATTCCCACTGATTGGGTACCGCAGTAAAATAAACTCCTTTCTTTTCCTTTGTTGCTACCACTTTAAAACAATCTATCTTACAAACTTCCATCTACGCCCATATTTGTAATAAACTTTTGACAGCTTTACTTGGCCGTTTTATTGTCACACTTTTGTGGCAGGGACTTTAAGGTCCCGATATATACAATAAAGTTCCCTTTTGGGATGATGAAATGTCATTCTGGAACTATAAGGTTATTCATTTGGAGCTTTGAAGTAGCTGTCTCCTCAAACTAGCAAATCATGGTTCCAGATACGAAAACCTTTTGAGCCACGACCATATAGTGGCTATATTTAGTGAATGGGACAATAAGGTGGTGTTTTTTCATGGAAGACATTTTTCACATGAAATGTCTGCTTTTTGTCATTATATTCGGTATAAATTGGAAGCATTAGATTAGAATAACTAAAAAATGCTTAAGGGAAAATTTAAAAAGATATATTTTGCAGTTTTGTAGATTTTTTTGTTATTGATTTTTGGGAATTTTACCAAAAATATTTTATGGCTAAATATTAATTTTTAAATAAAAAGTTTTATATTTGATTTTATGTGCGGGGCGTTGTACTTTTTCGAGGTATCGGCCTTACGTTTAACGACAAATTCCTTCCGCATCAATTATTTCGATACAGATATCGACTAATTTTACTTTAATCGAAGTACATATGTACATATTTTAATATCTTGTATTTAAAATGTAAATGAAACCTTCTACTTGAAAGCTTAAATCAACCATCATTTATATGTATAAGTATTTATGTTATCATTTAATAAAAAATCAATCCATATGCAATTTGCAAATGTGGTAGTTTGCCATTTGGCAACGTTCCTGCATTAGTTCTAGCCACGAAGCAGACTCATAAATCACCACCTGAAAATCATTCCCCATTTTGGAACCAGGCATGTACCCGGTAAGTGCCCGCTGCGTTCCTAATCCAAGTCATTGCCTCTAAACGGTTGTACATTTTGCATCAGCTACGTTACCGGGACGTAAAATGCTGCTTGGGAACCGGCAACCTGTTTTCGCCGGCACGAGCCCCTTTGTTTACATATGTATCTGCAGCAGATCTGCTGGCCAGTCGACTCTTTTTACTAAGTTTGTCATTCCGTTTGTAACACCTCGAAATAATGATGGTAGAGCAAAATGGATTGGACACCCATTCATAATATTAAAAGTTATTTCGATTTTTGCATGTCCGTCCGTCCGTCCGTCCGTCCGTCCGTCTGTGCGCACGATAACTTGAGAACACGTACACTTAGAGAGCTGAAATTTTGTACACAGACTTTAAAAAAAAAAGTAAAATTAAGTTCGAAAATGAGCCAAATCGAGCAACTCCTTCGTGGGGTTGCCATATAAAAATTTCGTTTTCCGCTATATATTTGGTCACTGCCTGAGAACGCGTCGACGTAGAGAGCTGAAATTTCGCACATGATGTTTTTACTACATTAGCAAATAAAATGTCAAAAATGGACTAAATCGGGCAACTCTTTCTTGGTGTTGCCATATAAAAATTTCGGTTTTTTACGTATACTTTGAAAACGATCAGTCCAAGACATTTTTATGGTACTAAAAACTTCTGCAGAATACGAAATCCTATAAAATTGGTTATAATCATTTTGTCTGTGCGACAAACCGTTCTAGAAATATATGCGAAAAACAACTTCAAAATCAATACTTGAATAGATCGGTGACCATACGAAATTTAATACGAGCATTCATCTAGGGTATCCTAAGAATTGGTCTTAGACCAATTCTAGCTTTTTTACTTGTTTATTTTCGGTTTTGCTTTTTGTTTACGTCCTCATTCTTGACTCGCTTGTTTCAACTAAAGATCATCATAACACGCATGATCTCCCATTCCCACGCACGCTTACAATACCAAAGTGGCTCGACCGTTCAAGTTTTAAATAAGTAAGATGCACAAGTAATATGCCTGGTATGGCAAAATGACGTAGAAGAAGTGTGACTAACTGATCAAACTTGTTTGGAGTGGAAGAAAAAAATTAACGGAATGTAAACAAGTAAAAAAGCTAGAATTGGTCTAAGACCAATTCTTATGATACCCTAGATGAATGCTCGTATTAAATTTCGTATGGTCACCGATCTATTCAAGTTTGATTTCGAACAGGTTTTTCGCATATATTTCTAGAACGGTTTGTCGCACAGAAAAAATGATTATAACCAATTTTATAGGATTTCGTAGTCTGCAGAAGTTTTTAGTACAATAAAAATGTCTTGAACTGATCGTTTTCAAAGTATACGTAAAAAACCTAAATTTTTATATGGCAACACCAAGAAGGAGTTGCCCGATTTAGTAAATTTTTGATATTTTATTTACTAATGTAGTAAAAACATCACGTACGAAATTTCAGCTCTCTATGTCGACGCGTTCTCAGGCAGTGTCCAAATATATAGCGGAAAACTAAATTTTTATATGGCAACCCCATGAAAGAGTTGCCCAATTTGTCTCATTTTCGAACTTAATTTTACTTTTTTTTTTTTAAAGTCTGTGTACAAAATTTCAGCTCTCTAAGTATACGCGTTCTCGAGTTATCGTGCGCACAGACGGACGGACGGACGGACGGACATGCAAAAATCAAAATAACTTTTAATATTATGAATGGGTGTCCAATCCATTTTGCTCTACCATCATTATTTCGAGGTGTTACAAACGGAATAACAAACTTAGTATACCCTATAGATTTCATCTAGGGTATAAAAAGAAAAGCAAGAACAGTTGAAGATATGAAGACAATGTAGGATGTAGGTTTAAACCAAGATTTTGTGCTTTAGTTATCTGCTTGCCTGGTAGTGCAATTTTATAAAACTTTACTGTGCCACAGACAGCACCAGCTCTCTCCTTCCAACCAACATTCTGCATCAAGACAACTAGGTATCAAGTCAGCTTTTTTTACCACCCAATGGGCCATCCCAGACGAGTATTCTTGATGCTAAATGCATACCGGTTTAACAACAGAATACGCGCCTCCACAAGGGTATTCTCGCTGCAGGTTTTATTTTATATAAGAATAGGGGACTATGAATGTGTGCGTGCATTATTTCATTTCGAGTTGAGTACTAGGACGTGAAGGTACTAAGTTGCGAGAAGTAAGAAAAATATATTTTGATTAAAAAGCAAATTAGTAATAAAAGCCGGTAGGTATGGAAATTACTGATTTGATAAGATTTTTTAAATTAAATATATTTAAATAATAAAAAATAAATAAAATTTATAGATAAGTTAATTATGGACAACAGAAACGCTGTGATTGGTTCCCTAGTTACAGCAGCTGCAGGTAGCTTATTTCTGGCAGCTGCTATAGAGAAGAGAAGGGAAGAGGAAGAATTACCACAAAAAAACCGACGATGTGGAAATACGCTAAATTTCATGCGAGAACTCCAACCAGGCACAACGGATTACAAAAATTTCCTGAGAATGGATGAATTGTGTTTCAACAAAATATTGTCGTCAGTTCGAGTTGATATAAAAAAGCAGGACACAGTTATGAGAGATACTGTTCCGCCCACTGACTTATAACAATAGACTGAGCGTATTGCTATTTTCCTATAGAAAAGAATGGCACAAGTTTTACAGTTCTCTCTTTCGCCCTATGGCAGAGTTGGAGCTACCAACACAAAATATTGCTTACTGAACGTTTACTTATGCCATTTGATGTTTTTATGTTGGCTGCAGATGCAATCACCGCAGAAAGAATAAGGTAAAGATAGTGTTTACCATGCGCCGTCTCTCTTGCCCATACGCAGGATTCAGTTAAGAATAACTTTTGAAAATTAAAGTCGGAATTAGTTTAATTTCTTATAAGAGTGATTATAAGCGATTAAAATATCACTTGGACAAAACAAAATAATTTCTTTTAATTTAATTCGATTTACGGGTGTAAAATTTCATCTGATTTGTTGAGTTTTACATATTTTTATGTAGTAAACGTTTTAAAGGGTGCTCTATCGGTGATATACAGAAACACAATATTTTTTGTGCCACATGAAATAGCAAATCGCTCAGTCCATTGTTATAAGTCAGTGGTTCCGCCTGAAGAAATATTAGCACTTGCAGACGTCTACGGGAGATTTATTTTGGACGATATAGGATGTAACGGGAGAATAAGTGATGGTGGTGTCCTACAACGTTCCAATTTAATGCACATAATCAGGCAAGTCGATAAATTTCTTCCCGCTAGAAAATGCATCGGAAACGGAAGATAATGCATTTCCATTACTAGAAAATATGATGACTCCATATCCATTCACGACATCAGATGATCTAAAGAAGTCGTGCTAGGCAAACAATTGAGCGTGCTTTCGGTATTCTAACAAATAGATTTCAAATACTTCAAAAAACAATAAAATTGAATCAAGTAAAAGTAAAAAATATTGTGCAGTGTTGTTGTGTCCTCCATAATTTTTTAATTACGAACAGTAGTTGGTATGCCGAAAGCATTCCTTGCGACGAAAATAACACGGAAAAAGAAATTGGTATTAGCAGCGATGGCAATCATTCAGCATCAGCTAATAAATGTTCAAAGGCAAACGAAGCGGTTAGAAGAAGTTGGACAGAATATTTTAACAACGAAGGGAAATTATAATGTCAGGGTTTGCATGGAGTGCAAACTGTTTGAAATAAAAATAAATTAAAAGAATATTTGGTTTTAACTTACAATTGATGCTCCCTCCACCCTTGCTTCGGATGGCAACTCTATCGGCTCATTTATTTCATCCTAAAATGACAAGAAAATTAGTTGTTATAAACTGAGAATATTAAATATCTACCTACCACAGGTAACTCAATATTTGAGGTACTTGGAACTGCATCAGTGCAATTCGAAAGGAACAGCAGGTCATTATAGCACCATAATACAGGTACATAGAGATCATCCGTTCCTGCACCGCTCCTCTTTGATCCAAACGCTTTAGCTTTTTCTTTCGATAATTGACTTTGCAGAGTCATTATTTTTCTTTTAATGCATTGCACTGTTACATTTGGTCTATAGTTTTTTAATTCGTTCAAAATGAAATTCAATATTTCACTTCTTTTCACTTTATTTGTGAAATGGGGGTGCTTGGGATTGTATAAATATGGACAAAGTAGTAGTAAAGAAATAAAAACTTTGGTTTGTGCCCTATCCCAATTATCCATGTTTATTTTGTATTAAAAAAAATTATAAAATAAATAAAAAATGTTTATGCTTTAATTTATTTCACTATTTAACAACCAGTCATGCAGATTTGCGAATTAATTTTGAATACTTGTTCTCACCGGCAGATAAATGATGAATGAAATCAGGTATTCCATGAAAATTTTCGAACCCTCCGAACAAGAAATATTTTGTTGCGGTTGTATTAATGCGACACAAGTGAATACTGTTTCAGTTTTGACGCAAAATTTCTCTCCAAAGTGCAGCACAATTGTAGAGATTTCTCTCTGCTTCTTTTACCTCTTCCCTAGGAAACCTGTATGCATTCTGCATACAGAATACTCGTTTGGGATGGCCCAATGCCTGCGACAATCCATCTACCGTCCTTGCTTCAGACAGCACCAGCTCTCTCCTTCCAACCAACATCCTGCAACAACACAACTCGGTATCAAGTCAGCTTTTTTTATTTTTGCCTCCCAATGCTTGCGACAGGGACCCATCTACCGTCTTACCACAGACAGCACCAGCTCTCTCCCTCCAACCAACATCCTGCAAAAACACAACTCGGTGGAAACTCAGCTTTTTTTATTTTTACCCCCCCCCCCCCCAAATGCTTGCGACAGGGACGTGTCTATCCTACTCTCTCCTCAACAACTTGTTATCGGCGGTGGGAACCGTCTTGCAGAAACCCGCGAGTGGGATTCTCGTAGCAGTTGTCCCTATCGGACGCAATGTAAAAGTATAGGGAGGTGGTACCCTGACTACTGATGTTTAACCCACTCAGTCCTGAATTATTTTCCTTGGAACAAAAGAAAAATATATTTCTTTTTTGGGAATATTATATGAATAGACCGTGAAAAACAATCCATAGGTAACAAAATAATTTTTGTGTTGCATTTTCACGGATTTTCATTATAAGGGTCGATGTTAATGTAAAAATGTTGGAATTCTTTTACATATACAGGGTGTCCCGTAAGTCGACGTCAAGCCGGAACGGGGTGATAGACCAAATCGTAACAGTTACCAGAAAAATATAAAAAAAATCTAAGTCATGTATTTTTCAAATTATAGGAATTTCTTTTGTTTTCGAGAAAATGGACACCTTGTGATGGTTTTTTAGCTCCTGTTGCTACATATCTTTCCTTTTTTTCAATTTTATTTTTATTATGTAATCCCGAATAGTGCATATGTAACCTGTTGCTTTAAGTTCTAAGCCAACTGCTCCAGCTTGGAAGAAAATGTCATATTTTGCCGAACCAACAATACAAAATTAATAATTCGTTCAACTTTAACTGACTGTACTGAAAAAAAAAATGTACTACGCCAGTCTGGCAAGTAATTTTAAAAATTGACGCATTTAATAAGGATTATAAAATGGTACAACACTTGCTACATTATTTCTTAGATTACGGAAAAACAATTTTTTTTCTTCAAGAAACCCAGTTTCGAAATATTTCTTTTCACCTACCAAAAATAATTCTAGTATACCCAAAGCTTGCCGTAAGACCGTAACTTTGAGATTTCAGTTTGAGTTAGACGGAGAGTCATTCCATAAAGTGTGAGTGAGACAGATAGTGACTTAGTGATAGTGCTTATGTAACCCGTTCCTTTAAATTCTAATCCAAGCTCACCGAATATTACAAAACCATGAGCTACCCCATACCATGTACAGCGAGTACAAACCCTACTACCTCGGGATTATCAACCTCGGATTGCGTTTTTCCAAACGGTGCTACAAAGACAACGGGAAGATTCCCGATTTTTCGAGAAAATTTTGTGGTCGGATGAATCGACATTTAAACAAGTAAAAAAGCTAGAATTGGTCTAAGACCAATTCTGATGATACCCTAAATTTCGTATGGTCACCAATCTATTCAAGTATTGATTTTGAAGTTATTTTTCGCATATATTTCGTATTCTGCAGAAGTTTTTAGTACAATAAAAATTTCTTGGACTGATCGTTTTCAAAGTATACGTAAAAAACAGAAATTCTTATATGGCAACACCAAGAAAGAGTTGCCCGATTTAGTCCATTTTTGAAATTTTATTTGATAATGTAGTAAAAACATCATGTACGAAATTTCAGCTCTCTACGTCGACGCGTTCTCAGTCAGTGTCCAAATATATAGCGAAAACGAAATTTTTATATGGCAACCCCACGAAGGAGTTGCCCGATTTGTCTCATTTTCGAACTTAATTTTACTTTTTTTTTAAAAGTCCGTGTACAAAATTTCAGCTCTCTAAGTATACGCGTTCTCGAGTTATCGTGCGCTCGGACGGACGGATGGACGGACGGACGGACATGCAAAAATCGAAATAACTTTTAATATTATGAATGGGTGTCCAATCCATTTTGCTCTACCATCATTATTTCGAGGTGTTACAAACTTAGTATACCCCTATGATTTCATCTAGGGTATAAAAAGACGGTTACATGAACCTACACAACTTACACGAGTGGCACGTAGAGAATCCGAATTTAATGAGACAAAATAGATCTCAATATCGTTTTAAAATAAACATGTGGAACGGAATTTTAAACGGAAAAGTCATAGGACCTTTTGAGTTGCCAGAGGTCTTTAATGCTGAAGTTTATTTAGATTTTTTGCAAAACCATTTACCTAATTTACTGGAAGACATGCCACTAAGTATTTACAGAGAGATGTGGTATCAGCAAGACGGCTGCCCAGCGCACTATGCCCTTTCAGTTAGCGAATATCCGGACAGATGGATAGCGCGGTCTGGTACGATCTCGTGGCCAGCCCGTTCACCTGATCTAAATCCATTAGATTTCTTTTACTGGGGAGCAGTAAAAGAGAAAGTTTATAAGAAGTCAATTGAAGGAAGGCAGTTTGAACATCTTTTGTACATAATAAATCTTAGCATCCAAATAATTGGTGTTTAATTTTTAAATTAAGGAAAATTTGTCCTAAATTTAACAAAAAGTTAGCATCTCTGACTCAAAAGCGTGATTATCTGCCTCACTCATACTTCATGGAATGACTCTCCGTCTCACTCAAGCTAGAATCTTAAAGTTACGCTCTTAAGGCAAGTTTTCGGTACACTAGAATCAATTTTAGTAGGTGAAAAGAAATTTTTCGAAACTGGGTTTCTTGAAGAAAAATTTTTTTTTTCCGTAATCTAAGAAATAATGTAGCAAGTGTTGTACCATTTTGGAATCCTTATTAAATGCGTCAACTTTTAAAGTTACTTGCCAGACTGGCGTAGTACATTTGAACGAATTATTAATTTTATATTGTTGGTTCGGCAAAATGTGACATTTTCTTCCAAGCTGGAGCAGTTGGCTTAGAACTTAAAGCAACAGGTTACATATGCACTATTCGGGATTACATAAGAAAAATAAAATTGAAAAAAAGTAAAGATTTGTAGCAACAGGAGCTAATATACCATCACAAGGTGTACATTTTCTCGAAAACAAAAGAAATGCCTATAATTTGAAAAATACATGACTTAGATTTTTTTTATATTTTTCTGGTAACTGTTACAATTTGGTCTATCACCTGGTTCCGACTTGACGTCGACTTACGGGACACCCTGTATATATATAAAAAAAATCTACCCTTTTACTATCACACAAAAAAAAAGTAGAAAAACAATCCATAGCAAGAAATTCTCACATTTATTAACTTGGTTTCGCCAATTATACTCAGTATGATGTCTTCTAATCTTTACTCTTCACTTAAGTCTAAGCACACAAAAACAAATCCAATAAAGCGAAATTTATCAATAACGAAGATGAGAAAAAACAAACAAACAAAAATTTATCTCGTTTTACACGCCCAAGTAAAACGAAAACGACATAAAGAAAATCACATCAATTTCACTCACTTTTACCTCTTTTCCGGCTGCGCCAATTTGTCGTGTCCCCAAAGAAAACACTTGCATAATTCACATATAAAACTTTATTTAATTAGACTATTAAGAACACAATTCGACCTTGATCACTAATAGCTTATAACTCATAAACGCCAAAACACAACTGAGCAACCTGATCCACTCGCAAATTCTGGTCACCTGTTAGAATCTTTACACGCGGAAGCGACTCTGACCTAGTGACCAGTGCAATAGCTTGCAATTAATCGCAAAGTGTTAGTAAACAAACAGTAAACCAAGCTGAGCATTTCACTACCCGAAGTGAATTACTTAACTCTGGCTTAATGCTTAATTACAACAGCAGTGGATGCGACAGTGTTTTAATAAACAATTCGCAATCGCCAAGCATTTAACTATGCGAAGTAAAATGCTTAGATACTGCAAACTGCTTAATTAGTCGTACACCTGCTGCTAGCTAAAGTCATGATGTCACAACTACACCGAATTGAATATTGGGCCACGACAGGGATATTGAAAAATACTTACTGCCCTTAGTGTCATTGGGAGGATGGGGCACAGCAGTAAAAGCAGACCATCTGCGCCTATATGGTAAATAAGGATAAGTGGTATAAGGGTCCCTTCTGGACCGGATGTGCTGTTTCGTTTTTGGTATAGGCATGAATTTTTTTTTGTACGTGCAATCACAGCGGCTGGATTTCGGGTACCACCCTCAATAACTCTCCCGCAATAGCCGAGGTGCTAGCATGCCGCCCTGTATCATCGCTGGTCACTGAGTGAGCTATCAGAAGGGACTTCACGTCCAAAAGTAACTCACTCTCAAGTTATATGCTACCATAACTAATTTGGTGAGAAAATGTTCATTACAGTAAAAACTCTTTCCTAAGAACTTTATGCCGACTAGTCCTAAAATATGTATGTATTTAAATGATTTTATTTGCAAAGAAAATAATTATGTTAAAATAAACGGATTAAGGTACAACGTCTTTTATCTCTAAACAATTTCTTTTTCTAAAAAATATATTTCGAAAATAACAAATTGTGACAACTTATTAGTAGAAAAATAATTTATTAAATAAAATTATAAAGTATGTGTAGACTGTAGTGCTTACAGCAGTTAACATGGAGCTTGAATATACATAGTTTAGAGAGGCACATTAATATTGCATTATGGAGTAAAACAAAATATTATTAAATAAAGAAAACAATAACATAACATTCTTTAAAAACATAAAAATACTTTGATTAAAAAATAAATACTTTTCTTAGCTCTAGAAGCTACCTCACATATTTCGTTGCTAAAATTTAAAGCTAAAGGTCAAAGCCACATTCAAAGTCAATGGTGTTTGTTTTGCACTTATTACAAATATTTGAGTTTACTTTCATTTCAACATTAATGAATACGAAAATGTTTTGATTGAAAGTTTTGAGAAAACTTATAAATAGAAATAGTCTGATTGGTATTCAAGCGAAACATATCGCTCGATAAAGTGCGCATTGTAAAACAAGTCTTTTGCATGGATGTCTTGAGTAAAATTCTTATACATTTATAAATAGTTTGTTTCAATTTGCTTAGCTTTTATCGATTTATATTTAACTTCAGAGAAATTAGTTGTCTTCATCGTCCGCCTCAGCAATTATTGTATTTTTTATGACTGTATCCCGTTTTATCAAAAGTTGGTGATATTGCTACAGAGGAATATAATTAGAAAAAAAAAATACATTTATCTTGCGGAAATTAAATACTTCTTCATTTTTTATTTCTATAATGCGGTGCTGTAATTTTGGTGCTAGTTGACAGCTAACTTGCTCCAAGTCATCTAAAGACGCTCTTCTCAACATCTGGAATTATAATAATTACATAATTTACGAAGAGTATCGAAAAAAATTGCAGTTAAAATTTATTATTCGTATTCTAAACACAACTGAACGCCGAGACCTCTTTAGAGGAGATATCATCAAACCTTAGAATATATAACAAACACGAACACTGATATGCTAAATATTAGGTGAATCCAGACCAATATTTGTGTTGAGCTCAAATGTTCCAGTTTGAGAGCGCAGTGCAGGTATAAAAAGCTAGCAAAGTTCATGAAGGAACAGTCAAGTTATTCTAATAAGAGTGCAAATTTATTGACATTACTATAGCTGCAATTCATTTATCATTTAAAATTTCACTTGTTACTAGTTTTTTTTTTTGCTTGCATCTCATTCTGCTCTATCCTTCGTTATAATCACTCACCTCATCGAGCCAAAAGGGGTAATTTTGGCTTCATTCATGTACACGAATTTGATATGATACCCCTTCCCTATGCTCTAACGGCCAAATACTAAAGCTAATAGTGATCCATGTGATAAATTGTGCAGCTCTGAGTACCTGGTTGTGGGTGATACGTGCTTTTATCATAAAAGCACACATGACCAGACCTAGGTGGGTGTCAGGGAATTGTAGTTTGAACACAGATAGACACGTAGCTGTCAAAAGCAGACGCAGAGATATTCTAAAGGACATCCGAAGCTTCAAAGGAGAACACATTTAAAGTGATTACTACCAACTTGTGGGTGGCATAATGCTAAAGATTGTTATAGTGATGATAACTTGATAGACAGTATTGTTATTCACATAGTTTTTTCAAAACTTACATCGAGTACATGTTTCCGTAGATGGACACATTGAAGAGCCATAATATCAGCAACGGAAAAACTAGATTACATTCACAGATTACGAGAGGAATGTCAACGATGAAACTTTACAAAATATAGTAACCAGAAACATCTTAAGAACAGTATTAACTCCACTTGCAATCCATAACGACAGCAGATGAAAGAATTATTTCTTCAAAGTTCAAACAGGAGCAATAAGCGACAGCGAATATCAGCAATGAGAATATGAAACCCTTACGAATTGATGAAAGTATGGAACACGTGTATCTTCCCAGAGTATTGAACGAAAGTTATGAGAATAAAAATGTCAAATGGATCCAACAAATAACTGAAAGAATGAAAAGATGGTAATTTTTGTATAAATTAAAAAATACAGCCAATCCTGCTGTAAGGCTTTTCGATTCAGTATAAAGGAAGCTCATATGGAAACTGCTACGTCAACGCAGAAATCTTCCAAAGGTTAATAAAGGCTCCTTACATCAATTTGAGATGTCGATTTTCTTCAGAATCTTACTATCTAACGGGTTTGATGTAAATCGGGATTAACCATCTCGTGAATTTAGATTATTCTGATGATACTTACAATAAACTACAAAGAGATTGAAATGCTTCTGTTGCCTTGGTAGCATATGTACTGAATCTGGTGACTTGATATCTTCAACATTACGAGGCTGCCAATAAACTGGAATCCGCAAGGAATACGTCGTACAGAGAGATCCGTTTTAAAAGTAAGTAGGATAAATTGGAAAGTTGTGGACTAAATTAAATGCCGTCTTCTTCGATACTGCTGATCTGTTTCCAAATTCCATACAATTAAAAATTCGACCCGGAAATCAAGAGTACTCAGGAACTAATGACACACTGCAGAATATCAAAGATGAAGACAATTCTTTAATAGGTGCATTTCGTTTTTCTAAATAGCTTCAGAATTATATTGTATTTCTTCTAAAATATTTATTACAACGGCACCTTAAATAGTAGTTCTTCTTGAATAGAATTATTAAAAAAAAACCGACAAAAATCTAATTGTTCAAATTTAAAGGCTTATAATTTTCAATGAGGTTAAGAAATCTATATATACCGGAGTATATACTATTGAATGAGGTCGCCTCCAAAAATAACGTCAATAATTCGAAAGTTACAGGGGGATTAACAAGGAACTACCCAAAATTCTTCAAGTACAGTTATTTGTTACATGAGGAATCTTTTTGAAGAAAATACCCCTTAAGACTAAAACCCAACGAGAGCGAAACGACAAATAACGCCGTAAAAAACGCTAACATTTTATTCTAATAACACGTCGGTGTATGGTATAAAACATAATGTTTACAATACCGTTCAGCGTTGTCGTCGAATTTATGTGAAATTTTTCGCGCGTAGAGAGTGTTTTTAGCAAAATTAAGATTTCGAGTTGCGTTCATATGAATTGTTTAACGTTTATCGTAATCATATATTTTACTTGACATATTAAAAATACCAGCAAAAAAAATACAATCCCGTGGAAAATATCAAAATTAGTTATAAAAAATGGCAGAAAAGTTAATTGAGGCGGTAAAATGTCACCGTATTTTATACGAATAAACGCATCCGCATAGAAAGTTAAGTCCAGCTGGGTTTTATACATACAACTCTTGTATCCACCATCTTCTTTTAAACTCTTCATAAGCCAAGAACGCCGCACATACTAATTTAATTTTTTTTTTATTTATTCGTTGACATTATTCCTATTTGTAATTCAGTTCTTGTCGTGCTCGTGTCGTTCCCATTGTATTTTCACTGACGTTTCAACGACATTATTTATCGTGTCGTTCAGTTTGCAATAAGAAAACATAAATGATAATTATAATCAAATACACACCTTTCCGCTACTCGTTGAATAATCAATAGACTTATTGTTCGGTGAGCATGATAATTTTCTTATTGGCGATGGACCATCTAAGTCTAAATGATCCAACATTTGTATCATACTGTGTCTCCTAGACAGCGTTACTAAAGATTGTCGATGTTTGGAGTGTCTACCTCCTTTTCCCATTCGTATATCAATTGCTTTAAAGTGATTTTGTAATGCTAAGCCTAATTCAGGACAAGAGTCATCATCCATCTAAAATGCAAATTTCAATTATTTTTAATCCAATTCATATCGCTTACATCTTACAATGACTTTGCAGTCTTTGAACATTGTGTATCCATCACAACCTCCATACATGTAGCTTTTAATACAGATTTTGTAAGCTTGCCCGAAGTTCAAAAATTCATCACCTATTTGAATTAGGTGCGGATCGACTCTCTCGCCGGATGGTTTTGATGGATCAAATACAAACGCTATTCCTGAAACCTTTTAATAAATAAGAAGATTTCATTAGTACATTTATAATATGCTAGATTGAAATAGGATTGGAGTGGAACTCGAACAAAGTTAATCCAATCCTATCAATGGATTAAATTGACTTTGTTAGTCCTTTCAAGCCGATCCTCTGATTCAATTCGGAATTTAAGTGTACTTATCTATGTATTTTATGTAAATATAATAAATAAAATTTATTACTATTAATAATTACCTGAGGAAATCTTCCTTCGAGTTTTGGAAAAGCTGATACAGCATTTTCTAGAGCTGCATGTATAACTTTTCCATCCGCTTCCAGCACTATTAATGGATCTCTCATTGGAATAATATTTACTAAGTCTTTCATTGTAAATGGGCCAGGTGGATGAATTTGATCCGATCTAAATGTTCCCGAATTTATTATCACAACATCTGCCCCTGTTGCAGCTAGAACCACATCGCAGACCCAATCTCCTAAATTTGTCTCGCAAGTTCGTATTTGAGAAAATCTTCCATCCAATTCTACTGAGAAATTTCCTAAGACTTCTGTCATTTTTGAATCGATCATTTCTGTAAAAAAATTAATTTCGCAATAATTATATTACACTAATAACCATTTTTTCACCGGAAATATTATCCAAAAAACTACAAGAGCTTGTAATACAATACATAATTTTTTTTAAATTTAATCATAACATTTTAAATAAATCTTTTATTTGACTTATAGCAAAAAAATTTAGCCTTTTCAGTACTTTGTAGGTAGATACTAACAAGATAAATCAAGCTCGAAAACGTAGTTGATACGTACATACATAAATTTTTTCGCCTAAGCTATTGGGCCTAGTAAAGATAGCATATTTGCTTGCTATACTGCTTTTCACTTTGCTTCTATTTACCTGTTGTGATGACTTCTGCGGCACAATTCTTGGAAGTTGAAGTGGATTTGGTTGCCTGTTACAGGATAATATTCCGACGGCAGAACTAGGGGAATGCCGTCAGTATTGCCCTTCGTCTAGGTCGGCCCACTGAGATTTTTTAAGGACTGGGCAAATCGACAAAAAAACAAGTGAAAAATCGCCCATAAACTTTCATACTAAATGGGAGAAACTTGTAATGGAATAACACCGAAAATTTTGGGGGATTCTTCAAGTTTTTCGGCGATATATCATTTAAATTGCTTAGGTTAAAATGCATTATCATATAATGGCAAATTACTTTGAAATGAAGAACAAGCCTAAAAATATCTTTGGGACATTTTTAATTTTTATAATTTCAGTAATTCGCAATAGCAATAGTTCAACAATAGAATTGAGTTTTTGGCGAGAAATAGTCTGTCTGTGATAAAAAAAAAAACATTCATCCATCAAATCGGTACTACTTAATTGATGGAACTTTTAAAGCAGCGGTTCAGGACCCGACCGACGGTCGTTATTTTCAATTCTTGAATTTTAGTTTTCTTTACCGACTTTGTCGAAATCAAAAGGAATGAATGGTTATAATTTAAGCAGTCAATTCTTTAAAAATAATAAAAACGCTCTTGAATCTCTTGAATCATTCATTTTTCGTTTTTAGGCTTTATTTCAAAAAGTAAGTGGGATATAATTTATGGATTATTTACCCTAGATGAAATCTATAGGGTGGGTATACTAAATTTGTCATTCCGTTTGTAACGCATAGAAATAACGATGGAAGAGCAAAATGGATTAGACACATTTTTGCATGTCCGTCCGTCCTCACGATAACTCGAGACCGCGTTGATTTAGAGAGCTGAAATTTTGCAAATGGACGCTTAAAATAAAAAGTAAATTTAAGTTCGAAAACGAAACAAATCGGGCAACTCCTTCGTAGGGTTGTCATACAAAAATTCCGTTTTGCACTATATATTTTGGCACTGTCTGAAAGCGCGTCGACGTGGAGAGTTCAAATTTTGTACACGGCGTTTTCATAAAAATTGTAAATATAATTTCAAAATTGGACTCAATCGAGCACTCCTTCTTGATGTTGCGATATAAAAATTTAAGGATTTTACGTACACTGTGAAAACGATCAGTCCTAGACTAAAAAGTTCTTCAGAATACGAAATTTTATGAAATTGGTTATAATAATTTTTAATGTTCGACGAACCGTTCTAGAAATATATACGAAAAAGCACTTCTACAATCAAACTCACAGAAAGAGCTGACCGTACGAAATTACATACGACCATTCATCTAGGTTATCGTAAGAATTGATCTTAGACCAATTCGAGCTTTTTTACTTGTTTTCCATTTCATATTGGGTCTCATTTCATTTACATTTGGATATTATTTCACTTTCTCTAATGGGTTCTATTTCAAAATGAATTCTTGACCAACGTTTTTGGGAGACTTTTCACTTCTGCTTCCTGGGCGATTTTGCCAGTGTCGCTGTTTTTGTTTTGACCACTAGCGCCACCAAAAAATAGCATTGCGCACTCAGTGGTATGAAAATTACATAGTTTTTTAGCACCAGTAAATACGGCTAGAAAGTGAAGCGAAAACATACAACATCACGGTAAGCATCGTGTCCTCGGTTTATTAGCACCAGTGAATACGGCTAGAAAGTGAAGCGAAAACATACAACGTCAAGGTAAGCATCGTGTCCTCGTTTTCGGTTAACATCAAACATCTTCTCTGGTAGTAACGGATCCTACTATTTCGTCAGCCCAGAGATGGGTGAAGTGAAGATGTTAGCCTTGGGTGCAGCTACTTGAACGTAGTGCGAGGCGGTAACTACTGTTTGGTGGGCTAAAATCTGATCCCAATCCAAGCCAACGTGGAACAGCATATGCCGATGGCTTCGTGGCTGACAGGGTGATCAGTCGCTAGTATGCGAACTCTGGATACCAGGCGCTCTCCAGTTTCAATTAGTATTCCTGTAGTAATGCGGAGCTCTGCTTCAGGTGACAGCTTTTCTCGTGCAACTTGTGAAACCATATACTGAAACCTTCTAAAGATAATACCACTTTACTGTATGTAAAAGATTCACGGGTGTTTTAGGAATCGGGGGATTTAATCCCTGAGATCTCGACATCTATGGAAAATCTCTTCTTGCCGGGGAGCTCGGCTGGTGAGGGCGGTGTGACTCGTATGGAGATTCGCAAATGCTCCTCATGGGTCGGGTCATCCAGCACGCTTGGGCCCGCTGGAGTTGAGGCTTGTCGAAAGGCGTTGATGGTAGCGATCGAAGCGGATCTTCCCGAGGCAGGAATCTCTTTGGCGCAGAGGAAATGAGGGGGAGAAGTGCTAAAGAGATGGCTAATTCTGTCCCTGGGATTTTACTTTTCGGTCGGTCCTGTTATTTTTTTATGAAAGATATAAAGCATTAAGCTTCATTTGGCATTTGAATTATCGGTTCCTTCGTTTTCGAGATATCTTTTATTGCAAATGACGCTTCATCGTAAAAAAAAATTCGAATCCCCCTAGCAGGTGGGTGGGGCATGGTATTAGGAAACAAAAAACTATGGGTGAGCTATTTTTGTATTCTATACAAACTGTGAAAGTTTCATCCAAATCGCAGATGTTCGCGTTGTTAATAGCATTCAGCACTGGAGTATGCCACATAGAGTAGTAAATTCCGCCGATGCGGAACACATTCGCCAAAACTATTTAGCACCGAAAGGGTTAAGGATCTTGTTCTAGCTTTCAATATACCAGTTCTTTTACTTAAAGAATTATAATGCATTGGCATGATACAAAGATTAACAAGATATGGTCGATTCACGGTATACAGAGTAACAAGGTATGCCTACTAGTTATTCTGATGCATGAGCTGCGACGTCACGATATCACAGGTCATATGAAGACTTTAGAAAAATTATTAAAATAAATTAACTCGTAACAGCTTTGAAAAAATAAAACGAATGACATCATAGTAAATAATACAAAATTTAAATTAAATTGTAATTACCTGACAGCTTAATAAAGAAAAGTAATACTTTATCAAAGCGATCTGGTAAAAAATTACGGAAATTTTAATTCGGGCAGAAAGTGTAAATCTTTTGTTCATGATTGCTAAAACTAATATAAATATAAAATAAAAAAGTAATTAATATAAATGCCCCGTAGTAAAATTGTGATGTCGTGACGCTCAAAACGGCTGGTCGTGGTTCATACCGTGTGGCCGATTCATCTGTCAATTGGATGCTTACGTCATTTGGCAAAAAATTTGTTCATTCCAATTTCAGTCGTTCATACTAATTTTTAAAGAGGAAATTTCTCTGCTTTCCTACTAACAGTTAATTACTTTTCTCAAAGTAATTTAAGCTAATAAATATTTAACAGGGTGCAGCGTTTGCAACTTAATACTTCAAAACACAATTTCATACTTCTTTCAATCAATATAGGGTAAACCACCCAGTTTCGAGCCCCCTTAAGAGCTTTTTATTTTTCTGTGATTTATTGCAATTAGTGTATTCTTCTGTTATTAAGTAAGTAAGTTATTTAAGATAGGTTATGAAATAAAGTATTGTTTTTGATCGAACAACAGTAATTTATATTAGTAGAATTGTTATAATAAGAAATTAACTGAAATATGCGCTATCATCCAGATACGAGCCCCCTTTTGGCTAGTTTCGAGCCGTGCAAATCCTCCTATTTCGAGCCCCGATATTTGAAGCAAAACCAATTCTTGGAGTAAAGAAACACAATTTTAAAACGAAATAGGTGGGTATTTAATTCAAGTAAATTTACATACCTATCATACAAATAAATCAAAACGCGTAATAAAATAAAACTATAGTAGATCTATCTATGTATGTAAATAAACAAAATAAAAACAGGACTTTCCAAAAAAAAAAAATAAAATAAAATAATGAAAATAAGAAGGAAAGAGAATAACAGCTTGATTAATTATTAATAATCCGCCACAGCTGCTAACAGCATAACGGCATTAGGTTTTCTCAGGTCATATTGTTTATTTTTATTAACAATTCTTTTTGCTCGCTGTGTAGAAGCATTTGTTTTTTCTTTTAAATTTCTTGAACACTTTAATTTAGTTGTATTTCTCACGGTCTCTTTTGTTTGTTTTTTTTCTTGCCTTTGTTTTAAAAGGAGTCTAGCTTTTTCATTCCGCTGCATTTTATTTTTCGCCCGAGTTTTTTTGATTTCCTCTTTCCTTTCTTTGTTATTTTCTCTTTTTATTTTTCGTTCTTCTTTTAGTTTTTGCTCCGCAGTCTTTTTTTCTCTTTTACCTTCCTCTGCTTCTCTAAACGGGGTAGAAGAAATGATGAAAATTTTTCTTTCAGTGTGCCTGATTCCTTTCCGAATTGGTGTTTCAGGAACAGTAAGGAAGTTGGAAATTTCCACGTTATTATTATTAGGATAGACAATAGACATATCCATTATATTGAATTCATCTAGAATCTGTAACAAAGTAAGTAGTAACCTATTTATAGAGCGAAATTAACTAATTACCTCAGCATTTTGAGCCAATGCTTCAAATTGATCGTATTCAAAAATAAGGCTTTCATTTCCTTGATGCGTAATACAAACCCCGCTGGTTGCTTCCGGCTGAAATATAAACTTACTAACTTTTTTGCATTTTGAATGAATATAAAATTTCTTACTGTTGGCTGCTGTTCTTGATTTCTTATTTTAAGATCCTTGTAAACTTCAAACAATTTAATAAAATCCTCTGAATAGGTACAAGGAGAAGTTTCAAAATTTTCAAGCTGTAACATTTTGACTTCACCTACAATTTCCCGGAAGCGTTGAAGATTAATAGAGTGTTCAGATATTTGTAACCCATTTTCTGCATTTACTTCATTTTCCGTAATTGTCCTGTTTGAACTTCTGCCCAAACATTTTGAATAATCGATTGCATCAGCATTAAATGGATATAGACCACATGTTCTAAAGCCGTTTCTTATCGTCTCAGATTTAATACAAGTATCAATAAGAGTCTTCAGGATGGGTGGAAATTGGGCTTTAGTGATTTTTGCCTCCAAATAGTTGCGTCGCCAGTTATTTACAGACTTCTGCCAACCAATTTTTAGTGGTCTAAAAATTGAAACATCTGCTGGCTGAAGTATTCGTGTAGAGTTGGGGTACAAACATATTAGAATAATATGCAGCTTATCACACAACTTTGACAACTGATAAGTCATATGGGTTTTATGACCATCAACGAAAAAGACAACGGGAAAAGTTAGGTTTTTCTTCCTCAAATCGTCACTAAACACATGTTCCACATAGTAACAAAAAACTTCCGTTGTCATCCACCCAGAGTCAGACTTCTGCCATTTGATGCCGTCCGGCAAATTATCTATGATGTCTTGTTTCATCCTTTTATAGGGATAAACTATCATAGGTGGAACGACGTATCCAGATGCAGAAAAAGAAAACATCACGGTTAAATTCTCTTTAGCTTGACCGTGGTCCGTTTCGTAGACATTACGGGAGCCTAAGGTGAAAAAACGTACAATTGTATTGACTAATAACATGTTGTCCTAATACATTACCTTTTCCAGCTAAGACTTTTCCGATTTTAGGACATAAAAGAAAATTAGTTTCGTCACCATTAAAAATACGTTTGGGATCTTTCATTATGTCCTGATATCCCTTTCTTTCGAGGTAGCTCTTTATATTTCCAAACCAACCTCTTATGTCCCTTTCAGATACCTTTGAACTGGCGTCAGTTATTGCTTCTGGTGTTCTTAAAGTTAGATTTGGGTGCCGCTTGAGGAAGGACTTATACCATTTTTCTCCGGGCATATTATCATTAAAAGGGTTTTTTCTTGGCGCAGTATCAAGAAACTCTTTGACGACAACTTGGATGTCTTGTTTTCGTCGAGGAAATCCTTTTTCCTGATTTGAGAGCAGCCATGAAACAATTAATTTTTCTTCCTCGCCAGAGAGAATGGAAGGAGGACCTCTAACATTTCTCTTATTTCTTCCATGCAGTCGATTTTGAATGGTTCCTCGAGGAATATTAAATAGCTTTGAGGCCTTATGTATTGAAAGTCCTTCTTCAATACGATTCAGGGCCGCTTTCATGTCTTCTTCGGTATAAGATTTCCTTTTAGACATTTTTTATACAATCTGATTCTGACATAATGATGAAATAATTTAAATAAAATTGCCTTCAAAAGGAATGATTAAGAGTAGGCTCGTAATTGGACCGACCACTTTTAGTGAGAAATTCCTAATTCGAGCCCCCAGCTCGAATTAAGAAAATGTGAATATATCTATCCAGTTTTGAGCCCCCAATTAACTCTATGTAAATTACAATTTTAAATCTCTAAAAGCACATCTAAATCAAATTCAACTAATTTATAATCATAAAAAATATCAAACTTACCTTTTTAATATAAAGAACGGTAAAAATTGTGGCATATGAAAACCGCCTTCTTAGGTAAAATTATTAAGGAAACACCCGCACAACGAAGTATTCACTTTGGAGATTGCACAACTACTGAATTCCGATTACTGTAAGCAATGAGTGCATCAAAAAGAAATTCTAAGAGCTTACAGCTATGTATATACGCATGCCTTTATAGTAGATTTCTATCAACCGGCTTAGATAAAGAAGAAGAATCAAAAGGGGGCTCGAATAAGGCAAGGGGGCTCGAAATTGGGTAGTTTACCCTAACACGAGAAAATCAAAACGAATTCACTCGTAGACATTTGCTGACAAATGATGTCTCAACACAGCAAGTTCGATCAAACCCATGATACAAAGATTAACAAGATATGGCAGAATTATCTGTCAATTGGTTGCCTGCTTCATTTGGCGACTATTGTCACAAATTTGTTCGTCTCTATTTCAATCGTCCTTATCAGAGCGAAAAAAATTTTCTATTTGCAAATTTCAAAATAGTTCCAGGGCCGAATTCCCCAACTATGAGTTTACGCGTGTAACCGATATTTTCTCACAACCAAATTGCTCGTGAATTTTTAAGAAGTAAGTACATTGAACCTGTGAGTTTTCGTAGAGCAGTATTTTCAAAATTATTTGTTATGTTATTTATTAATATTATTTCAAAATTTGTAGATAAAATGGTTGCAATTTTGATGATTTTATACAAATTTTATTTTTTATTTTTTAAATTACATACACATGTATTGAAAACCGATCCAATTCAACAAATCGTTCCTCACTTATATCCATAAGGGCATCACTAAGATTGCTTTGCTGGAGAACATCAACTTTAAAATCACAGCCGATTAGGACGTTATTATACCTGTGACATAATTGGGATGCTGTGCTTTGGAATTCGCTAATGTAGTCGTTTTTAAAGTTGCCTGGTGGTCAGTAAACTATCATAAAAGTACACTTTTCAATACCTGTATCAATTTCAATACAGAGAAATTCTGCATCATTACTGCTTGAGGAGCAAGGTTTTTTTACTTTAAAGCAGTCTTTTATATACAAGGCTATTCCTCCGCCGACACGATTTCTCCGATCATTCCTATACAAATTGTAGCCCGAGATTTTCACTAACGAAGAATTTATGTTGTCATGCAGCCAGGTTTAGGAAATTAGAATTGCATGCATTGAAGAACCATTAAAAATAAACAGAAATTCATTCAACTTATTTCTAATACTTCTGGCATTAAGCACGCATAAATTAAGGCCATTAGTCCTTTTGCAAAAAATATTGAGTAGAGTTCTTACCCCGTTCACTGATGTAGCAGAGCTAACCATAGCCACCAAAGAGAAGAGCAGTAGCAGCGATCGAAAGCCCACATATTGCAAAAGTAAGAGCATTAGGAAAAGAATGTAAAGATAAAAACACAGAAAACAAATTATCATTTGAAAAGTATATAAATGAACACAAATTTGAAAACAAATTTGCAATAGGAAAAATTCATTCAATTCAAGAAAAATATCGAAAAGTCTTTACGATGAAAACAAATTGCAACTCCGGCACTGATGAGTTCTATGGTAAGCTGACAGTATCCAATTGATCCATGCTATGAATTCTGACAGGATGATCACCGCTTTTCCATTTGACATGTACACATCCTCGGTTAGTTGAGACAGAAAAACGCACAGCCTTGCGCAGCCGCCTAGCAGTACATAGTAGCGCAGCGTTTAATGGACTAAGGCTTTCATTAACAAAAATTATGTGGTCATCTGACGAAAAACCATGTACCTGATTTAGCTTTATAGGGCCGTGCTTTCTTATCGCATGAAAGTATTGCGCTCGTTAGAACAAGATAATCGCACAATAATAAGGCCGTCATAACGACCAGATTAAAGCGAACCACTGTTTGCACTATTGAACTCTTTTTTTGGCTTAGGTCGAAAGCCATCAATATAATGAGAGGCTTCATGCTTCACAGCTGAGGCAACATCTTTAAAAATTTGTAGAGGAGCTTCATCTTTTTATAAGCCCTGTATTACCAAATCACTAAGTCGGCTTATACTTATCTGATTGTCAAGTTCGAATTTGAGCGCAGTTTGTGCGGATAATACTTCAGCCAACTGGTCTTCTATTTTTTTTAATCGTGGCGCAAAAAATTCAAACCTCTCCTCCAATTTGCTAAAAAGACCATTAATTTAACGGTCAAGTTTTACTCCAACACAGTCAAATACTGCACAGAGGCAAGCGCATCATTGGAACTGCGATGATGCAATTGATTGAGCTCGTTCTTTCACATTCGATAGCTTCGACGTATTGCGAGTTTGGACAGCTGGGCCATTTTCCGATTCAGATCTTTTTTTCTCCTTGTCCATTTTATTTGAAGGCTGCTTTGCTTCCCCAGAAGGCATAACCGTAAATGGAGATAAAAATTTGTTTGTGGATATGAACAATGTAAAGCGACACAGTTTTCAATTTTTAATCAATTTAGACCAAAACTTTGTTTGTGGATATGAACAATGTAAAGCGACACAGCTTCCAATTATTAATTAATTGAGACCAAGCTTCACGCGAACGTTTATTAGAATTTTCGTCTGATAAATGCAATAAAACACAGCACTATCAGAACTATGCACAGCAATATCAGAACTATGCTTAGGTTGCGGAAAGAACAAGAGCCGGAGCAATGACAAACACGACTACTCGACAGTAAGCATCACTAGCACTTTTGTTGAAATATTATTAATTTTATTTTTTCTTCAGTTTGTTTCCATCCGTCCATTGCTTATACCTTATGAGATCCTCATTCATAGTTCTTTGAAGGACTTCTTATGTTTTCGCTCCATATATAATGTTTGTGTCATCAGCATATATATGATAGTCTCCTTTAATTCCTGCGTTCTGCATGTTTATGTATAGCAAAACTTTCGAACCATAGTGTCAAACGATTCATAATCTAATATGTTTTATATTGCTGTCAGTTTACAATTACCGATAATCTTTCACCAACAAATCAGTACTAGGAATTAAAAGCTGCCAGATCGAAACACAGTACGAGCGCTTTCGGCGTCTGACTAAGCCGAATTTGACAGTTAGTTCATGTAGAATAACAGTGGCGACATGTTATAACTTCGCATCGAAAGCGATCATCGAAGCGAAGATTTCGCTCTGACGGTATGTTATAAGATTTTCGTCCGACAGGCGATTTTGCTTGTTTCGAAATTATTTCCGAATTTTTTCCCCTAGTGTTAATGAACTATACGCATATTAATAATAATAATGAACTCTTGTCAATTAAAACGTAGTGTTAACATTATATGAACATTTGTAAGGCTCTAAGTGTTTGACGTTTACTGGCATGACATCTACCAGAATTAGTATTGATGTCGGCCCAGTGGACATGGTCCAGATCAGGCAATTTTTTGACTGAGGCTCTCTCTCACTTGGACGGCATGTTGAGGCACACGTATTCATCCATCAGCAAATTAATTAAATTCATCGAAGTTTATCTGACGAATCAAGATTGTTTTTAAAGTTAAAGTTAAAGTTAGTTTAAAGCATATATGTAAAGTTTTGAGTTTGAAATAAATTGTAGTTATTGAAAAGTCGAAAAAGCTCGGGTTTTCCTCAACACCTAGCACAAATGACATTTATAGATTCTTTTTCTAATTATTGATAAATTTTAATAATAATAGAATTGGAATATATGAATTTTTCAAGCGCAATGACTTTATTTGTGCAGGATAATGAAAATGACGAAGAAATAATTAATTACTGGGACAAAAGAAAATTTTTCAGGTAGCGGTATTATGTTATGGATATGCCCAACAAACTGTACTGCCTTATTGATTTTTGAATTCAAGATATATTCTTACAAGTTTTATAACTTCAAATTTGAAGAATCTATATAATTAATATATAAAATCATTTATATTGAATAAATTAAAAAAATGTAACATTTAAATCTAATTTCGTAAATTTTACATACATTTTTTAATCTTCGCTTGTCCTATCATTCTCAGCAAAACTCAGTGATATTCTATCGAAATTATCGCCTGTCGAAAGTGTTACAACATACCGACTATCGATAAATTGTCCAACGTCGTATCTTTCGAAGTTATAACATCTTGCCCCAGGTTATGAAGAACCTAATGACAAGGTGAGGTCGAACTCGAGTAGGTCTACTCTCTACTCTGCTGGAACTATGTCAGCTTTGACAGCTAATTTTTGTTATCGGGAAAAAGTGTACGGGAAATTTTTTGAAAAAAAATTTGGGAAACATATTTAGGGCGTGTATCTTTTTTCCACTCCGTAGATCGAACAGATTTTTTAGATCGTTCAGAGCACTCTGGAAAAAAGATACAAATTCGGAGTGCTCTGAGTGTTCTGGTAGGTTATTTTAATATTGGCAGCACTTATGATTTGTGAAATATCTATGGAAAATACAAAATTCTTTATAAAAATAAATAAATAATAATAATAAAGTTATAAAAATAAATAAGGGGTGAAGGAAAGAAAGGAAATATGGAATTTAAAGAAGTATTCACATTTTTAATAGGATTTTTTTGCGCTCTATTGGTATTACTGACGGATTGCTCCAAATGCTCCGAGGTTTATCTACGATTAGTTAGAGCACTCGGAGCAATAATAAAGATACACGTTCAGAGCGCTCAGAGTACTCTGAAAGTAAATAAAGATACAAGAAATCGGTGTTCAGAGCGCTCGGAGTGCTCTGAGCAGAATAAAGATACATGCCCTTGATGTGAAAAGTTGTTCCTACTGTAGTAAATTATTACAAAAAAGTTTGAATTTTTAAGCCAACAGCCCAATTAACTGCTATCATAGAGAAGTTGACAAAGCTCGCATTGTGATTTCTAAAAATTGGCAGAGTTCACCAGGTTGAGGTTCTTAAAGTTTTACTGAGGTCGAGGTTGGAAAAGTTAGCACTGTGTTTCCCGCTTAATGGTGAAGCACTGACATGTATAAAATGGACTGCTTCATTTTCTATTTCATACAGGACCGTAGAACAGATAACTGAAGGAAAAATGCGACATTTCCCAGTATGTAAGTTCTGTGTATGTACACGTTATGTTCGTGGAAATAGTAAATCTTAAATATTTTTGAAGAGGGGCTTGTGAATGTAAAATGAAATTAAAAAGTTGGAAACACAAAATTGTAAACAAAGAAATATTTTGAACACTTATGTTGATATTTTTGTTCTCCTTCCCATTTTTTCACTTCTTTTGCACGTAATTGCGGAAAAAAAGCTTTCTAGTTTAATTTCAGGATTTCAACTTGCATGAAAAACGCTTTCCTAGGATTATTTCGGCGATTATTGGAACAGCACCGCACAGCACAATTCATGAAATATTCTCCCGTTTGTTAACTTAATTCCAACGTTTTAAGGAGCGTTTACAATGACAAAGTAGAGTGGAGTAAGCTTTTAGCAGAGTAGCGTGCATAGAGAGTGAGCTTCGTTCGGATTTTCGAAATCATATGAAAATTGTGTGACAGATTATCATGCGTTGAAATATATTTCAAAACAAATCACAGTTTGTCGATTCGTATAATTTAGTTAACTAAATGGTGTGAAATTACAGAAAATATTCTATAATTACACCAGAATGATCTATGAACGATTTGAATTATCACAAAATACACATTAACATTTATTACGGCCACTTTCGAAATGAACGACTGCCATCTATATTCCATAGATAAGCCAATTCGAACATAAGAAAATTTTAATTCTTAATTGACTTTATTTTGTTAAAATTGTATCATAAAAATACTTAATACATTTTTAATTTCTTACAAAAAATATATATATATATACAGGGTGATTCTGATCAAGATACCTTCCGGTATATATACCACGCGATTCCTTGAGGTAAGCCGATCAAAAAATTGTTCCACATACCCCCCCCCCCCCCCCCCCCAGAAGTTGTGGCCAGTTGAAGATATTCGTGAACCCTGATGGGAATAAATGAGTATAACTTTTGAACCACACTATACATTTTGGTTATTGTTGGCTTATTAAATAGCCAAGAATAGTAGCTGTCGAAAAGTGTATTACTATGTATTTTTTAATTAAGCATCTTTAAAATATTCCCAAATACTTCCAAAATTTTGATTTTTTTACACACAAAGTTCATCAATACCGTTATTTATTTCAAAAACTTTTGTGTGTAAAGAAATCAATGTTTTGGAAATATTAGAGAATAATTTAAAGATGCTTAATTAAAAAATACAAAGTAATACACTTTTCGACAGCTACTATTCTTGGCTATTTAATAAGCCAACAATAACCAAAATGTATAGTGTGGTTCAAAAGTTATACTCATTTATTCCCATCAGGGTTCACGAATATCTTCAACTGGCCACAACTCCTAAAGGAAGGTTTCAAGGGGGGGGGGGGGGGGGGGGCTGTATGTGGAACAATTTTTTGATCGGCTTACCTCAAGGAATCGCGTGGTATACCGGAAGGTATCTTGATCAGAATCACCCTGTATATATATATATATATTTTTTTTAAATAAGTTACTTTTCGTTAGTTAAAGTGTATAATTATCCGTGCGACATCTGTTAGAAACTAGTATTTCGAAACAAATGTTGAAAGCTTTCGAAACTATGAACGTGAGATTAAGAATTGTTCTAATCTAACGCTACTCTGTGAAATCCACTCTGGTGGGAAGCGCGAAGAACTTATATCGAGTGCAAGCGTGAGAAAAAGAGAGAAAATGCAATCTGATGACTCCACTCAACTCTGTCATTGTAAACGCTCCTTAATAATCAGTAGATATCACTCCGAATGTTTTGTAAAGCCATGAAGATGGACAAGAAATATAAACAGTAATTGAAATTGTGTGATCAAAAATGCTGACACTACAATTTCTGATTTTTAATTTTATGTATTGCAATTCTGCAATAATCCCCCCTTCAGAATTATAAAGAAATACTGATTCCTTTGTAATCATTTTATATAAATAAGCAGCTATTGTTCAAAATTTATTTGACCATCGAAAGGTGTCTTTTAATTCTCAAAGTTAACATCGGCATACTCTGCCATCATACTATAACAGTGGCATACTCTGCCTTAGTACAAATACAACAGCGGCATACTCTGCCATCAAGCTATAACAGTGGCATACTCTGCCTTAGTACAAATACAACAGCGGCATATTCTGCCATTTAAATAGTACCAAGTGATATTATCATAACTGCGGTTTCTTAGCCATCGAAAAGTAAGTTCGGCAGCCTTCTGCCTTTTCAATATAATCTTGGTACAAATCATAACGAATAAATAATCATGAACAGTTTTACGTGTGATCATCGAAGCAATTATATTATTTTTTATTTAAAATTAACGGAAAAATTAAACATTTTTTAATTAAATAATACAAAACCCGGCGCAAAAACACGAATCTGACGTTTAATTTGAATTTACACAATTGACATTAGCAAGTTAAACTTGGTTAAATTCTTCTTGCCTTTCCACCCCTTCGCCTAAAAACCGAGTTTCCCTCGCACGAATAGGGTTTTTACACGAATTTTCTCATATTCCTTTTTAGCCTTCAAAAAGAAAAAGAAAAAATCTAAAGGTGAAAACCCAATGAACGCGGCAGGCGTCGCGTCGCCTTCACAGTTCAATAGAATATATGTGTTTAATTTCGTGCTGGCCACTGACATGTATATAAATGGACTGATCGTTGAACCAAAAATGCATGAAAGCAAATAGCACTACTTTCATTTTCCTGTCTCTTTCCGTGAGAGCAAGAATTATAACAATATAAACGAGAAATTGCTTGAGGTTCAGCGGTATTTGCAGAACTGAAAACTTAGTAATATAAATAATCTTTCCTTCCTTCGACTCATAATTAACAAAGTCCGAAATATTGGGTTAATAAATCCGGTAAATTTCACTGACAGATATTTAAGTAAATCCATTGACATGAAATCCCCAAATAATATAAATTTCGCCCCAGCTTACTACAGTTGGTACCATTGACAGTGAGAGTATACTTTATGAAATCAAAACGGGTGCCGCATGAAACAGGAGATCAGTCAGACCATTTATATACATGTCAGTGGTGCTGGCCAAATGGCTGCCGCGCTTGCCGGATTCGACGCGAAAGTAGACCAGTTTTCTACTTTTAACGCGCGGCAGACGCTTTGACAGTTCTTTTGATTGTCAATTGTCTTGTCATTTTCAAATGGAAGTGGATTTGACAATTTTTTTTATTATTGTCGAAAGTTTTCTTGAATTGTTTTCATAAATTGTCTGAAGGATTTTAATTCACTTGTGGGATTAAGAATAATTAAAAACCAATTTTAAATGAGCCATATCAGATAAGTAAACATTTTATATATTAATTGAAAACGATTCTTTGTGTGTTATTATTTTAGGAACTAGGTATCATCTGCGATTACAGCAGCAATTGGGAGTGGAAATGAACGTTGAGTGGAAATGACCTTTGAAGCCCGTATCGAGATTCAGCTTTCAGTTTGTGACTGCTTCACTTCTGAAATCAAATCAAATCAAACTAAAAAGCATTTGTTTATAAGACCCTGCTTAAAGCAACATACAACGCTGGGCATTACGGCATTACATACCTTAGCAATAGATTGCAATAACAACAAAATAAACAATAAAATCAATATATCTGGAATATAGACAATATTGAAACTGTAAATGGCGAGTTACAATTCATTACCCCACGGTTACACCTGCAAGTACAGCTTGCATGCAAGCCTCCCTTCCAACACGATTTTTAACTTGACAGCGGAAGGCAGTACGGTTGATGTCTTATCAGCTTGCATGCAAGTTCATTTAAAAAATGGCATTGAGACGTAAACTCTTGCGTATATTGGAAAATTATGGCAATAAAGGAAGCATCACAATGATAAAAACCCAAGAAAAAAGGAAAATGAAGGTGTTGGTAAATGATGTATTGCAAATAATCCCAGAAAATTGCATTTTCCCGGTATAAATTTATGAATTTCTCTCAAGCATTTCGTTTCCGCCATTTTGAAAACTGTATAAATAGGTTTGTTCGATGAAAACACCGGGTAAGCCCCGGGCTACACCGGGCTGTACTATCTTGTTTTTTGAAGACCCTGGGCTTACACGGGGTTTCTGAAACTTGTTCGATGAAAGCCCGGTGTTTCTGATTTCGTGCCCCGAACTTGCACTAAAAATTTGTAGGGGTAAACGTTTGACATTTGTCATTTGTGAACTGTCACATGTAATTTGTTCGGTGATTGCGGTCGAGTGCTGTATATAAGTGAAAAAATCGTGGAGCTCATACCAAATTCATAAGGAAGTTGGATAGGAAATTAGATGACAAAATACCCATCGATAATATGGACATAGGAAATTCGAATGAAAATTATAAGGAAATATTTGAGGAGGTGATTAAAGTCGAAGGACATGGATGAAATCTTAAGGTCTGCTTTTCTAGTAAGAAATTTGATCGTAAAAAGTTTCTTTGCCAATTATTAACAAGTAATTTTTATAGACTTCACGTTATCCCTGCAGCTACCAAGCAAATAGATTTGAAGCAAACAACATATAAGAAATTCTCTAAATTCTTAAATGAGATGTCAGGAAAGGGGATTAATAGTGGCTCGAGAAGAAGCCAACTGGATAGACAAAATCATTTCTGTAGATTTTGATCATCCAAACTATTAATTTTATATCTAGTGACAAAACATCTGATGATCAAAGTGAAAATACTACAGAAATGATGGAGCTATATCTGGTCGCAGATGAACCAATTGTCATTTTTTCAAAGTAAAGTTACAGAAAAGGCGATAATGTCGATGTAAAAAAGCTAATAAAAGAATATGTAATTAAGAAAAAACTGGGAAATATTTTTTGTGCGTTTTAATATTTATTTATTCTTAAATTTTTAATTATTTCACCTATTTTATAAATAAATTTTAACAAATCACTAGAAATTATTATTTAAATTATGCTCAGGAGAACTGTCAGAGAAATGTCATTACATTAAATTTACCCGGTGTTTTAAAAACTTGTTCGATGAATGCACAAAACCCCGGGTAAATTTGGGGAAAATTGTAGGGGAAAGTTTACACGGTGTTTTCATCGAACAAACCTAATGTCAAATTACTATCTCCCAGCTGCCATGGTTTTTCAGCATGCAAGTTCGCTGAAAGCTGTACTGCCAGCATGGCAGTAGAGGTTACACGTGCAAGAAGTATGGCAGTGCAAGTTGCATGCAAGCTGTACTTGCAGGTGTAACCTCGGGGTTAGTGATTATTAATAATTATATGTTCTTATCATTTCGCTCGATAATGTCTCTTTTAGAATAGAATAGAATAGAAAATTCACCACGGCCACATAGCCACGTTCTAGAACGTTGGGTATTATGATGTTACAAATATTTAGACTCTTCCCAATAAGCAAAAATTCCAGATGTGGAATTTTCGCACGGAATTCCAACGGAAAAAAGGGACGGCATTCTCACACACACAGCTGGCTTTACATGCTACAGCGAACGCCATTTTCAGCTTTACAGATGTGTTGGAGGTATACCAAAAATTGTTAATGGCTTATATTAGCTGTTCTTTTGGTTCTGTGTAGTTTTCTGCAAAACACAGGCGATTGCGAATTGAATCGATGTGTAGAGCGCATAGCAGTAGAAAAAGTTTTGAAAGTATAGAGAAAATAATTAAGGTGTCATGACTTTAATTCTTACAAAACGCTAAACCTGTCAAACTTTGTTCCGAATTTATGAACCTCTATTTTAACATTTTGCAAGGATTCAAGTCATGGCAGTTTGATTATTTTCTCTATACTTTCGAAACTTTTTCTACTGCTTTGCATTCTACAAATTATTTATGCTCCCTGTTTAATTAAAAAATTTAGAAAAAGCTTTGAAATCCCTAGGAATTCCATATAGAAATGCCATGGAAAAGTCTGGGAATTCCATGTGAAAATAACAAGGATATAACATGGAAATCCGATAAATTTCCACGTTCAGTTCCATCTACCAAAACAATCAAAGACTTGGAATCTCGGCGCAGTTCCCTTCGGCCAAAGCAGAATTCCGTGCGCAAATAGTACGGATTTCCAGGCAAACTCGTCAAAAATGACAAGGAAAACGACCGGAATTCCGTTCGAATTGCTTACTGGGTTATTTATCTTGAATACAAAACAAATTGTGATTAAACGATAGTATATAGAGTAAAATTTTACAGTTGTGTCAGAACATACATTGAATAAGACTCTAAAGGAATGAACGAGAATATAAATGTCGATATAAGATATAGAATATATAAAGATATACGTTAACCTCGCAAAGTTACCAAAATATGTAAATATACATATATATATATTATCCACTTAAAAGAATCAGCTAATGTAAATCTTTTTATAAGCAAATCTCCACACGCGTCCATTTTCTCTTGCTAAAATCCTATACGCGTCTGCCGTGAAAAAAAAACGGAGAACTGTCAAAACGACGCGACGCCTGCCGCGATCATTGGGATTTCACCGTAAGAGAGAAAAGATGTTGAAGAAAATGTTGCATTGCAATCTATTACTATTCTATATATTCATTTGGAAAATCCACTGACTGAAACTAGATTAGTTCAACTGAATAAATCAAAAAGGTAAACCAAAAAGAGAAAACTATAGAAAAGTGATCCCATGTTGGGGTTGGGGTAGGTCCAGTTTCTACTCCAGTGCAACTTTGACATTTAGTACCATGATTTTCGGTGCTTACAGCACCCAACTGATTTTTTTTAGTGAATGTCTTCTCAAGAAAAGTTGAAAAAGTTGATTACTTGGTGCGAGATGTGGAGTTAAGTTATAATATAAAATAAAGCTCACATTGTGTTCAACTAAAAGTTGAAGTCCACCACGCCGAAATTATCAAAAAAGTCGGCTGAGTCCAGGTTGTGGAAGCTTGCACTGTATTTCGGTCTTTAATGTTAAAGGAATTAAATCGTCATATTTATTTATATTCATTTATTAAACTAAATCAATTCAATTATTCTTGTATCATAGAAATAATATGTTCATATTGAGTAAAGCGAGCTTCAAGGCTTGGTTTGATATTGGTACACTTGAAAACATATGTGTGATGTAAATTTTATTTTTTTTTAGGTTTACATATTACATCACATTTACCTACACGGAATTAGATTTTGAATTCGTGTGTATGAATGTCAGTTTGCTTTAAATAGCAATGAACAAAGTAGAGTGAAATAAATATTGTATCTGAAAAATAACTTTTTGGGCTGTTATGGGCACAAAAAGGCTTAAAAACTGTGAAGAAAAATCGTCGAGTAAATTTGTAAGAGGAAATGAATTTTATTTTTCTGGGACTCATACAACTTAATTCAAGTTTAAGCGTATGTATGGTCAAAATTCAAATATTCATTCAAAAGAAACATGGCTGTTATACTCTGCTGGTGCCTGATAGAAGTAAAGTGTATAAATGAAATGTTTTTTTTTGTATATAATATTATAAACTAGAACAAGTTATCTCATGACTGCCAGATTTTACAAATATTAGAATTGTATGATGAGAATCCGAAATATTGGGTTCTTGGACCACTTTTAAGAAATAACCAGCATGCTTATTTCGTGGTTAACGATATGTATTTAAAAATGCCGAATGCCCACCATGCGTTTGCAACCTGATACTATTATTTTCCACGTCAGTCACGCCTGTGAAACATCAGAATCAGAAATATTTCAAGGTTAAATTTAAGCATACCCATTCAGATTTTCCTGGCTCGTTTGTAGATATGAGACCCCATAGTGCAGAAATAATAATTTACACTTACTGCGATGCTATTCCAATTGTAACTTAAAACTACAATTGTCTTTCAGTCAACACAAAACAAATTCGTGTTTAAAAAATATTCATTAAGTAACGAGCCAAAACAGAAAATACAAATTTTGTTCTGTTTTACATATCTACATTATCATTTTGAATCTTTATCTTTACGCTGATTTTGATCGAGTTCTGCCCGAGCACTGTTATTAAGCATTTTACCCGGGGGTATCAACTTTTATATCTGAAAAAATAATTATATGCTGTATTGAAAAATAATTCCCTATAATATTGCTGCATATAAAGTCTTTTTAAGGACAAGGAAACAAGAAAATTTCTACAGTTTAACTGATATGTACTATATCAATAAAGCATCGGTGTATCTCTAGGTGTCTAGCCTAAATTGTGCTCTGAGGATTCATATTGGTCTCATATTAAATTCAAAATAATTTAAGAAATTTAGAACTAATAAAAATAATTAATTACCTGAATATTTTAATAATTCTACTTTTAGAGCTTCATCTTCCTCATAGGAGGACATTACATCTATAGCTTCTACTTTTACTTGTATTTTACCGACTTCGTTTCGCTGTTTCTCTAGCGATATTTTGGAAAATTGTCGAAAGTCAGTGCCAGACTTAACAATAGTTATTCCATTAACCTAGAGCACAAACATATACATATTATATATATATATATATTTTTTTAAATATTATCAAATTTTTGTACCTCGTTTACTTCATAGACGTGATCGTGACCTCCAAGAATAAGATCAATATTAGAGCAATTCTGAGCTAAGTTAATATCATTTGGTGTTCGCATATGCGTTAATGCTATGACGATTTCACAGCCTTCATTACGAAGCTCTTCAGCCAATTTGTTTCCTGCTTCTACATAATCAATATACGTCACTTCTCTGGGATCAATTGTAGGCAAAGTTTCCAACCACTCTTTTTCGACTAGGCCTATTAAACCTATCGTTGTTTGGTTGTGATATAAAAAATGTGTGATTTTCCCTCCGCCAAGTGGGCGTCCTGTTTCGTTGTCTACTACATTCGACATTAACCAAGGAAAACTTGTCTTTTGAATAAGCTCTGTTAAAACATCAAGCCCATGGTCTAAAATTAATCGAAAACTAGAAGAATAA
Source organism: Dioctria rufipes (assembly GCA_963924295.1). Taxonomy (NCBI): domain Eukaryota; kingdom Metazoa; phylum Arthropoda; class Insecta; order Diptera; family Asilidae; genus Dioctria; species Dioctria rufipes. Next base: position 222,943,799 of record OZ002740.1, on the reverse strand, counting down.
TACAAGAAAAAAAAAGTTATTTGCAGTACCAAAGTCATGGTTTCCAAATACAGAACAATGCGTTCCAACGGCATTTAAAACTGGGACCATCTGCTCTCCATTTGTATATGTACTTACTTAAAGTTAAGCAAAAAGAATTACATATACATTTGACATTAAAATTAGAAATACTTACGCATACTGGGCGAAAAGGCATCTCCGCTGAAAAGTACCAAGGGGTCCAAGTGATGAAAAGATTTTATGGCAGTACAAAAACGAGCAGCACCTCCAACAGGTTCCACAGCAGAATTTGCGTCAATATTATATACATCATTAAAGTGGAGAATTGTGATAGGTTTTAAGTCTACCATATTTGGGGGAATCTTTCTTTTTCCAAGTTGACTTATAGGTGAAATATTTGAACTTGAAGCTGTTTTACTTAAACTATTAGGACCGGAATATTCGTCATCTGTATCGAGATCAAGTGACTTCAGAAAGTTTGGATTTGTGCTTTGCAATTGTGTTACTGCTCTTCTTCCAGCTTCTCTTACTTCAATTGAAGCCTGAAATTAAATAAAACTCAATTTGTCAAATTCATTGCCAGATAGATATGTTGCAAGAATTACATTTTGGCATATTCGAGTATAGAACATGTATACACATAACAATATATATATAAAAAAAATTTCTGAAAAGTACGTAAAGTTTCGTATATATGTACATAGGTGAAGCAGAGGTTATAGCAGGAAGGAAAATTCAGATATTTTAAAAACCAAATCTAGTAATCTGTAAGATCTAATAGGATGCAATTAACATGTAACATGTAACATGTAAAAATCTCCCAATATACAACAAATAACGAAAGACACTTGCGTGTAAAGTCCCTGTACACGAATCTTCAGAATAACAAATACGGAACGGAATTTGTCTGTAAAAGTCGTATATATGTGTGACCCAAATTTATGCCTGCTGGCAAAGCTTTGTGGAGAATGGACAATATATGGATTTTCTGCCAGAATCCCCACAATCCTCTATTTTTTCGTTGGTCTTCCTTGATGAAATAATTCTTCTGGGGGTTCCAATTAAAAAACCTTGCCCATCCATTTGCTGTGTATCTGCAAATCTACGTTTTGAAACGGTACTTCCCATAATTCCCTGTTTGGCGTTTTTCTATTTCTCATATTGACATAAAATTAAATCAACTAAAAACAAATGTATTTTAGAATCGTAAAAATAAAAGCCTCCAAAAACTCTTCTATTCCATCGATTAAATTTTCTTTATTTTTTGCTTGATCTTCCATTTTAAAAGGCTTCGGACATAATGTTTTTTCGTCCACTTTGATGCCATCAGGAAATCGATAATGTTCACCAGTTCTGTCACAATTACTTTTTTATTCGCAACCGAAATTAGTTGCAATTCAGAAATCTTGGAACTTATTGCTGCGCCGAAGAATCGATCTTCCACAGGTAAGCCTAAGCCTATTACTCTTCAAAATAACTTTCAATTTTCTTATTCTTTCAGATTTTTGGGTAGCATATTTATGACACATGATAAGTACTAACATAGACTAAGTAATTCTAACTTCTTTTTTATTTGAAAATAAAATGCCATGAAGTTTTACTTCCTAACAACTTTTATTCATATACATTATAATAAGAACAAGAGAAAATGTTATAATTGGTTCGTTGTCACGGAAAATAGTTAATGCCTTATTACTCGCTCTTTTCGAATTGTCATTTAAAACAAAATGTTATTATTTATGACGACAGTCAAGAGGTAAGTAAAAAAAGAGCTGCATTTTGTAAAAAGTGTGAAATGTTATTTTATTCTGATCAAAATTCAACCCCATGTATCAAGTCATTTATGTCAGTCAACATAATGTTGATGAGCGAACGGAAGCTTGGTGTCAATTGTACGATTTGAAATTATAGGAAGAATGAATATATGATGATTCAGATGTGATCTTCTCGCAGGGAATTGCGAAAAGACCGATTCGCCATAATTAAAGAGAACTTGTCTGGGTTTTTAACACAATTTATTTAATACTAAGAAGATTGTTATGTCCAAATATTTTAGGAGAGCTGCGGATAAAAATGTATATACCGGACCATCTCCGATTTGGATGAAACTTTCAGAGTTCGTATGGAATCCGAAAATAGCTCTGCTATATATTTCTCAAAGGTATTTTTTTTCCCAAAATATAGTATATTATTTACAATTAAGGACTAGCGTTTTTTTTTTTTTTGAAAGACCTTATGTATGTGCCAAAAATGTGATCGGTGTCATTTTGGAGATATGAATTTTTAAAGTCACCGTATAACCAAACTAAGATTCTGCTAAGCGATTCTAAGTCAGGCTGAAGAAATTCCTCGGTATATTCGATGGATGTACTTGTCGAGCCTAAATTTGACGAGCAAAGCAAATCAACATCAAGAGCAGGTAATATCAAGGCCTTCTCTTGACGTATAGACGGCAACTTCCTAAAGAATTGGCTGGCTGTATAGCACCATAGATTGTCATAGTTTGAACACACTTTTTTACATCCTTCAACCAACCATATTTTGAAATTTCTTGCGATTAACTAAATTCTCACTGACGACCGGAAATGAATTACTGCTTTTCTGTAATAGCACTACACTTCCACTTCATTGTACCTTTTTTCCATACAACACTGTTTTTATCACTACAGTTTTTTAACCACACGCACGGATTAGATATATTTTAAAAGAATGATAAATTGCACGACAATTTTTCTGTTTAGCGAGAAAACCGATTACTTGGCTATATTTGCTTTAAGTTGTTACGAATAATGTATATACCTACATCGCCTTCCTTATTTATTTCACACTTTGACTTGATCTTACTTGTTTGGATAAAACAAGCATACTGCGAATTATTGTATTGTTTAATTACTCTATACGAAAATGTCCACACAAACCAGATAGGGGACCTTTAGGCTATCTACATTTTTCTGACTTACAAGTTCTCTCAAGAGAAAACTTATTTTCTGATCGTTATTTCGAAACACAATTCAAACCAAAAATGACATGTATTAAAACAATACACACAAATGTAGTTTCTGGAAGAGATAAGAAAGGAAGCATACATAACTTTCAGCTAGGTAAGGACTTCTAGATACTCAACATAAATTTATAAAATTTCAGAAGACACCTCCGCAATTTTTAACATATATAAAGGCTTAGATCTAAAAAAAAAAAACATGCTACTGGTCCCTATTAGAAACTATTAGAAAAAAGTACTACATTCCTTTCAGTTTAGTGATCCCTTTTTCGTTATACTATGGCTTCCAAAACGACATGAAACACCTCTGCAATTTTTGGCACATATATAGATAAGGCTTAAATCTTTGAAATAAAATTATAAAAGCAAGTGCTAGTGGTCTCCAGTAGAAAAAATCCTTGCAAATATTTTGGCGAAGAGCTTCGAACTATTTTGAGACTTTCGAATTTCCCCCGACATTCCTTCGTTTCTATGATTTTCTTATGAATGACAGGGAAATAAAGAGCTCAGCAGGACAATTCCGCTGTTTGCCCGAGATTTCTCTATGAATTACAATGAAATGAGACAGCATGCGTCTATGCATCGAGTTTACTGCGAGTTTCTTTCGTTTCTCTGAGTAAGATTTAAATGACTCCTCACTTAATGCTCAAAACAAAAATAATTGATCTGTTTAGTGGCACGTGCTGACATGTCTAGTATTTATCCGTGGAAAAATGTAATATAATTAAAATTGCAATGAAGACCAAGATAATAATGTTCACAGACTTTAAATCCCATTTAAAATGAAGGAATATCCTTTTCCAAGGCTCTAGTTAAATGTCCATAAAAACTCGCTTTGCGAGAATCGAGATTAGCTTCGTTTTAACATCAATCTCGGTTCGTCTCAAGATCTAAAGCAATTCTCTATCGAGAGAGAATCTCGAGAAGCATGTTCCTTTTATTGCGCTGATAGTCGATTTTCCGTTCGATATTGAGTTCGTTCTGAAGCCAGAGATTACGATTTGCTAGAAAATCGTTTTCGAATCATGATGTTTGCAGGGATATTACATTCCCTCTACTGTATACCGTGACTTAAAAATTCAATCTCCAAAACGAAGCCGAGCACCACCGAAAAAATAGATAAAAACATCACAAATTTGTGCTTCATTCTCGTGATATAATCTTAGATTATATAGCAAAAAGGATAGGATATGAGGAAGAAACACTTAAGCATTTTCCTCCATGTAGTAGAATCGTATCGATGTGTTGGTTTAGTCATGGAAGTCGCAAACTACGATATTTTCCGAGCGGGTACATAATTTAGTGGTTGAAACTTTATTAAGTATTGAAGAAATTCAATAGAAGAGATCTTATTATATCACAAAATGATAACATTCATTTTTAAATTTATAATTTTTTAATTTTTAAGAATTTTTCCTGTGCCCCATTATTTTCTTACAATATTTTTTGGCGTTGCCTTTGTATGACTCATATCATGTAAGTGACCACTGACAACTCAGTTGTAAACAAACACGGCTGTTATTTTTATAACAACAATTTCATATTTTTTGAAAATGACGTTTGTGGAGTTGTAGAGATGAGAGTTCTTTTCACACTTAACTCTCCACTCGGAATTCTGTAACTCGGGAAATTTGTATTGAAATTACCAAACTTTCTATTCCAATCGACAAAACTCTCGCCTGTGTTAGTTGTGTTGAAGTAAGAAGAATATTTCTCAACTGACATAATTGTCTGTTTTTGTTAGTTTTGTGGTAGAAAGGTACCTATGAATTTTCAAATTAAGTTATGGATTCACCGCATATCCTGGCTATATTTACAAAAACAAATTACGGAAATCCTTGCAATACTTACAGAGAAATATGAACTTTGGTGTCTCAAGGTATCCGCTAAAAATTTTAAATTACGCGAAAATGATCAATTTGATCGTTTTCCAGTACAGAAGAGATGCTAGAAAAATTTTAAATAACGTTAAGCTTGTATGTAGGATTAAATCGCATCTACATTTTGTCCCCTAATTAGATATGTAATTAGTTTTTGAGTGCGATAAATGGGTTTGGAGATAACTGGAAATGAAGTGAATCAGTCCTTAAGATGAAAAAATGGACATATTTTCAACTCAACATTATGAAGAACTGGTAAGTCATGGAAATTCACTTTCCATGTTCACAACAGAGTACTTATCGATGTGAAACAAACAACGGAAGGAATATATGAACAAAGTGGAAAAAATCCGTCTTTCGTCGGTAAAGAGTCAGTTATGAGGTTAAAATGATCAAAATAAAAACTACACCTCTCAATACCCGTTCCTGCCTCTTTAATTTGACCCCAAACATGACGTATTTTGGACAACCCCAATGAGGGGTGTTACGACCCACCATCCCCAAAAGCCCCTCCCCAGAAATTGTTCACCTATTTTTTCTTAATTTAGACCCTAAATCCGTATTAAAAACCCCCAAAGCTTTACGATCTCCCACACAGAGTTAGGCGTCCTTCAATATTGCGAAACTCACTTTTTCATATCTCCCCAAGTACATATGTTTGAGAATCGCGAATGGAGAGTTAGGGAGTTTTAATCGGGGAAAACGAAAATTCCCAACTCTTCTAAACTCCCCAGCTCTCCGTGTTACAGATCAGCCCGAGGTGACCAAAAAAATAAATATGGGTGAACTATTATCGTATTCCACACAAAATGAAAGTCTCACATAGTTGAGTCCCAAGGTATCGGTTTCGTGTGGAATAGCTGACTTTAGATGTACGGTGATTTTAACTAGAAAAGATAACTTTAACGAATGGCTGTAAATGCAAACATAACCATACTTTTGAAAATATTCAAGTAATCGTTAAATTCGTTCTTCGAATTTCTTTCTAGAATGGTTTCTCGGAGAATAAAAAAGGGACAACGAATTTCATAGATTCTTACATTTAGAAAAACTTTTCAAATCGGCATTAAAACTTACATAGATCTAAAATCATTGCAAAAACACCATTTACAAAATTTCAACTCTCTTCAACGGCTGCTCCGAAGCAGTTGTATAGCAACGCTGATACGAAGGAGTTGCATGATTTTACCCATTTCTACTAACCTGACCTTATTATTTTATAAAATTACTGTGTGCCAAGTTTAATGCTTAATCAACAAGTTCTCAAGTTATTGTGGACAGACGGACATGAAAATATCTAAGTTTTCCACAATCTATATATTGTATCTTGTTAGTTTTTCATACTGGTATTATTTCTATGTATTACAAACGTATGAACAAATTTGTATAAATATAAATCATTTAGCTTCATTTGACATAGGATCGTAAAAACGGTTCTTCAATTGTCAAGATATAATTTTTTTGAAAATCGCGTTACTTCGTAAAATCACGAAATATCTAATTTGGCATATACTTTTTATTTAGCAAGAAGTGCGGAGTGTTAGGAAAACGAAAAGGTGTTGAAGTAAACTGTAAAAGTTTAATCGAAATCGGAGATGGTCGGGCTCAAAAGCGTACGGTTTCGTGTCGAGTGTCTGTATATTAATACGCACTTTATTTAAAAATTTTGTAACGGCAGAAAGTATCGTTATCTGTTCATATAATTAGAATGACGTGGTAGAGCAATATGGTGCAGTGCCGAAGTAAAAAAGTTTTAAACTTAGTAAATAAAGATCCAGATATAATTCGGAAAATCGACCGAAGATCAACTGGTACTCAATTATTGCACTATTTCACGATTTTATGTATTTTGAGTCGAATAACCACAAAGCTTAACTTTTCTCGGCAACAAATTACATTTCCTCTTTGAGGACTTACGTTAAACTGCAAAGGAGAGAATACATATATCTTTGTGGTTTTAGCTACAAAACTTCTTTGGACAGGGCTAAATATCTTTCGATGCATTTGCACGGCTTTATCAGGAATGGCATTGAAATGAGTATTTTTTATCGGAAAAATTTTGGAATAACTTACCAAAAATGCTAGTATGCAGACTCAACGATGATACCGTATTTTTCCTAAATAAATATTAATTCTCTAAGTGGAATAATTTTTAAATTAAAATTTTTAAAACTATGAAATAATATCCGGCATTGGACGGCATCGGAGGAGAAATGTAAACTGAATATACTGAAAATCCTGTGTTGCTGGACATAACCAGACTTTTATGCACCACGCTCACCGCAAACAATATACACTGATAGCCAAGTGGCAATGCGCTGGATGCTGCGTTCGAAAAATCATCGAAGCTGATACAGCTATACAAAGCTAACGTAGAGGAAATATCTACACGACACAAAGTGACACAAATGGGTAGCTCCACAACTCATATCATATGTGACGATCCCGATCGGAGCTTTATCGACACCATAAATCTAGTAACGGCCCATTGTGCCATAAGAAACCATGCTAGTAGATTGAGCATAACGGCAAACGATTTCAGCAGGAACTGCAAAGGTCCGGAGGATCAAATCTTCTCAGATTTGTGCTAACTGCAAAAAAGAGCTCAATTGTATCCTCTGCAACAAGGTTGGATCTAGGGCTAATTTCTTAGGACGTTATCCGATACCATCCGTTATCCCTAGCTATCTAGTGTTTTTAGAAAGGGTACCCACAAATGCACCAGTGTCACCTTAAACCGCCACAGCACTTTAGGAAAAAAAAAAAAAAAAAAAACCTACATGTATTACGCATGTACATGGTATTGAACGGGGTAATAATTCTTGTTAACAAGTTACTTACCCGACTAGAAATCAATTTACAGTAAATCTGTAAGGTTTAAACCAACCAACAGATAATAAGTTTTTACATTTCTCGCACAGTGTGTCCTACAATTTTTACATAAAGATATGTACGTGTAGGCTGACATATGTATAGGTATACATGAGAAACAAATAATTCATAAACATGCTGTAAATATATAGTATTTATCGCAGGCAATGATGATAATGGGATGATTTGGTACAATAAATTATGTAAATATTATACCAGGAGACTTGATGGCCACTTTTTTTGTGTTGATGAGGAAAGTGTATGCTGACCTCTTAATCTTTGGATAAGTAATTTAATACACCAAACGAGTGAAGTTCAACCTACATGTGTTATTAAGACCGCATCATTTCGTTCATTATCGGAGTACGCACGTGTCTTTTTTTGTAATCTGCAAAAATATACAGATATCTGTATATGCCCAATATTGATCAATAAATTATTATTATAGCCCCAAAATTTATTTGCTAAAATGGTTATTACAAAAAGAATAAACCAGTGATATTTAATTCCGTAGAGCGAAGTCCAGTATTAATATTGCCCGTATCTTACAAAATAACCCAGTAATTACTGAAATAAGAGCTATTTAGATTTAGTCGAAATGAATGAAATATATTAAAAAAAAACTTTTAAAATTAATAACTTTATAAATAAAATGCACTAAAAAGTAAAAAATATTTTTTTCTTTCTTAGTGATATACACAAAAAAGTTTGGGCATCCATAACTATAATCATAATTGTCTAACTACGAATCTGAACTATGTGGACTAATGCAGAACGCAATCCGACTGATTACGGACTCGGCTACGGATTTCGGACTTCGCGTCAACCCATTGAAAACAGATTTATGCCTCTTCACTGAAAAGGGAATCTGCTCTTTATCGGCTCCGCACATTTGAAACTGAAGGATAGGGTAAAATATCTAGGTATTATATTAGGCAGAAAATTAAGCTGGAAAACACACCTTGAGGACAGAGCGGATAAAGTTCTTAGAGCCTTCGCGATGTGCCACAGATCTATACGGAAGAAGTGGTGGTTTCAGTCGCGGATGATCCTATGGATCTACACTAGCGTCATCCGACCCATGTTAACCTACGGTTCTGTGGTGTGGTGGAAGGCAAAGGAGTTCGCCAATCATCGCAAGATATTGGAGAAAATCCAAAGAATGTGCTTACTTAGTGTAAGTGGCGCTCTCAAATCAACCAGCTGTGGGGCTCTTGAGGTTATCTTCAATGTACAACCCATGTATGTACATGTCAAGAAGGGGGCGTCTATCGCTGCGCTAAGGCTGCATCTTAGTCAGAGCTGGATTCATTCCGGTACAAGAGTCCCACATGAATCCATCTTTGAATTCGTGCAGTCCATCGTACCTGAAGTTGACAGGAATAGCGAAAATTCCAGATGGAGCAGAATGGGTATCACATTCCGTGCTTAAGTCATTAACAAACCCTATCATATATACAGGCGGCTCCAAATCGAAAAAAAAACAACGGAGCAGCCGTTTTCTGCGGGAAGCCTCATGTGGAAATTGCCATACATCTTTAAAGCCATATCACGGTTTTCCAGGCGGAAGTCAAGGCTATCCTTGAAGTGGGAAGGCATCTCCTTAACTCAGACACTGAGGACAAGGAGATTGCAATCTGCTCGAACAGTCAGGCAGCTGTCAAAGCCTTGTCAAAACCCTTTACAAACTCCAAACTTGTATTGGAATGTAAATCTACCCTGAACTCCCTTTGTCGGAATAACAGGGTACTGGTACTTTTGGTGCCAGGTCATAGCGGCATTAGCGGAAATGAAACGGCGGACGAAATTGCTTGTCTTTGCGCAACCTCGGAGGCATTCCCCTTCACAATTGGGATCGCACCAAATCACCTTATCTCTAATATCTCGGCCTGGGCCGACCGCCAACACAGTCGCCTTTGGTTAGATGATACCTCAGGTAGAACTACAAAGGAGCTGTGGGGCAGACCTAACTCAAAAGAAACAAACAAACTACTGGGATTAAATAAGTCAACCCTGAAAATCTTGATGTCAGTTCTCACTGGGCACTCTCGTCTCAGAAATCACCTTCACAGGATGGGGCTTATTGCTGACCCTGTATGTAGGGGATGCGGAGAGGAACCCGAGATAGTCACTCACTTCCTTTGTCACTGTCCGGCTCTCTGGGGAAAGCGGTACAGATTCCTTGGTTCACACCTCCTTGACGAGCTGCACGAATCCGGCAAGGAGGGCTGGGAGCCAATACCTAAATTTGTAAGAGCGTCCGATTGGGACTTATGAGCAATTTCTCGTAAGTCTAGAGCAGTGGTTCTTAACCGGTGCTCCGCAACCTTGTCCGAGGTGCTCCGCGAAACGAAAGTGAAACGAAATATTAAAAACTGTTACATATAATCATCCTTTAATTTATGTGGTATATGCTTTAAGAGTTGTGATGTGCACATCACATGACTTGAAAAAGTAGGGATATACACCGCATTTTGATTTAACAATTGAACGGATGATGTGCACTACGATTCGGAACGTTACTTTTGGAAGTTCCCACTTTGAATTAAAGGAATAAAACTGGGGAGCAATACTTCGATCGCCTGAACGGCATGGTGTGTAAAAAATGCGACATTGAACACGGATGGATTAACAGAATTTGAGAAATGTTCATTGTTTTTTAAATGCCAAAAAAATTGTAATCAAGTAGGCTACCCAAAAAAACGTCGATTCAAATAAAGGCTGAAATGAAACAGATTACACTTTAGTGCGCGGCGCGACAACACGGCAAAGTGAGCAGTGAAAATGTTCCGCCGCGCTGTGACGCAGATTGCAGCAAAGGCGCAGCAGGGTAGATTTAGCGCTTTTATATTGGTACTACATATTTTTATGTGCCTACCCCAAATGCAATTTTTTTGTTGGCACCACTGAAAGTGAGCAGCGAATTTAGGATTAGAAATGACTACGCGGCAAAAAATTTTGCCGCCCTGTCGCGCCGCGCTCAATGTGTGATGCACAATAGGGAACACTTGTTTTCTAACATTTTACAGCGTTGTCGCGCCGCGTAGCAAAGTGTAATCTGTTTCAGCCTTAAGCTGAAATTTTCGTAGTTTTTTAAATTCCAAAAAAAAATCTAATCAAGTAGGCTACCCAAAAAAATTCTAAACAAGTAAGCTGAAAGTTTTTGTAGTCTTGTTGGACGTCGTTATATAAACATAAATTTTCACGTACTCTAATGTAAATATGCTTTTAATTAATAATTGATTAAATTTTATAAGAAGTGACAGCAAATATAGTTGAGTAAGTATCTTACGTAATAAATTTTAAGTTAACATGAAATAAAAAAAAAAAAATTAATCATAAATAAACACTTAAACATGTGTGACATAAATTAATTACTTCGTAACGAAAATTAAGTAAATATATGTACGTATTCTTATTCCTATTTTATTTAAAATAGCGGCATGGAGAAATATTTTAAACGAAAAGGCAACTCGGAGCAAAATATTAATGATGGAGCAAGTACAAGCCGGGGTAGTATTAATAGTGGCAATACAGAAGATGTCATATGTAATAAAATAAGAAAGACAATAGGCAGTATTCTGATGAATACATCAGTTTTGGGTTTACATGGACCGGTGAAAAGGAGTGTCCAATTCCTCAATGTATTGTATGTGGTGAAAAGCTGTCCTGTTCCTGCTAAGTTGAACCGCCACTTTACTACTAATCATGACAATCTTGTTTCTAAAAATAAGGATTATTTTAAAAGGTTATTGGACATGCAATCTAAGCAAGCAAAACGATTTAAAGGTGCTATCTCAATTTCTGAAAAGGCACAAATTGCTTCATATAAGGTAGCAGAATTATTGCCGAAAGTCTTATTTTACCGTCATGTTGTAAAATCGTTAAAATTATGTTTGGTGATAGTGCAAAAAATGAAATTATGAAGATTCCCCTTTCTAATGATACAATAAAAAAAAGAATAAAAGACATGTCACATGATATCGAGGAAACGGTTAATAATAAACTTTCCAACAAATATTTTGCTTTGAAAATTGATGAATCCGTTGATATTAACAACAAAGCTCAATTACTTGCATTCGTTCGCTTCATTGATGAAAACGAAATAGTAAATCAATTTCTTTGCTGCAGAGAGCTTACCGGAAAAGATATTTTTAATTGTATTGCCACATATTTAGAAAAATCCAAAATATCATGGGATTTCTGCGAAGAAGTTTGTACAGATGGATGGATGTCCATCAATGGCAGGATCTAAAGGGTTTTCCAATAAGAGGTGTTATTTTGATATTGAAAGAAAAATGCCATTTTTTTAGATAAATGATCGGATCTTTATTTCATTATAAAGAGGAAGGTATGCCGTTAATAATGGAAAATAACATCAGCCAAATGACCACCACGACCACGCCTACGACCCAAAAATGTTCGAATTTTACGAACCGTTTATTAACGGATGTGTTACACTTCTAAAAGAAAAACACCCAACTATCATATCTACACATTGTTTTTTTACATCGGGAAGCTTTAGTTTCAAAAACATTGCCAAAAACATTAAAATCTGTTTTGGATGAAGTTGTACAATTAGTAAATTACATCAAATCAAGACCTCTGCAGGTACGCATTTTTAACAGAGATGGGCGTAGTGCATTAAATTTTCAGTGCATTAATTATTTCATTAGCACTAGAGGCCTCTGTGATAGTTAAAAGCCAGGTTGCACTATCACTAAATGGTTAGTGGTAGTGCAAATTTTTTATCACTATCACTAAACGAATAGTGGTAATGCATAGTCTATTGCATTATCACTAAACGATTAGTGGTAGTGCAGAGTATATTGCATTATCACTAAACGATTAGTGGTAGTGCAAATACTTTTCACTATAAATGAGTGATAATGAATTCGTGCATTGGTAGTGCAAACATCTTTCACTAGCACTGAACGACAATTTAATGGTACGCATATGCAGCACTACGCGTAGCTCGTTCGATCAAAATTAGTGTTAATTGTTAATGAATCATCTCCATCTCCGCAAAACAGAAAACTGAACGGAAGGTTTTTTATTCTGTATGTTCGCTCGTTGCTAGTTCAGTGCTAGTGAAAGATGTTTGCACTACCAATGCACGAATTCATTATCACTCATTGATAGTGAAAAGTATTTGCACTACCACTAATCGTTTAGTGATAATGCAATATACTCTTCACTACCACTAATCGTTTAGTGATAATGCAATAGACTCTGCACTACCACTAATCGTTTAGTGATAATGCATTAGACTATGCATTACCACTATTCGTTTAGTGATAGTGATAAAAAATTTGCACTACCACTAATCATTTAGTGATAGTGCAACCTACATTTTAACTATCATTAAAATTTAGTGTTGCTGCCATTTTAGTGGTAATGCAAAAACGCCCATCTCTGATTTTTAAACAACTTTGTAAAGGGTTTTCCAATAAGAGGTGTTATTTTAATTAGCCCGCTATTTAGGTAGATGTCACTTTTGGAGCTGTCATTTTTTGACATTTGACAAGTAGAAACTACGCCATTAATAAAAATTGAACGATACACGATTCAACAACGCATTGCAATTATTAAAATTCACTATAAAAATGGTGAAAATGTGGCAGAGACGGTTCGTAAAACTCGAACATTTTTGGGTCGTCGTGAAGTACCTTGTCGGACCGCAATACAGAAATTGGTAGAAAAATTCGAGCTGTCGGGACAAGTTAGTGATGTGAAGAATAAAACCCGTGCACGTCGCTCAAGAACAGCCGAGAATATTGCTTCTGTAGCCGAAAGTGTTGAAGAAAACCCAGGTTTGTCCATTCCTCGTCGTTCTTTGGAATTAGGCATTCCACAAACGTCATTACACAAAATGATCCGGAATTCCATCGAAAACTCACCTTGAGTGATGCGGCCCATTTCCACCTCGATGGCTTCGTCAACAAGCAAAATTGTCGCATCTGGGGCTCGGAAAACCCAAGAGTTATTGTTGAAAAGCCTCTCTATCCTCAACGTGTGATTGTTTGGTGCGGTTTATGGTCCCGCGGGGTCATTGGACCTTACTTTTTCGAAAATGAGGCTGGAGCAACAGTTACGGTGAATGGATTGCGCTATCGACAGATGATTAATGATTTTTTATGGCCGGAATTGGATGGTATTGATCTGGACAACGTTTACTTTTAACAAGACGGCGCTACGTGCCATACAAACAACGAAACCATTGATCTTTTACGGGAAAAGTTTCCGGACCGTGTTATCTCTCGAAGAGGTGATCACAATTGGCCACCGAGATCTTGTGACTTCTTCCTTTGGGGCCACGTGAAAGAGAAGGTCTACGCCAACAGCCCAGCGTCGATTCAAGACCTCAAAGATGGAATTCGTGAGGCTATCGAGGACATAGGGCAGCCACTTTGCGATTTGGTTAAGGTCGTGGTGGTCATTTGGCTGATGTTATTTTCCATTATTAACGGCATACCTTCCTCTTTATAATGAAATAAAGATCCGATCATTTACCTCAAAAAATGGCATTTTTATTTGAATATCAAAATAACACCTCTTATTGGAAAACCCTTTATATCTATGGAAGCTAAGTATGAAAGTTTGCTTTTGCACACTGAAATAAGATGGTTGTCTCGCGGTTAGGCTCTATGTCGTTTATTGGAGCTCAAAGATGAGCTGCTGTGTTATTTCCAAAATGTAGCTATGGATAAATTGGTTAAATATCTTGAAAATGATATTTGGTGTGCTAAATTGGCATATCTAGCTGATATTTTTAAATACTTAAATTCAGTGAATACAAGTATTCAAGGTAAAAATGAAAATATTTTAACATCCACGTACAAAATGCTTGCATTCAATAAAAAAATATTGTACTGCAAAAATCGAATAACAACAAAAAATACGCTTGATATGTTTCCTTCAATTCAAACGAAAAATGTTGCAGATATTATTCCTGCTATAATAGAACATCTAACAATATTGGATCAAAAAATCACGTGTTACTTTCCATCTCTTAAATTAGAATCCTATGACTGGATACGAAATCCATTTGGCACATTTGAATCTTCAAATACAGAATTATCTTTAGAAGAAGGAGAAGTCAACAGATCGCTCTCTGAAAATGCAGTTCACAAAAATGTCAAATGAAAATTTTTGGATTTTCGTCCAAGAAGAATACCCATCTATATCTAAGAAGGCACTCACGATTTTACTACAATTTGCTACCTCATATCTTTGTGAATTGGGATTCTCAACATTAGCCAATATAAAAACTAAAAAAAGAGAAAGACTTACAGATCTGGAGGAGGAAATGAGGGTAGCAATATCTCATATTAGACCTAATATTGGTGAAATATGTAAAACTCGCCAGGCTCAAATATCGCATTGAATTTTTATAATATTATTTTGAATTTGTAACAATTTACTTTTGTTGATTTGATTTTATATTATGAATAAAATTATTATTTTTACTTGAATAAATGGAAAATTTTATATATTTCCATACATAATCCAAATTACTGGAATCAATGTTAATTAGTTCTGATGCTCCGGGAAAGTCTCATATTTTTAAATATGCTCCGTGACCCCGAAAAGGTTAAGAACCACTGGTCTAGAGGCTGAAAATAGGCCTTTTAAGGCCTACATTCCGGAGCCCTTGTAAGGTGTCTCAACCTCAACCTTCAAACAATCAATCAATCACTCAATCAAATCAATTATCTAACTGGAACTCATTTCCAAACCTTTCTTGTGTATATGTTATTAACATTAGTATCAATGCCGATGCCTGTGTCACTTGATATTTGATATTCAAAGCGGCAAAAAGCTCTTAAAAACGGGGAAATTTTCTGATTTTTGTACCAATAATTCAATTTCAAATCAACTTTTTAGTACCGAAATTAACAAGGAGGTCGAAGTAGGTGGGGATAAGAATTGTTGATGATGCTATATGCAGGGAATCGGAAACGGTGACTCACATTTTTTTATCTCAGAAAAGCGATAATCTTTCAATCTCTCAGGAAAGCGATACAGATTTCTTGGCTCACACCTCCTGGACGAACTGCATGAAGCCGTTCGGTTGGGACTGCTGCTTAATGAGCAAAAATTCGATAACTTAGTCAAATTTCAACCGATTTCGGTTAACAAATGCTCATTAGACGCGTAATCGAATTTGCTATTAGTGATATGAACAGAAAAAAAATATTGTAGAGCAAATAAACCATCAAGATGTTGTCAATGTTGAAAAAATGTGTAAAAGATGGTAAATTTCGAAATGTTTTCGACTGTAACTTCGTGACTTTTCATCGCAACGAAATAAGTAACATATGGTTAGAAAGGCCGATCTCTCTTCTTTTATGTACCACGGCATCGAATAAAAAATGGCGGAGTTGTAAATTATTATATACATGGACCTACCGAATAACGGTTTTTTTTTTGTCTAAAATGAGATTTTGAGCGTGTATTTCTAGTATTGTTAATCTATTGGGCGAGAGGTCAACATTTTTTTTTATCAACAAATCGTTTGAAAATACTTATCAACATCATCATTGATCTCACGTCAACTTTAATAGTACAGAGAATCCAACTCAACGACACTCAAATTAGCATGATTAAAGTAGCAACAAGAATGTGGATAAAATAAATGCAGTGCATTTCTTTTCTCTTTTAAATTAAATGCTTCTCTTATTTTCCTATTGTTAATATATTCAATTTTCAGTTGAGAAAATTTTGGCAATTTAAAATTTCATCACATTGGGTGCGTTCACTGACACGATAGCGTCCTGTAGCGTTGTGTTGTGAGCAAATGTCAAAAGAATTACTTTGACAGTAAGTCGCTACAGTGTTGACTCTTGTGTAACCAACTTGCAGTGAAAGCAAAAGAGAATAACGTAGCAAATAAAATATTTTTGACGTTTGCAAAAAATCAGTAAACTAAAAGTACAAATGAACGTCAAAATACAAATAGCGTTATCGTTGGGAGATGAACTTTTTTCGACATTACAAGGTTAATAAAGTAATGCATTGAAATTGATTTAATAATAAATTAAACTTTTTGGCCCATCACACAGGCCATATTGTTCTCATCAACCAAAATTGATATGTTTTCTGTTTCCATTTCTAAATCTATGTCACTTTGACAACACAAATTTATTATCGCACAACTTTACTATCCTAAATAAGGGTAGTGAAATAATGCGCGCTACCTTTTACTCTTGGCCGTCTCAGTGAACGCGTGAGAAAGTAAAAGAAAGCGACTACCTGTCATTTTCTGTGTACAGTGAACGCACGATAGCGTTGTGTTGTGACTCGGTAGTGACATTATGTTACTATTTTGCTGTCGGTGAACACACCCATTTATAATATATGTATGACGTATGTATGTAACACAGTAACAACAACATACTTGGAACATTGACTAAATAACTAATAAGGAAACGGCATATCGGGTGAAGACTTAAGCCACTCGGCGAAATGTATTAGTGTGCTGTGCTCGTATTCATTTCGTCATGGCAGTAATGAAATCCTGACATTTTGAAGAGGAACATTTTTTATAATCCAATTTTCTATGTAAAGAAACAAAATTTTAGCGCCTCCTTATTCTAGGATAATATTTCTTGGCGTTGCCTTTGTATGACTGACATAATTTAGGCAACAATTACAATTTCATAAAATATGAAATGTCAGCAATGTTGAACTGACGCACGGCATAGGCATAGGCAGTAAACCCTCTGTCACCCCCCCCCCCCCCCCCGACCATAGGTCATATTGTCATTGAATTGCTTAATCACGGAAACTGTATTCGCACGGTACCCCGCTTCCTTATTAGTTATTTATGTAATAACTCGGAATTGACAGCAACCGACAAACAGTAAGTACGCTGATATAATTCAGTTTCAAGCCTTCTTGTTTAAAAAATTCAAAATTGTATTGGTGGTACGTGCACTTCCAATTTTTTTTTAATAATTATTACATTATATTAAACTTAAATATTACTATATATATATAAACAAATAAACAAAAATCACAATGCCTGAAGACGACAAAACCGAAGACTCAAGTTCAGTAAATCAAAACAATAGCGGCCAAAATAATGATACCTCGCCAGTGAAATAGCGACTTCAGTGATAAAATTTACATCTTTTTGGGCAAATTCGCCGGCAACATTGTTTGTACAAGTGGAAGCACAATTTTCTGTAGCAAAAATTTTATCAGATCTTGGAAACAATAAGCAGAATCCTCCGACGCTTTCAGCACAACATTGGTAAAAAAGTTGTGGATGCGAGGGCTGCTCGAAGTTGTAAGAGTAGCTTTAATTTCCCAGTCAGAAAAAGATGAAACAGAACTCGTTTCTCTAACCGACCAAATCTTGGAGGTTTCTTCTATTCACAGAAATGTTTCATTTCTCAATATGAGAAATGTTTCAATCTTAGTAACACAAACTATGTAAAGATATCGAATTTGGAGAGGGAAATTCATTCTCTGAAAGCAATGGTATAACGCTTGCCTACTAATCGCAGTGGGTTTCGCTACTCGAATACGAAATCCCGCTCAAGGTCTAGATCGAAGAGTATAGTCCATCGTTACCAGGATAGAAACGTATGCTGGTATCATCTAACATATGAGGAGAGAGGACAGAAATGTACAACGCCTTGTAATTTCAAAGCCAGCTAGAAATCAGTTCATAGACCAAAAACGAGTCAATCTGACAGTAGTAGCGGCGGACAGTCGGATTGTTCCCAAATCATGCTCTCTATTATTTTACGATAACGAATAAAATCTAACATTTCTCATAGATACTGATGCTGATCTGCCGGTCATACCGCGAAATAGTTATTTAAAAAATCACAAACAAGTCAAGATCTCGTACTGTCAGCTGCGAATGGCACCCCCATTACCACATGTGGTAGTAAACTTCTCAAAGTTAACTTAGGTGTTTTGACGTGAATTTATTCACGTATTTGTCATTGAGGATGTCAACAGACCCATCATAGGAGCATTTTTCCATAAATTCGGCATTTTAGTAGATATCAAAAGTAAGTGCTTAATCGACTCAGTAACAAATCTCACAAATTGCTTAAAGGTCACCAAACCTACTCCTTGTCACTATTCCTTAAGCAAAGAATATGCACTAATTCTACGCGACTTTCCATTTCTAACTCAAACTGCGAATTTCAATAACCCTGTCCATCATAAAATACAACATTATGTTGTAACCAACAGTCCATTACCATATTCCCAGCTTGCCAGACTAGATCCAGTCAAACACAAGCAACCCATTATCACACCTTTTGGTCTTTTTGAATTTGTCAGAATGTCATTCGGCCTAAGAAATATTAGTCATCTCAAAGCTTTATAAATGAAGTGACTTGGGACCTTGATTTCGTCTTCGTGTTAATTGATGATTTGCTCATAGCAAGCATAAGTGAGGATGAACACAAGCGGCACATTAAAAAGCTTCTTCAACCACTTGATTATGGCCTATCCATCAAGCTATCAAAATGCATCTTTAGTGCAGCTTCCTTAGACATAGCATCAGCGAGCATGGAATATTACCATCCAAATCTCGAGTAGAAGCAATTCTACAGCTTTCTGCCCCAGCCTCAATTAAGAAAATACAATAATTCGTCGGCATAGTAAACTTTTATCACCGCTTTTTAGGTACCGAAATTAGCCGAATTGTTGTCACCAATATATGCTCATCTCACCAATTTAATCAAACAGAAAAAAAAACAAGAACCACTTTAGTTGGCCAGCAAATCAATGAAGCGTTCAAACAAATTCAATCAGTTCTCGCTGAAGCTACACTCTTGACATATCCAATAGAGACTGCACCAATCAGCATAGCCACTAATGCGTCCGACACAGCTATTGAAGCTTCTGCATTTTTCTCAAAGAAGCTAACCCCTACTCAGCGCAAATATTCAGCGTTCGTTCGCGAGTTACTCGCGAATACCTATCAATTAAACATTTTTGACACTTTATAGAAGGTCGTCACTGTGTAATATATACCGACCACAAGCCTTTGATAAACGCAATGCATTCAAAAACAGAACACAGTTTACCACAAAGCCGCCACCTTGATTTTATATCGCAATTCACCACAAACATTAGACACATTTTCGGACCAGGACAATAAGGTATCTGATCTATTGTCTCGTCTTTCCAACGATGAGATTAGTATAATTTCATTCATAAAGGCATCTCAGACTCTCAACAAACCGATGAAGAACCAAGATGGACCAAGTCATGCTTAGCGTGCCAAAAATCAAAAATATCTCAGCACACAAAGTCAAATTTGAAAACTTCAGTTTGCCCTCCAAACGATTTGAACACGTTCATATAGACATCGTGAGACCATTACCACCCTCACACGAATTTTCATATATCCTCACGATAGTAGATAGATTTAGTCGTTGTCTTGCAGCAATCCCAATGAAGGATAGTTCGGTATCAACAGTCGGTAAAATATTCATTTACGACCAGATTTGACGCTTTGGAGTTCCTATTGAAATTACAAGTGATCAAAGAACTCAGTTCGAGTCAAAATTGTTCAAAGAAGTCACGAACTTAATAGGTTTTCATCGCATACAAACAACTTCGTATCATCATCAAGCCAATGGTATGGTTGAGCGTCTACACTGCCAACTAAGATCTTCACTCGTGGCTCGTAATAACACTACAAATTGAAGTGAAGACTTACCACTTGTATTACTAGGCATTCGCACAGCGATTCACGAAGATCCTCAACGCTCCTCAGTTGAACTTGTCTATGGACAAGGGTTAAAAGTTCCTGGTGAGTACTTTGTTGAATCACCTGATGCAAAACTTACCGACCCCTTAAATTTTGCCGGTTTAAAAGTGTATCAGAAATCTTAGACCAGTCGTACACGCAGACAGTAACCAAAAAGTAAACATGTCAAAACGACTTCAGACTTGCAACTTCGGTTTTATACACGTTGACAAGGTTAGAATCGGGCTTCAATATACTTACGACGGTCCATATAAAGTGATAAGCAGATTGCGCAAACACTTCCTGGTTGACGTAAATGGTAATAATAAGAGCATTTCAATAGATAGAATGAAACCAGCCTATGTTCTTTCAGACAAGGCTTCCACTTGTACAAACCCAGTGAGAACAGTTAAATTTAAGAGCTAGAATTTCAAAATATACGCTTCGCTGAAAGGGGAGTGCATGTATAGTAATTACACAACTAAAAAACCAAATCATTTACAAAAGGTCTAAAATTCCTTTTGATTTACTGTGGACGAGTAGTTAACATCAAAGGAAGTCTTTTCCACATTGGCATTATCAACGAGGTAATAACTAAAGGAGATGCAATCATATGTACGATCCATGTACATGAGCGTACCCAAAATTGCCCTGCATTTGTGTATGTTTCACTCCGCCATTTTTGGTCTTCGCTGTCAAATCCATACTTAGGTTTGGATGGTTTTGGGCTTGGTGCATTGACGCAGGAAAACCCGTGAAATAACCGTAGGGGCCACGAAGCAAATATTACTCACAAACTTTTTACTACTGAACTTTTCTTCAAAATTATTAACTTTTTTACGTTCACGTTTGCAAATTCAGTAAAGACTTTTGAGTATATGAAAATAAAAGTGATTAAAATTGCGCATAGGTTGTACAATTGTGTACAGGTGTACAAATTTTACGGCGCTTATGTACAAACAATATCAGTGTCATTGTGTTAGAATTGGGTACGCGATATTTTCTCATTTGCATCTCCTTTAGTTCTTACCTCGTTGGGCATTATGCACAATCCACCAGAATAATTCTTTTTGACTTATCCGATTCGAGTAGTGTCGTCTCACTCACTTTCGTACGGTTTGATTCAAGTTGTTTTTAGAGCGCATAAATAAACTAAAGTAAGATCAATTCTAGCCATTTCGAAGTATAATCGTGATTTATTTTGTAATATTTGTGGCATAGTGTATAAATTGGAGTTAATGAATAAAGAAGTAATTTGAAAGTAAATCGGTTTCTGTGGTATTAATGCACAGAGCCCCTACAGGTTAATCTCAACCCCTATTTGTTCTAAAAATAATTACTTTCACCAAATCCAGTTTCGATTGTAATTATCGAATCTAGATCTAGGACAATTTCCATAACATACTATTGAAAATCTGAAATTACATTACATTCAACACCATCTTGCGGGTATATTTCGCAATATTTAAGCCACTTTCTTTCCATTAAAGCTTGAATGCATTTTAGAAATTCATTGAAATTATTTTCAATGAATTTCAGTCTGCTGTAGACGAGAAATAATCCACCTATTAATATTAGAGAGCTTGGCTCTTATGAGAATCAATATACTACCCTAGATCTATTTATCAAATATTTTGGAGGTTATGCAGTAGTAAGGGGAATTGCACACGACTTACGACTATACTACTAATTTTGGACTTAATATTAAAAGAGTCTAGCTCTTATGCGTAAAGACTATGTAGTGGTAAGGGGAAACCTCGCACGGCTTACCACTATAATCTTGTGTACAGATACTGGCAATAAACTATTGTATTGTATTGTAACCTGAGAGAAAGACTGGTGACGTATCAAGGACAGAAGATTGTAGACGCGGAATGTTTTACACAGACCTAACGCAGGGGGGGGGGGGGGGGTTATTAGGTCAGCTGGTACGGGGATTGCTCACACGGCATACCCAGGAAATGTTAAGGCGGAATAGTTCACCCTGCCTTAACACAACGGACTAGGACGGATGTTACGGGGATTTCTCACATAGCGTACCAGGGAAATGTTAAGGTGGGATAATTCACGCCGACCTTAGCACGACGGACTATGACGGATGGTACGGGGATTACTCACACGGCGTACCAAGAAAATGTTAATTTCACTACGCTCATTTAGAATAATGCATGGGAATTACTCACACGGCGTACTAGGTCCTTACTAGTGCAGGAATTTCACGCAATACTAATACCTTACCAAAATTAGTCTAACCACCTTTCTCTTCGAGCTCGCTGACTAGACTGATTTCTGTGTCAAGTCAATGCAAGTGTTTTGCGTCTTTTCGGTTGTCGTAGTTTCCCTCAATGTTCTCTTCATTGTCTTCTTTTGATCGTTGGAGCTCATCTTTAGCCCTCAGTTCGATTTGATGTGGTGTCTTGTCCTCTTGTTGACAGTTGTCCTTTGTAACTTTTCAACTTTCCGTTTCACTGACGTCTTTTGCTTTAAGGCCAATTCAGAATCGACGCTGCATTCATCATGATGCATGCTGCAAAGATTGTGCCGGACAATTCACAATCGGCGCAGCAAGCAGTATAGGAAACTGTGTAATGCTAACTTTTTTTTTATAATTCACATTTATTTATAAACATAACACCTTAATACCGAGTTTTTCTTTTGTGCATAATTTTAATTTAGTCGTTTTTCTTAAAAAAAAAAATAGATCCGGAGGAAATATAGGGTGGGCCAAAAGTCACCATGGGGTTTAAAAATTAAATTGGTAACATATGGTAGGATGAAAAAAAGGAGGGGTAAGGTGGGGTGGGGAAACATGCTTACCTATGAATAACAGACAGTTGGCTATCATGTAAAAAAGGAATGAAGAGAAACGGTCAACAGGGTGTGGAGCAATGTACAAACGAAAAAGTTAGTTATTTTTAAACCCCATGGTAACTTTTGGCCCACCCGGTATGAGAGAAAAATAAGATTTGGAATTTATTTTTTACCTCAGTATGTTGTCAGGTTTTTGGACGTTTATTTTGATCCCCCATTTTATGCGGTAGAAGTCTAACTTTTTAAGGTCTCGGTTCACTTTATTTATAGCCGAATTTAAGGAGTGAGATTGGGCATACGTGAGGGAGTGTTGACCCATTCTCATTTGGAGATTGGTCTGAAGTATAGAGATTGAAGAGGATTGGTTCTAAAATGGAGCCTTGAGGGACACCAGCTTGTATTGCTTAAAGTGGTGATTTGTTCCACATAGAATTTTATGTACTAATAAAAAACGTGCCTTTGTGTTCCCAGCTCTGACGATTGTTTTGTTGCGTGGTGATAATAATAGCGACTAAAATGAGCAGGCAAGGTTGCCGAGTGCGGAACAAGGTGAACATTATGAGTTCTTTACCGTTATGTTCAAGGATAAATGTGTTTGTCTTATTTGTAACTCAAATGTAGCACAAAAAAGAAAAAAAGCATTTTTAAAACACACAAAATACCTCATTCCGGTTGGAAGTAAAATATTAAAAATAGAAGTACGCGAGTTAAAATCTGGCTTATGTGTAGAACAATTTTTTTTTTACGAAGCTAGGCACAAAATCAAAAGCAGCGACATTGGTATCGTAAAAATAAAAAGGAATGTCTTTTGTAAATCAACGGCATTTCACTGCCATGAAACACAGTCATGTGCCGCCTAAATCTGCAAGGAAAGGCATAACTTTGATTGATATGAAAAGTTTAGTTAAAACATTCAAA
Source organism: Dioctria rufipes (assembly GCA_963924295.1). Lineage (NCBI taxonomy): Eukaryota > Metazoa > Arthropoda > Insecta > Diptera > Asilidae > Dioctria > Dioctria rufipes. The sequence goes on along the minus strand of OZ002740.1, from coordinate 222,919,591 downwards.
GAAAAGATTCAAATGAATGCATCCGAACTAAGAATAGGCGGATTGAAGAATTACCAAAAATTTGGAAACGGCAGTTCCATAGTTTTGCCGAACAGTTGGAGAATTTACACGAGGAGTTCGAAAGAACCTTATGGAACTCGAGAAGTCAACAGTTTCATGATGTTCCCTTCTAACGAAGGCATTAACATTGACAGATATCTATGGCAAATTAATTGATGCTGAATTTTTTGTGACCCAGGAGGAAATTATAGTTGGTGCGAAATAAGTATTTTTAAAATCTGGAGCATTCGGAAGTACCTACAGAATTTTTGAAGAAAAGTTTTTGCGTTTTATTTAAAACCGTAGCTGACGGTAGACCGCTACGATATTTTGAACTATAATGTAAGTTTGGCCACAAATCTATAGGCTATACTAAGTTTGTCATTCCGTTTGTAACGCACAGAAATAATGATGGTAGAGCAAAATGGATTGGACACCCACGTATAATATTAAAAGATATTTTTATTTTTGCATGTCCGTCTGTCCGTCCGTCCGTCTGTCTGTGCGCACGATAACTCGAGAGCACGTATATTTAGAGAGCTGAAATTTTGTACACGGACTTTAAAAAAAAAAATTAAGTTCGCAAATGAGACAAATCGGGCAACTCCTTCGTGGAGTTGCCATACAAAAATTTCGTTTTGAACTATATATTTGGACATTGCCTAAGAACGCAGAGAGCTGAAATTTGGTACATGGTGTTTTTATAGTAATAACAAATAAAATTTCAAAAATGGACTAAATCGGGCAACCCCTTCTTGGTGTTGTCAGATAAAAATTTAGGTTTTTTACATATACTGTGAAAACGATCAGTCCTAGACATTTTTATTGTACTAAAAACTTCTTCAGAATACGAAATCCTATAAAATCGGTTATAATAATTTCTTCTGCTCTACGAAAATCAAACTTGCATAGATCGGTAACCATACGAAATTTCATACGGGCATTCATCTAGAGTCCTTTTTACTTGTTAATAATTGCATTTGAAATTTTGGCGGGCCCACTTGATTTTTTGGAGTTTATTGTCTTGGTTAAGCCGGAGAGGTGCAGAGGAGTGGTGAAAATATTTTGCTCTTCAGCATACAGGGTGTCCCGGACTAATACTGCAACATTTTGCCAAATGATTCCTCTCGTCCAGACAAGCAAAAAATTGTATGGCAGGGGGTGGGGCAAAATGTCACCCTACCGACTTACAGGGTGATTAGTAAAATATGCTCTTTTTTCACTAAACACCCTATATCTTAAAAAGTGCAGGGTGTACGGTCACAGTTAAGGGCACACTGTATGTAGAACTTCATGGCCTTTCCAACGACAGCCCCGTACAGCTCTCCCCTCAGAAGTTATAAAAGTCTAAACTAAAAATTTCGGATTTTCTTTCCTTTTTTTTACTTTGACCTCTATTATTTTTGCAAAAAGGTCATTAACATAACCTTTTTTTATAAAAACTGTAAACTGTGGAGCCTCCTCTTTAAGTTCACCTATTACACCCAATGTGCTATCTGAAGCACTTTAAGAGCTATTAGCTCTAAACTTATTCTCAAACCTATTTTCAAACCTATTCCCAACAATAATTTGTTCCCTTAGCATGTCATTTTAAAAAATATCGTCTAATTTCGGTGTGACCGGAATAGGTTATGAGTTAATAACTCTTTAACGGATACAGATAGCACATAGGGTATAATAGGTCAAATTAAAGAGGAGGCTCCACAGTTTACAGTTTTTATAAAAAAAGGTTATGTTAATGACCTTTTTGCAAAAATAATAGAGGTCAAAGTAAAAAAAAGGAAAGAAAATCCGAAATTTTTAGTTTAGACTTTTATAACATCTGAGGGGAGAGCTGTACGGGGCTGGTTGAGCTGTCGTTGGAAAGGCCATGAAGTTCTGCATACAGTGTGCCCTTAACTGTGACCGTACACCCTGTACTTTTTAAGATATAGGGTGTTTAGTGAAAAAAGAGCATATTTTACTAATCACCCTGTAAGTCGGTAGGGTGACATTTTGCCCCACCCCCTGCCATACAATTTTTTGCTTGTCTGGACGAGAGGAATCATTTGGCAAAATGTTGCAGTATTAGTCCGGGACACCCTGTAGATTGCGGGGCTATCCACGCAGAAGAAGGTTTGTGGTATGGAGTACGATTTTTCTATTCTATTCTACATACTACAAAACAAAAAAAAAACCCCTTATCATGTTGAATCATTGCTGTAGAGCTTCTCAATAACTTTAGATCACGAACATCCAAGCAGCTACGCTAATGATGGTTGTTCCCGTTCCTCTTGTTGTCTTTTCGATTTTTTTGTCATAAATAGTTATAATGACGTACCGGGAAACTCCTTCACTATTTTTATATTATACGCATTTCTCCAGAAAATGACAACAAGACTTGTTTATTGTCCTTATTTACTGCTTGTCCATATTTCGTCTTAAGGCTTTCAATAAAATATACCTTAGTGGGACCAATTTCGCAATTTCGGACACTCCTTATGCTTCACTTCAGTTTCACTATGCAGATGTATAATCACGATACTGAAGATATTATGTAAAAATCAAGAGATTCATACTCATTTTCCCACTCCGTCCCCATCTCATACAAGTGGTTTTTCTCCGACTTTGCTCACTAAAATAATTATGGCATTTATATACGCAATAAGCTAACAAATTTTCAGCGTGATCGGTGGCGTCACTTCAGAAAGCTGTTCAATAAGTAGCCGACGCACCGTGTAATGGTCCTTTGTATACGAATTATGGCCAGTTTCACTGAGTTTAAACCCGACGAATAAGTTTCAGTTTGGTTTAAACCGTGCCATCCCTCGGCTTAAATTCAAGATACTAGTATTTCAAATATGTGACATTTTATTTTGATAGTAGCATTGTTTATTTGTATCAAGAAGAGAATTTTATCATGGATTCAGAATTAGACATTTTTAGCGATGAAGAAGTCTTTTTTTAGGTTAATTTAATATTCTGTCGACGACTGAGAGTAATTAGAAATCTTTCAAATCATTTTAATGAAAGGGACGACATTGATTTTTACGCTAGATTCCGTTTAAATAAAGAAATTTGTCACTTTGTCTTCGAATGTATACTTGTCCGCTTTCTTGCACTTTAATATATGTGTATATATGTTTTTTTTATGCACTAGATACACTTCTACTAAAATTTGCAGCCCCTTTTGAATGGTGGCATATTTAAAATTAGTCAATATAACTACATATTTTTTATTTTTTACCTTCTGGTCTGTTTACTTTTTCCGATTGCCGGAAAAATTGATTCACAATGGCGGCGATAACTAGTTTACATAGTTCACAATTTAATCAGTACTACCAGCGTTACTAAAAGAATGAAACCCCAGTTGGTTTAAACTGCGTTTAAACTTGGAGCATGGTTTAAACTCAACTGTGAAACTGGCCATTAATCGCATTGCAATTAATTCTGAATATAATATACTACAATTTAGAGCAATATTAGATGGATCTTCTCATTACACTCTATTTTCCATTAATCCTATAAATATTATGCTGTATTATACACCGCGGTTGCGATTTACGCAGAGCTTGTCTCTATTACCAACACACAAGTAAATAAATTATTGAGAATGTAGCAAACAAAAATATACTACAACAAAAGCGAACTATTTAAAATTAAACATATATACGACATCGATAGAATTCATTTGAAATGTTTAAAATGACCTGTTTAAGCCATCCAACAACACTTTTTAATCCTTGAGTAACTTCTGATGTTTCAGGGAAATTTGAAGAACCATTTTCTACCAGATCACCCCACTTAGTGCGTACTGGAGCCTGAGATGCAAATCCTGCCATTATGTTGCTTGAATGGAAGAAACAAAAATTACGAATGTATACAAAATTTAACCATTAAATTTTAGCCAAATATTTAATATCGAGAAAAATAAAAGCATAACCAATAAAATATTTTAAATAATATTTTTCTAATGCCAACCAGCGCGGAAAAGTAAGAAAAATAGATTACTTCGTAGTTTTCAGTCTGATTTATATGTATAACATCACAACAATTGCTTTTCAAGCTCGTTCAATATCTAGATCAAATAATAATAATAAAATAATTTTTCATTACAAAAACGCAATGCGAGAGATCTTTACTGTCGCCCATTTCAATTAATTTACACATAGTCAAACTATAACTTTCACTAAAACTAAAACCTAATACAACTTGTCAAAAACTAAAACATTTTATGTATGCCTGACATGGTCTGCTAAACATATATGGTTGCCATAGTCTGCTAAACATAGGTGCATAGGTAAACGATACTTGCATCGTAATTCGAACATAAATAGTTTCTCTATGTTCGTATTTGCGCTCAATTTGATTCAAGCCGACTCGACATGATCTCCTAATCCTAATCTATAATAAAATAATGTAATGCTTAAAACAGTGCCCTCGAAATTTTTAAGATTGTTTAGACAGTAAATGTTATATTGTGATTTAAGTCAGAACAATAAATATCCTATTCTCTAGCTATGACTATAACTAATCAAATTAAAATATTACGTTGTTTATAAAATCAACAACCAGGACATGGAAAAAATATAATCATTATAAGTAATGATGTATAGCTATGAAGAGTGAAATTGTACAAGAGTAAAGTTGAATTTATGGAAAATATACGCTCTGTCATACTTTTCGCGATACAAAGCAAATTTTGATTCGGATGTGATACGGAACAAAAACTACCGGTCAATTTCTACTTTTTCAACTGTAGTTGTATTTGAATATTATACATAATACATTTTCGGGTAAATAACTATAGTGACCGTCAGGATGGGCATGAGACTGCGAAAAGAGTGGCAGTTTCTCTGTTATCTATCACTGAGTACCTACTTACTAGCTCTGACAATATCAAAATTTTATTTTTAGAAATCTAGAAGATAAGAGGGGGAGGGGGAAGCGGTTTTTTTTTTGTTTTTTTTACTATATACTCAAATCACCAAACATTTGTTTTAATCATCGAAAGTAACCCTTTCAAATGATTCTCAACAAGTTACAAAAAAATTTCTTATTTTAAGACGGCACAAAAATATTTAATAATCCTTGACTGTCAAAATATGTGTCTATGATAAACAGACCGACACACAGACGGATGCACGAGCGATCTTATAAGAGTTCCGTTTTTTTCCTTTTGTTGTACGAAAACGTAAAAACACAAAGCGAACTGCTGCTAACTTGATGCTGGAAGTGTAAATAATATAGCAACTGTAGACGTTCCGTTTGTGAAAGTATAAAATCCTGATTATACAGGGTGTCCCGTATGTGGTGTTACACCCGAAGGCTAAAGATAGGTCATGCTTAGACAAGCAAAAAATTGAATGGGTGGGGATGGGAATTCTAATAGTTTGCGACATAACGGGACTTAAAAATATTTGGATATTTTTTATAGATCAACATGCAGCCTCTGATACTAATTTAAAATTTGTTATGCATATTGACAATCGTTGGACCTTTCCAATGGTCTATAAATATTTTCCCTCCTCTTTTCCGTTTTGAAGTTATGGCTCAATAAAGTTACAATTTCGGAATTTTCACTTGTTTTTTTTTTCTTTTATTTATTTATCAACATCATCTGTTCATATTGTAACCCAGAAAGTGATGGTCATTTTAAACTCAAACTTTCTTAAAACTAATAGAATTTAAATCGACCATATTTGTTCAGAATTCGTGTGCATTATTGGTGGCTGCTGAAGACGATTCGCGTTCAAACATCATACGATTACACCAATAACTTTGGGAACAACTCTCAATATTTCATAAAAGCGCGGGAATTGTCTCTGGCCAGTCTCGGCTTCGTGGAAATTGGATTGATTTGGTTGCTTGGGCTTGTTAGCTAAATATGTTTATGATCGTAGATCTGGGTACATCAGCACGGATTTTTGTCCTGGGGCGTAGTCGAATATCTCCATTATCCTTAATGGAAATGTCAGTCGTGATAAATTTTGGTGCGGAAGATGATGGGTTGCTGAAAGCACACTCTGTCTGCAAGCCAAGATAGGTGGATTAGGTCTCACTAACTTGATTGTGAAATCAAGGTGTCTCCAAGTGCCAGTACATTCCAAAGAGTGTTTTGCCAGAGAGACAACTTAATTTCACAACTGCGAGTGAATGTGTTGGGAGGGATCGGCATAGGGATAGGGGAGCGCTACTACCTGCTATCTATTCGACCACATTATCCTCGTGACTGGCTACAAGATCTAATCTCAATGATTCAGACCTAGGGCAGAATCATGCCAGCATTTCACCTTATCCACTCCAGTTCTCGGAGATATTATTGATATCTCCGGAGACTGTCGAATACATATGAACACTCTACAACTACACGACTTGGCTGCCTCTGCGCCGGAGAGCTTTCGCCAACTTGGAACCAGTAACCTTGGCACTGAGTTGGGAGATGCTTTTGTTCATGCTAAACAGATCAACTCACACACCTTTCAGTACATTTACAACACCTGTGCTCCGTGATGTGCTTCTGTCAATAAGACCTCCGGACTATACAGGATACAATAGAAGGTGAACACTCCTCGGGGTGAATATGGGGGTGATGGGAAGGATAACTTGCAAAGTAGTCTACAGTTACCCTTCTAATTACAAAGATGCTAATGTGGCATTCAAATTGTAACATCATAATCTTATGCATCCTAATCGGTTACCGGCGAGTTCAGAGGATCTCAACTATTTATGCTGGTGAAGGCACTCTGTTTCACAGGTTCATCCCTTCCCCGGTTTTGGAAAGTGTAATGGAACAATTAATTTGTACTACATGAGGATGAGAGTCGAAGATGGGGATCAGAATACTGACCCACAACACCAAGTACAAGCACTTAAAGACAATTCGTTGACAGACTGAAGAGACGTTAACGTCTTGAATATCTTGCAATATCTTATAACGCAGGCACATTCAACTACACATGGTAACCACTATCGTTGGTATTTGTAACACTAACCACGGGGCTTCTCCCCGCTTTGGAACCGTTGCAAGTGCTGTGGGAAAGACAAGTGCTTCGTTAGAGGTTTGCAGCTGCTGGGGGCAGTTTGTAAAGGTCTATGATACTACGGGCTGCTCTCGAGGGACTCTATAACGGTTACGCGGAAATTCTTTCGTTCGTTCGGTTATTAATTTTTAATTCGATTTCGGTACAAAATTGTAAAATTTTTATGTTGAAATTTCGATCGCTTTGGAAATAACTTTTATTAGATCATTTATGGAAATTTGGAACTTGTTGGAATAGCCACTTACCCAATTGTCAAAATTGGGGCATATAGAAAATTTTTTGTTTTTTATCTTTTAGGCATTTTTCAAAATTTTTGTATCCGTTGTATATAGTCTGTTTTGTGAGCATGATGTTACTCCATTTTGTTCTTTCAACTGTTAGTGTTTAGTTTGTTTTTGTTGTCCCTATTGACTCTGTTATGGTTGTGATTTTTTAAGTTAGAGCTAGTGTCTTTTCACTTTTTTACCCCTTGTAGAGCCTTTGCCAATTATTTTTAAGGAATGTTTAAAAGAGCCAATAAATAACAGATCCTATATAAGTAAAAAAAAAAGTTATAATTAGTACAACGGTGTCGCTGTGCTAACATAGAGTTATTCTCTGCTGGGTGCTTGGTCGCAGTGATATGCCAGGAAACAAGGCAGTTGATGCTCTGGCGAGAAAGAGTTCTACCATAGGCTCCACAGATCCTTCCTAGAATCAGCTAAAACGATTCTACAGGCCTGGCTGTAAGCTGGCGAATCGTAGATGGGGAGAACTGACCATATACGCGATTTCGAGATAGTTGTGGCCCGATATATGTCCTGGGAAGACTGAATCTCTGCTAAGGAAGAATGACATGCGAATTCTTATTGCACTTATCACGGGACACTGCCTCTTTGGCAAACAAACAGAGCGCATGCAAGCTCCATACAACTTCTGCAGAGGCTGTATGGATGAATAGGACGTTGAGAGAGGAGAAATACACTTGGTAGCTACTTTTTCTACAAATTAGGAAAATAGCAGACAAGCAGTTGGGCATATGCTAATGTTCATTAACTCTTGTGACTGGTTTCAACGCACTCTGAAAATCTGAGAAATGCTTTCCAGATAAGATTCCAATAAGATGGCATCGCATAGATGGTGTAAGTGTGGCTATATTCTTTCACGATGACCGCCACTCCAACCTAACCTAACCTAACCTGTGTAGGAATAGAAAATCCGAGTAAAAATGCTGCTGAAGTTGATAAGTGGCGCAAAAAAGAATTATTAGAATCAGACCGTGATATGGTAAAATATGTATTTTTGTGTAATTAATCAATTTCATATTAACACTTCCCTATTCTTCTACTATTCTGTGCCATTTAAGTAATGTCAAGTGATCAGTGTGCAGTGTTTTAGAAATTAACCTAAACGATGCAGTGTAATGTATGTGAACTACCACATGGTATTATATATAACATTTATACTTGTTTGGACAAATTTATTCAGATATCACCTCGTCGGAAGAAAATGTCGAATGAAAACTTCCAATATTACGTATACATCATCGCAAATTAGCAAATTGTGGGAAATATAACGAGCAAGCAATGATTAAATATATATTTCAAGGTTTGAGAATGCGACAAATTTATCCGATTCTATTCTTTAAATAGTATAAAAGTATTTCCGACTTATTAATTGATTTAAAACGAATTGAAAATTTCAAAACAGCTTTAGAAAGTTCACGTAAATCTTTCCGGGTACCAACCAACATAAGAACTAGTACTTTAAAAATATGTATAAATTAAGAACTAAAGTACAGAACGAAGTTGATATTAAGGAGTCAAGGTGTTACAATTGCAACGAACTAGAACATCGATTGTTTGGCATTACGTCCGAGAGGAACTTGTTATCAGTGCCGAAAAATGGATTTTAACTTTAACAATAAACAAGTTAAATTACGAAATGTACTTTGTATAATTGATGGCTTTTTGAGATTGAAAGCCCTGTAAGTTTGATTACAGATATGTTCCAAATACTTCAATTAAACAAAATATTGTAGAATAAATAATATACGTAACAACAGTATTCCCAATGAGACAAATAGTGAATTCTCTTCTGATCTCGAAACAGCACAACCTCAGGACTGTGCTGACATCATTTCAGGGGCGATATCGTCGCTATATTAAAAAAAAAAAAAACTACGAATATCCATGCAATTCTTACAAAGCCAGATGGATTTTGGTGTCTCAAGGTATCCGCTAAAGATTTTAAATCTCGCGAAATTTTCGAATATACAAGAGATACTACATATAAATATACACGTTAAAGGCTGAATGTCGGATGAAATGGCATCTATATTTTATACCCTAATTAAATATGCAATTAGTTCTTGAATCCAATAATATTTTCGGAATCACTCGTTTTTAAGATTGATAAATTGACATTTTTTGGTACAAAAATGAACATATTTTCAACTCATCACTGTGAAGAACTGGTAAATCGTGGAAATTCACTTCCCATATGAATGATGAATGATGTTCACAACAGAGTACTAATGGATGTGAAAAAAAGAACGGAAGAAATATATGCATATATGGGGTGTGTATGACCCAAGTGCAAAAAGGCTGTTCTTCGGCGGTAAAAGTCAGTTGTGGAGTTTAAAGATAAAACAAAAACGCCATTCGATTACCCTCTCCTTTCTTTTTCCTTTGATACCAAACAGAACATATTTTGGACAACCCCTAACCCCAAAAATGTTTCACCTATCTTCTTCTACTCTACAACCCAATCCATCGAAAAAAAACCATCTAAATGCCAAAAAGTAGGCAATTATCTTTTGGGAACGAGCTTTTTATGGCATTTTTGCTGGATATATTCAATAGTTTAAATCATCATAATAGGGTGTAACGTTCATGAGTTACAGGATGATCTATAAAAACATACCCAAATATCTTTAAGTCTCATTATCTCGGTAACCGTTCGGATTTTCCCTCCCCCACCCATATAAGTTTTTGCTTGGCTAAGTGTGACCTATCCATAGCCTTCGAGTGCCAAACCACATACGGGACACCCTGTATTGCGACAGAAACCATTGTTGATCAAATATAGATATAAAGGGAAGTTTTCGAATTACTGGCTTGTAATAATCTAGAATGAAGCCGTGCGTTCAGGTGTACACAGATGTGCTTTTCAGCACAACCGTGTGCACATCACATGATTGAAAAAGTAGGGATAGCACCTGAACGGTGTGCACTTCGATTCGAAGTTTCATTTTTGAAAGCTCTTTCAGAATAAAACTACGCTAAACGTCAAAGCTACTAAGCGCACCGAGACACTACGCTAACACACTGTAGTATAAAGATGTACACCCCGATGTGCTGGGAAAATGACAACGCTTCGGTCGCTTGAACGACATGGTGTGTAAAAATGTGACATTATGTGACATTCTGCGTGCGGCTGAACGCACGGAAGATTAAGCAAGAACTTAAGATTTCAAAAATAAAATTTCGATCTTAGTAGTATTTTAAAATTTTCTGTGCATTTTTCATCAAAAGAAGAAAAATATAACTGAAACCAGCTGAATGACAATTATTGCAAGGCTCAAGGCTGTCGCGTTCTACTATTCTTGAACTGACGCGGGTATATTTTAGTTGTCAATAAGTTAAAAATTGTAATTATTGGAAAGCTCGATAAAATATACATTGTGTTCCTTATTAGTAGAGTGAGATTTGTAAAAGGCGTTTATCATGGCGGCGAAAATCGAGTCTCCTGTGAACGGAAAAGGAGCTTATTATTAATTTGGCTTTAAAATATCACGAGATTATAGAGAATAATAGTAATTATTATTATTATTCTTTACCAAATTTAAAACATCTTCAAATAGACTTTTTGGGACGCCCATATCATTTTTCAAAATTGTCGGCATCATAATTCGGATCAGAATTATTTCTCTCATACCTCAACTTCTTTTTGGCTGGATGCGGCAAGCGGTAAGCTTACTGTAAAATTTTTTCAATCGTCTGAATCAGAACCATGATACAAAGATTAACAAGGTATGGCCGTAAAATCTGTCAATTGATTGCTTGCCTCCTTTGGCGACAAATGTCAGAAATTGTTCGTCTTACCCCCCGTCTACACTGGCCATAAATTATGGTATACAATATGTTATTGCTACGGATTTGCCAGTGTAGACCGTGTAGTCTTTGCAATAATCCATGGTATGCAATATATGGTATACCATATTGCCATATATTGCCAAGAAAATTGCTTGCAATAAATTTGACGTTTATTATCAAAATGGCTGAAATGAAGCTAACACGTGCGGAATTCTCCTCTCCTACCTTGTTATCTTTCTATCTATCATCAGAACTACCACTTTCTGAAGAACTACTACTGTCAAAAAACGTTTAGTTACTATCTCCATGAATTTTTGATTATCCATAATTATTTTTAAATTAACCTGACACTTCATTTTCATTTTCGAAATATTTCCAATACAACCAGCTAATCATGGTCATAAACTTAATACAAATGTCAACCAGTTTTAAGCTCCGTTCAGCGCCCTAATTTCATCTTAAGACTAGTCGGTAAATAAATTTACATCGATCGCACTTTAAAAAAACTTACTATTGAAGGAAGTAGACCTAGTAATCTTTTGAATTTTATATACCAAAAAATATTAAGGAAGAAAATCAGATGCAACCTATTATTTTTATTTTAAAGAGCTCAGATATTATAAGAATTAGACGAAGACGAAACTAACCTGACCGAATTCGTGTGATTAGTTTGATATTTGATGTTTGATTAAGAGTTTGTGCTGTTTTACATGATGGTTGTATTTCTCGCCCTGTGCATTTATCAGCATGAAAACAAGCTCTTTTGTCCATGAAATGCGAAATTTGTTAGGATAATAGTTATAAAGCAGTCATATAACTATTGGTCATCATAAATGCTGTTAAATTAACCAAAAAATTATATTGTTAACAGACTACTTACCTCCCAGTCCCTGAAACTCACTGGATATTTTCCACGATCAAATTTTCCAAGTTTAAATCTGAACAAATCCTTTTAATTTTATCAACATTGTTGACTATTTGGAAAATGAGCCATCGCCTAGCAACTGGAGCAACAAAGGCACAACTAACGTAATCCAACCATAATCCAAGTGCGGTATTACCTGACATATGTAGTAAGCTGCCAAACAACACTGTGAACATCTTGCAAATTATCAAATTTTATGTGACAGTATCTTGTAAATTTCTTGCTCTTATTGTCTAGGTTCCACTAAGAGATGATAAGAGATGAGAGAAAACAGGACTTCTCCTCCCAATCGTTTTAGATTCTGATTATGGTCTTAGCCATAATTTAAGTATAAGCAAATATAGCACGCAGAATTGGATTTATCATACTGATCGGAATTAGGATGTCAAACATAACCCAAGAGATTTGAATAAAATCCATCATTGCTCTTGGAAATAGTAATCCAATTACACCAACAAACGATGCAATTAGCATTTTTGTGCCATATTAAATAACAAATTAAAACTGATTGGATTGGAAGAATCTGTACCTCAGCGAACACTGACATATAATAAGAATGGACTGAGCCATAGATCAAATTAAAGACGGAGTCTACAGTTTATAGTTTTAATAAAAAAAAGTTATGTTAACGACCGTTTTGCAAAAAAAAATAGGGGTCAAAGTAAAAAAATCTGAAATATTTTGTTTAGACCCCCGTAACTCCTGAGAGGAGAAGGGTATGGGGCTCGTTGAGCAGTTGTTGGAAAGGACACGAAGTTCTGCATACTCTTCACTGTGACGGTGCTCCCAGTATTTGTATTTATAATTTAATTCAGAAGCATTAGAAATAAAATTCTCCATCTGACACCGATTCTAATTGAGTTCGATTCCCGCCCGAGAAAAATAAATAATTATTAATTAACATTAGTCCTTTTTATACCCTAGATGAAATCATAGGGGTATACTAAGTTTGTCATTCCGTTTGTAACACCTCGAAATAATGATGGTAGAGCAAAATGGATTGGACACCCGTTCATAATATTAAAAGTTATTTCGATTTTTGCATGTCTGTCCGTCCGTCCGCCCGTCTGTGCGCACGATAACTTGAGAGCGCGTACACTTAGAGAGCTGAAATTTTGTACACAGACTTTAAAAAAAAAAGTAAAGTTAAGTTCGAAAATGAGCCAAATCGGGCAACTCCTTCGTGGGGTTGCCATATAAAAATTTCGTTTTCCGCTATATATTTGGACCCTGCCTGAGAACGCGTCGACGTAGAGAGTTGAAATTTTGCACATGATGTTTTTACTACATTAGCAAATAAAATGTCAAAAATGGACTAAATCGGGCAACTCTTTCTTGGTGTTGCCATATAACAATTTCGGTTTTTACGTATACTTTGAAAACGATCAGTCCAAGACATTTTTATGGTACTAAAAACTTCTGCAGAATACGAAATCCTATAAAATTGGTTATAATCATTTTGTCTGTGCGACAAACCGTTCTAGAAATATATGCGAAAAACAACTTCAAAATCAATACTTGAATAGATCGGTGACCATACGAAATTTAATACGGGCATTCATCTAGGGTATCCTAAAAATTGGTCTTAGACCAATTCTAGCTTTTTTACTTGTTTTAAATAGCGTTGTTTCGAATGTTAGTGTTTTGTAAAATTATTGCGCACTAAAAAATTTAACATTTCACACTATACATTTAAACTTTAGCACTACATAATTCACTTCGCGAGCGACTTAAATTTTCACTCGATATGTCGCTTCCTTATAGTTAGTTATTCAATGTTCCATGTACACTAATTTTACAGGTATCAGCACTTCTCATTCTTTCTATATTCTAAGGGTAGTAGACAGATCTGACAAATTCGACAGCCGGATTAGTACTATATAAGTAGATAATCGACTGACGTAAAACTGATATAAACGAATATCTGGGCAGCATTCAACGTTTAAGTTTTCTAAACTAATAGCTACTATTAGCAGCTTTCTGTGGTTCATGATTTCCAAATAAACTAATTCCCACAGTCAGAGCTATTTTTCGACAGTTTTTGGAAACATAATTTAAGCTATTTTAATAACGTTCGATAGAACTTTAGTGAACACCAGGTCGATAAGTTATAGCAGAAGTGCAACACTAGTTCTGCACTGAACATCCCTTGCTTTGCACTGGATTTTTTCTCGGTGTTAAATATACCTATGTATTGAAATTGAACTGTCCTTTGTTCTGGCAAAGTGGGATGTCATGAATACACGGTTTTCTAATTTTCTATTTTGGCATGTGCTGTGACGTAATTTCGCCCACTAATGTATATACATTTCTATAGAAAAGACAGAGAGGAGAGAGAGTATTGTATTCTCAGTAGCACCGTGCTTTTCTATACATTACACGACGTTTCGTTCAAAAATTGAGGAACGTGCTTCGTACAGACAATACCTTGTATGGCTCAGAGGGCTTAAACAAATCGTAGGTAGACCTACGAGTAAGAAAATATTTCGTGTATGTAAATAAAGGGTTTTCCAATAAGAGGTGTTATTTTGATATTCACAGAAACATGCCATTTTTTGAGATAAATGATCGGATCTTTATTCCATTATAAAGAGGAAGGTATGCCGTTAATAATGGAAAATAACATCAGCCAAATGACCACCACGACCATAACCATAACCAAATCGCAAAGTGGCTGCCCTATGTCCTCGATAGCCTCACGAATTCCATCTTTGAGGTCTTGAATCGACGCTGGGCTGTTGGCGTAGACCTTCTCTTTCACGTGGCCCCAAAGGAAGAAGTCGCAAGGTGTTAAGTCACAAGATCTCGGTGGCCAATTGTGATCACCTCTTCCAGAGATAACACGGTCCGGAAACTTTTCCCGTAAAAGATCAATGGTTTCGTTGCTTGTATGGCACGTAGCGTCGTCTTGTTAAAAGTAAACGTTGTCCAGATCAATACCATCCAATTTTGGCTATAAAAAATCATTAATCATCTGTCGATAGCGCAATCCATTCACCGTAACTGTTGCTCCAGCCTCATTTTCGAAAAAGTAAGGTCCAATGACCCCGCGGGACCATAAACCGCACCAAACAGTCACACGTTGAGGATAGAGAGGCTTTTCAACAATAACTCTTGGGTTTTCCGAGCCCCAGATGCGACAATTTTGCTTGTTGACGAAGCCATCGAGGTGGAAATGGGCCTCATCACTCAAGATGAGTTTTCGATGGAATTCCGGATCATTTTCATGCATTTCAAGGACCCAATCAGCAAAGACTCGACGTTGTTGATGATCGGCCGGCTTGAGTTCTTGTGTTAACTGAACTTTATAAGACTTAAGACCAAAATCTTTATGCAAAATACAGTGTAATAACGTTTGTGGAATGCCTAATTCCAAAAAACGACGAGGAATGGATAAACCTGGGTTTTCTTCAACACTTTCGGCTACAGCAGCAATATTCTCGGCTGTTCTTGAGCGACGTGCACGGGTGTTATTCTTCACATCACTAACTTGTCTCGACAGCTCGAATTTTTTTACCAATTTCTGTATTGCGGTCCGACAAGGTGCTTCACGACGACCCAAAAATGTTCGAGTTTTACGAACCGTCTCTGCCACAATTTCACCATTTTTATAGTGAATTTTAATAATTGCAATGCGTTGTTGAATCGTGTATCGTTCCAGTTTTATTAATGGCGTAGTTTCTACTTGTCAAATGTCAAAAAATGACAGCTCCAAAAGTGACATCTACCGAAATAGCGGGCTAATTAAAATAACACCTCTTATTGGAAAACCCTTTATAAAAAAAGTACGGTACAGAGAACACAATATTCTCTTTCATCTCTCTGTCTTTTCAATAGAAATGTATATATGTTATAGGACGAAACACGTCACAGTTCTAGTATTCAATTTTTAATGAGAATACCTTCTCTTCTATATGCCTTGGGGCAAGACATCCCAAATTTCCTTAGAATTAGCAAACAGGAATGGTGATAAGCCAGATTTTGCGGAATTTCTGGTTGTGTTGGTAGGCCATTTTTACATGTATTTACACGCCATCCCTATTCTAAGCAACTTGTAAATGTAAACAAAGGGTTTGAGTTTTGAAACAATTCACATAATTAATTTATATAAATCTTTGCTTTTATTAACAAAAAATATAATTTAGATAGTGCAGTTGCCTCAAACAGGATTCTCTAGTTTATAATCAAATTTATATTTGCAAGCACTGACCGAACACTTCATTTGTTTTTTTAATTGATATGGAGATTTAAACAGGCACTAGTGGCACTATAAAACTTTGCACAAAATAAACTTCAAATATAAATAGTTTTGAAAAGAATTGCCTCCGTACTTTTATTAAATTTCGCAAAAGAATTTTAAATTGAGTAAACCTGTTCACAAAACAAAATCACATTTGACAATCATGGCTCAATTAGGCCCCACGCATCTCACTTACTTCTATGTATGATGCCCTGCTCTTGACAAATTACGCTCATGTACACGAATTATACACGATTCAGCTATTCCTGTTTGCTGTATGTTCTAAGCAAATTACTGTCATGTTGCGGGATATTACATCAATTTTACATCCGTGGCTATTCTCCGATTTCTTCAAACTTTGCTTACTAGTTCTAATTTACTCACAAATGACAAATATCAAAATAATTTTGAGCGGAAACTTATACTTTTCGATATATTCAACTTTTAATTTCCGAAATTTACACTACACACTTCACAACACATTTGACATTATCGCAAATATTAACTCTTCTTCTTCTTTTAAGCAGAAACGAGCATGAAATTCAACTTATTGATGGGTATATATGGGGCGTGTATCTTTATTCTGCTCAGAGCACTCCGAGCGCTCTGAAAACCGATTTCTTGTATCTTTATTTACTTTCAGAGTACTCTGAGCGCTCTGAACGTGTATCTTTATGTAGCATTTGGAGCAATCCGTCAGTAATACCAATAGAGCGAAAAAAAATCCTATTAAAAATGTGAATACTTCTTTAAATTCCATATTTCTTTTCTTTCCTTCACCCCTTATTTATTTCTATAACTTTATTATTATTATTTATTTATTTTTATAAAGAATTTTGTATTTTCAATAGATATTTCACAAATCATAAGTGCTGCCAATATAAAGAAAAGCTACTAGAACACTCTGAGCACTCCGGATTTGTATCTTTTTTCCAGAGTGCTCTGAACGATCTAAAAAATCTGTTCGATCTACGGAGCGGTAAAAAGATACACGCCCACAGTTTCCGCATATTCGGGTTACAACCATTGCGTTTTTCTATTTATTAAAGAACAACAGAGCACGCAAACCCGGGCAGATAGACAACACACACAATAACAAACCCACTGGCAGAGCCCAACCAAAACCCTCGAGAATACTTCACAAGCCATGAAACAGCTCCCTCCCTACGACATGCGAGGCCTAACGGAGTCCTTACATTCTAAAATATTTGCAGTGTTCTTATGTAAAACAGACAAAAGTTTGATTTGAATAGCTCCTCCGCCCTAAACTACTATTCATACAGAAAAATGGTGTTCTGATAATCTTAAGCTTGCTTTCTTATCTCCCGAACCGAAAAAAAATTTTCATACCTTTCCTAACAAAATTATTCAAAAAAATTAATCTTAACCAAATGACTACGATTTCTCAAACAAAAATTCTCAGCTGAGTAATCATTGTAATGTCGCTATGCCGTCATTGCATGCCGTGGGCTGATGATATCGAATGTAGCTGCCTACAGATTCGGACTACGGCTGCACATACACACATGCAATTATCACTGAGCTGAGAGGTATTGAGCGTTAAATGGTAAGGTTACTTTGTAATCAAAACTCTTTTATTATTTTGTTAAGTAAGTTATATAGGAAGTGTAGCCTTTGGGAAGATAAGGAATCAAGCTGTAAATTACTAGAAAACTATTTTCCTGTATGGATAGTAGTTTAGGCTCTGTGGCATACATAAATCTAATGTTTAGCACTTTTCCATAAGTATCAATATAGAAGATTTTAGAAAATGGACTCCGAACGCACACATATAGATTTCTATTTCATGGCTTGGGAAGTATTCTCGAGGGTTTTGGCCCAATCAAACGCACACACACACACACACACACACACACACACACACACACACACACACACACACACACACACAAACCACCCCCAGGCAGCCGCACGCGCGTATGTGTGTATTTTCAATTCCATTCTAAGTAAATGCTGCGTACTACAAATCAATTGAATATTCGGAATGAATAAAAACAACGCAATGCTAGTAACCCGAATATTCGGAAGGTATGTATATACCCATCAATAAGATGAATTTCATGCTTGTTGCTACTTAAAAAATGAAGCAGTAGACTTATACCATGTTCAGACCGCACCGAAATTACGTAATTTTGACGAGGTAATTTTGAAATCATGCGAGAGTGCTCGCATTGCTACTGAGATAATTTCAACTGTCATTTATCAAATATAAAGTACTAAATGTCAAATTTCAGTGAAGTGAGTCAGTCAAAATTACTTTTTATTTAGTAAAAAAAAAAAAGAAGAAAATATATATAAAAAATACACATTATAAATAATATTTTTTTGTAAGAAAAGGGATTATAATCGAAGAAAGGGACGACATCATCTTCAAAGGATTTCAAATTTGCAACGCCAGAGTTCTATTTTATACTAAATGCAATTGCAAGAAAAAAAGTATTACACAACTTATTAACTGACCACAATGAGCACATTAATCATAAATGATGATTCATAGAAAAAGGGAAAAATACACGGCTGAATGCGGCTGGATGAGTGCGTTCATTAATTATCACATTATTTTGCATGTAATTTCATCTAAATTACGCCAATGTATGGGAAATTACGTGATTTCGAAGTTGATTTCAGAAAATAACTCAAAATTACGTAATTTTGGCGCAATCTGAACGCTATATAAATTGTTTGTGAAAATGTCAGATGTGTTGTGAAGTGTGTAGTGTAAATTTCGGAATTTAAAAGTTGAATATCTCGGAAAGTATAAGTTTCCGCTCAAAATTATTTTGATATTCGTCAATTGTGAGTAAATTAGAACGAATTAGCAAAGTTTAAACAAAATTGGAGGATAGTCGCAGATGTATAATTAAGCCCTAAAATGAATTTAGGGCTGATACCTATTTTAGTCTGCTAAAAATTAGATTACTCCGTTTGTTTGTTGTTTTTATGCTGTAGGCTACATGGAGGGCACTATTTTTACAATTTATGCCCATTATTCATTAAGTTAGTAAGTTAAGATTCCAATGTACACTCAAGCTCTATGTTAGTCACCCACAAAGGACTTTATTGTGTTTATGTTGCTATATGTAATGCTCATTCTTGCAATTTGTTCAGATCTGATTGCTTGCAAGAGTGTTAAGCACGATGCAATACCCAATGTTCTAGGACGTTGCCCTGTGGGGGGTTGAAAATAAACGAGTTTTCTATTCTAAACTATTCTGTCAGAGAAATTTCATTACACTAGGTTCACCCGGAGTGCATTCCAAAACATAGCTACAGTTGACTATAGCTGACTTCAATCGTTCCAAAACCCAGTAGTCAACTAAATTATGTCAGCTGAGTTGACTTTTGAGCGTTCCGAAACATTTGAAGTTGACTATCCCTGACTGTGCTCTAGACTGCTAGTTATCTAATATATAAACCGTGACGTGAGCTGTCAATTGAAATATTTTGTTTGGCGCGCTTTTACAAACGTTTTGCGAAATTTAATTATTTATTTAATTTTCTCTGGCTCATTTCGCATTAACACACAGTAATAAAATATTAGTTTTAAGTATCAATAAAATTATACAATTAGCATAAATGACAGTAGCTTACTCAGATCGTTCCAAAACCTCAAACAGCTTTAATTAACTGCAGACAACTTGACATAGCTCTGACATAACTCTGACATAGCTACAACTATAGCTGAAGTTGTGTTTTGGAACGCACTTCCGGTGTTTTAACAACTTGTTCGATGAACGCAAAAGCCCTGCGTATATATTGGAGGAGAAGATTTACACGGTGTTTTCGTCAAACAAACCTATTTATTTCGACGGACCCACTAATTTATTTGTTGCTTACTGTTCTCCCTCAGTTGGTACTTGGTCAAAATATAAATAAGGATAAGTAGAGACAGAGGCGAACAAAACGGGAAATTTTTCGTGTTTTTTAAAATGAAACAAGTAATTTCATATACTTTCGTCTTTTGCATGAATGGGGGAAAAGAACTAGTCTATGAACTATTGTAGTGCAACTGAGACAACGAGTTAAAAACAAAAATCGAGAGAACGTAGGATTACCCGAACGACATAATCTTATTAAATCCCACAAAATCCTTTCAACCTATTCATAATAATATACTTCGGGTCATACTACTTCCCATTTTTAAGAAAAAGATAAATTTCGCTTTGGAAAAGATGCTGAAAGGAGATGTAAAGTTCCTCTCAAATGAAATTCTCACTTTTCCCGAAAATATCAGAGAATCCAGCATGAGTTCTCCCACTTAATCTCTTCATAGCATAACAAAATATGTAAACAGAAAAACGTGCTGCTCAAATATCATGGGATTACACCAACAAACAATAGAATTCCTGCGAAAAACATTAGGACAATTGTCTTAATATTTCAGAAAAACTTGTGTTCACAAAAGCGCGGGAACATTTAATGAGCGTAATCGGAAAATTCCGCCCATTCTCTCTTATTTACGAAAATAAATTATTTGCCATTCCGTTTCATTGCATGTAATCTTTCTTCGCTTTCACATTTTTTGTCTTATTCGTAAAATGTTCAAAGCACTGACTTATAACAATGGACTGAGCGATTTGCTTTTTCATGTGGCACAAAAAATATTGTGTTTCTGTATATCACCGTTAGAGCACCCTTTAAAACGATTACATAAAAAACATGTAAAACTCAACCAATCAGATGAAATTTTACACCCGAAAATCGAATTAAATTAAAAAAATGTATTTTCTTGTGTCCAAGTGATATTTTAATCGTTTATAAGGAACTAAACTCATTTCGACTTTAATTTTCAAAAGTTATTCTTAACTGAATCCTGTTTATGGGCAAGAGAGACGGAGCATGGTAAACACTATCTTTACCTTATTCCTTCTGAGGTGATTGCATGTGTAGCCAACATAAAAACATCAAATGGCATAAGCAAATGTTCCAGAATGCAATATTTTCTGTTGGTAGCTCCAACTCTGCCATAGGGCGAAAGAAAGAACTGTAAAACTTGTGCCATGCTTTCCTATAGGAAAATGACAATACGCTCAGTCCATTGTTATAAGTCAGTGGTTCAAAGAGGGTTTGATTTTTTTTTATTTTTTTTTCCTTCCTTTTCTTGACGTGTATATTTAAATGGAAAACAATAGGAACACTCTTCTGTGTCTCTTTTAGTTATTTATTCTTTGACTTGGTCAAAGTATAAATAAATATTATAAGTAGAGACAGAGGCGAACAAAATTGGAAATTTTCCGTGTTTTTTAGACCGAAAGAGGTAATCTCATATACTTTTGTCTTTTACATGAATGGGGGAAAAGAACTTGGCCATGCATTATTGTAGTGCGACTGAAATAACGAGTTAAAAACAAAAATCGAGAGAACGTAGGATTACCCGAACGACAAAATCTTATTAAATCCCTAAAATCCTTTCAAACTATTCATAATAATGTACATTAGGTAACCCTACTTCCATTTGGCAGGAAAAAGGTAAATTTCGCAATGAACAACGCACTAAAAGGAGATGTAAAATTTCTGTCAAATAAATTCCCCGAATCCAGCATGAGATTCCCCCACTTAATCTCTTTCGAACAAAACAAATGTAAACAAAAAAACGTGTTGTTCACATATCATAGGACTACACTAAGGGCTGGTTTAGACGGTGTAGTTTTTGCGTCGCGTGATCGGTTATTCTCTTTTGTTCAAGAAGGGAAAAACTTGCTGTGCGTTAACACGGTATAGTTTTTGCACGGCGCGCACGAAAACAAGAGCAGTTCTTTAATCGCTTATTTCGTCGTCTTTGACATTATTCTCTGGGTGGCGTTCACGTTAACTGAAAATTATTTGGACTGGTAATAATTTTAGTAAATTTCTTGCGCGTTTTGAAAAGTATGTTTATTAACATATAATAATAGCATTCAAAACTCTAATTATAAAAATATTATTTCATTTTTAGGCATGAATACGAGTTTATTTTATTGCGTATGTGGTGCACCGGGAACACCTTGAGATCCGCGGCTCCTTCCCGATTTCTTTCAAACTTTGCTCATTTGTTCTTATTTACACGCAAATCACGAATCTAAAATTAATTTTGTGAGCAAACATATACTTTTCAAGATATTAAACTTTAAAAATCGCGAAATTTGTACTGCACTTCACAACACAATTTGACATTCTCGCAATTAATTAACTCTTCTTCTTCTTTTTAGTATTAAAAAGAAGCAGTGGTACGTATGTATATACTAACCTTCCGAACATTCGGGTTACCAGCATTGCGTTTTTTTATTCATTACGAATATTCAATTGATGAGCATTTACTTAGAATGGAATAGAAAAACTTTTATTAAAGAAGCACACACACACACACAGGCAGGCTGGCAGGGGCTTCGCTCCGCGCGCGTGTGTGTGTGTGCCCCTGCCAGCCTGCCTGTGTGTGTGTGTGTGCTTCTTTAATAAAAGTTTTTCTATTCCATTCTAAGTAAATGCTCATCAATTGAATATTCGTAATGAATAAAAAAACGCAATGCTGGTAACCCGAATGTTCGGAAGGTTAGTATATACATACGTACCACTGCTTCTTTTTAATACTAAAAAGAAGAAGAAGAGTTAATTAATTGCGAGAATGTCAAATTGTGTTGTGAAGTGCAATACAAATTTCGCGATTTTTAAAGTTTAATATCTTGAAAAGTATATGTTTGCTCGCAAAATTAATTTTAGATTCGTGATTTGCGTGTAAATAAGAACAAATGAGCAAAGTTTGAAAGAAATCGGGAGGGAGCCGCGGATCTCGTGTTTAGCCGTGCACCGTAATTGCGCTATTGCTTTTTTGCAGCACTCTGCAAATTACTTCAAGGGATTTCTCTCTCTTGTCTCTTTTTATGTAGCCTTTGTGTTTAGTGTTATACAAGTTTTCAAAGTATTGATAACACAACAACAGTTTTTCTACTAATTGGCGGTCCCACCTTACGCTATTTTTTTTACACAATACTTTTAAAAAAAATCTCAATTTAAAAACAAGAAAATCAAACAATATTTTCACTGCCAATGGTCTAGCTTTCACAAATTAAAATTCCGAATTAAAATCACAAAACACAACAATCACACATAACATTTTCACATCAATGGTCCACACTTCAATAAATGAACAATTGCACACAATATTTTTCAACGACATCATTGAAAGATCAGCTGATGTTAAAAAAATTTCCTGAACTCCCCCGAATGCAAAAACAAATGAAAGAGGAATTGCTGAAAATAACAATTTTTCTGAACTCCCCCGTATGAATAGAAAACAAGTGAAAGAGGAATTGATAAAAACTTCATGATCGTGCTCGATGCTCAGTCGCTGTTCTGTGCGCGCCCTCCCCCATCTCCGCTCATCTCCCTCTCCCACCATTTTCGTGCGCGGCGCGCAAAAACTACACCGTCTAAACTACCCCTAACAAACATTTCTTCGCTTTCACATTTTTTGTCTTATTCGTAAAATGTTCAAAGAGGGTTTGATTTTTTTTTTCTCTTCCTTCCTTCCTTCCACATGTTTGGTAATATTTATTAATTTCGCCGGGTGACTGCTTTGTGATATTCGGGACAAAGATCCTCCAATGTTAAAAAAAAAATTTAAATTTTATAATTCAAGATTTTTGGTAAATTATTCTAGTACAGTAATTTCAGTAACACGTAAATGGAAATGTCCTACAAAACCACTTTCGTCGGATAGACGGCTTAGAAGATACATATGTATAACCAAAGTCATTCACAAGGGTACGAGGTGCACTAAGCTTAAAATGTTTAATCTGAAATAACTCAGAGTATGTCGAATTTTACAAAAAGTTTTATATACTTTCACCTCTTAAAACAATTACTAATTATTTCTGAGACACCTTATATTATATGAATGTCAAAAACTATTCAGTGTGTATTTATATAACTTTTTTGCGGTGTGGTGTAATACCGGCCTTTCGGAATGATTGCAACAAAAATTAAAGCCTGTAATAGAAGTACCGTGCTTACAGGACGCCTTTCCCTATTGTTGGCTTTGTCAAGCAAAACTAATTTAATACCAAATATCAGTACCTAATTAAGTTACTTGTATCAAATATTTTCTGACCAAATGAATTGCGTGGGATGCAATCTTCATCTCCCCACAATCTACTACATACTCAGATGTATTAAATTTGTAGCGACATTAGGCTAAAATGCATAATGTCTGTGATATCTGGATTGAAGAATGTCCTTAATTTAGCCAAGTGTGCAAAGTACATAGATTAGAGAAACAAATCCAAAGCCCAATAAAAAGGAAGACCTATTCTTACTGTTATTGCAACTCTCAATGCGTTTCTGAAAAGTAGAAAAATTGTTTGCACAAAACGCAAAGAAAATAATGTTTATATATGATTTGTGCGTGCAATAAAAGTTGAAATGAGAAGTAATCTTTAGACAAGTAACAAATACCCTTTTTATTCCTTAAATAGTTGCTTCTGCGAAGTATCGATTGAATTTATTATTGCTGGAATACTGGCGCACGTGTAGTAAATTCTTTTACCAAATTTCACATATAATTGCACTCACTAATCACAGCTTTGATAGACCTTAGTCGGAAAACGCAAATCCGAATAAAACAACGTAGGGTTACTCTATTTAAAAATTGGGACAAAAATCAATTTTTCATACGAATTAATAGGAAATTCACACAACACGATAAAACGCACCACTTTAATTTATTTATTGAGTAAATCACACCGATACCTCCCAGTGTTCGTCTAGTACCAAACTGACTGGTCTGTCTGATTCTGATCTGACACCGCCCGCAACCGCAAGGCGCAATGCAAACAAACCAAGATATACAATAAACTTATTCTCACTAAATTTTTGACACACTGCAGCTGATGTGCCGTGACGTCACTCTGTGTTTAAAATGTACTCCACATATAGAAAAATAATAAAATCTTAATATCTGAGTTTCAAATATGCACGTAGTAGTATTATAGTTTATTTAAAAAGAGTTAAGCTAAAACTAAAGTAAAATTTTTTTTTAAAGAATTAAATTATTTAACATAAAAATAGGGAAAAACCTTTGACAGCAATTAATTAATAATTTGTACGCACAAATAAAAACAATTTAACTATTCTTTTTTAATCAATTAATTAGACTTTTTTTTTTACAAAATCACATTACATATTACAAACATACTTTAAAATATAATATAAAAGTAATCTTGGTTATTCATCATCACATTCAATTATTGATTGATATTTTTTGGCATATCTTATGGCCGGTTTCACAGTCAAAGCTTGCGGAATTACAATGGACGCAACGGAGCGCAACTGAACGGAGAGAAATGTCAAACCGGTTTTCTTTGTATGCTTTTCAAATGGAGTTGCGCACAGTGGACGGACGAAAACGCAGTCGTACGCAGCACGTTTAATAAAATCTGAAATTAACGCAACTGAACGGATAAACATAACCTCAAATTAGCTTTGGGATTGTTTATTTTGTTCAGACAAGCGAAACTGTGCTGCGGTAAGTGTGTAATAAGCAGATTGGAAATGGAATGAAAAGAGTTTTTTGATTTTATCCATATTTGTTTATAAATTTTGGGTCAAACGTCACTGTCACTTTC
Organism: Dioctria rufipes; assembly: GCA_963924295.1. Lineage (NCBI taxonomy): Eukaryota > Metazoa > Arthropoda > Insecta > Diptera > Asilidae > Dioctria > Dioctria rufipes. The sequence goes on along the minus strand of OZ002740.1, from coordinate 222,893,669 downwards.
AATTAATCATGCGTCCATTGTAGGCAGTTAACCTCGACGTCCGTTTTACTGCGTAAATTTGACATTTCTCTCCGTTCAATTGCGTTCCGTTGCGTCCATTGTAATTCCGCCCTTAAGCCACAGCGATGGCTTAAGCCAAGGCTTAATAAATATTTCTGTTTCACAGTCAAGGCTTAAGTGAAATCACCGGCTTAAGGAAAGCTTAACTTAAGCCCGTCATCTCGAAGGCCTAAGCCTCAGATTTTGCTGTGAAACACATAAGAAATTATTGCTAAATATATATTTTGCCTAAATATTATAATTTTTGTTATTAAATGAACGTGCATATTTCAAAAGTTGTATTTTATAACTAAATTGAAATTTTCCAAGCGAAAAATAGTTATCTAATTAGCAGTTTGAGTACTGTCTGGCAGCTCGTGTCAGCATTCCATTTGACGTTTTAAGAAGAAACCAAACAGTTTAGGACTAAAATTAGTTATTTATCTAATGCAGAGACACTGACCTATAACAATGGACTGAGCGTATTTCCATTTTTCTATAGGAAAGAATGGCACAAGTTTTACAGTTCTCTCTTTCGCCCTATGGCAGAGTTGGAGCTACCAGCACAAAATATTACTTACTGAACGTATACTTATGCCATTTTATGTTGGCTGCAGATGCAATCACCGCAGAAAGAATAAGGTAAAGATAGTGTTACCATGCGCCGTCCCTCTTGCCCATACGCAGGATTCAGTTAAGAATAACTCTTGAAAATTAATGTCAGAATTAGTTTAATTTCTTATAAGAGTGCTTATAAGCGATTAAAACATCACTTAGACAAAAGATAATAATTTTTTTTTTAATTTAATTCGATTTACGGGTGTAAAATATCATCTGATTGGTTGAGTTTTACATATTTTTATATAGTTAACGTTTTAAAGGGTGCTCTATCGGTGATATACAGAAACACAATATTTTTTGTGCCACATGAAATAGCAAATCGCTCAGTCCATTGTTATAAGGCAGTGTGTAGAGGATATAAGCGACAAAAGGGTTTTCCAATAAGAGGTGTTATTTTAATTAGCCCGCTATTTCGGTAGATGTCACTTTTGGAGCTGTCATTTTTTGACATTTGACAAGTAGAAACTACGCCATTAATAAAAATGGAACGATACACGATTTAACAACGCATTGGGATTATTAAAATTCACTATAAAAATGGTGAAAATGTGGCAGAGACGGTTCGTAAAACTCGAACATTTTTGGGTCGTCGTGAAGCACCTTGTCGGACCGCAATACAGAAATTGGTAGAAAAATTCGAGCTGTCGGGACAAGTTAGTGATGTGAAGAATAAAACCCGTGCACGTCGCTCAAGAACAGCCGAGAGTATTGCTGCTGTAGCCGAAAGTGTTGAAGAAAACCCAGGTTTGTCCATTCCTCGTCATTCTTTGGAATTAGGCATTCCACAAACGTCATTACACCGTATTTTGCATAAAGATTTGGGTCTTAAGTCTTATAAAGTTCAGTTAACACAAGAACTCAAGCCGGCCGATCATCAACAACGTCGCGTCGAGTCTTTGCTGATTGGGTCCTTGAAATGCATGAAAATGATCCGGAATTCCATCGAAAACTCATCTTGAGTGATGAGACCCATTTCCATCTCGATGGCTTCGTCAACAAGCAAAATTGTCTCATCTGGGGCTCGGAAAACCCAAAAGTCATTGTTGAAAAGCCTCTCTATAATCAACGTGTGACTGTTTGGTGCGGTTTATGATCCCGCGAGGTCATTGGACCTTACATTGTCGAAAATGAGGCTGGAGCAACAGTTACGGTGAATGGATTGCGCTATCGACAGATGATTAATGATTTCTCATGGCCGGAATTGGATGGTATTGATCTGGACAACGTTTACTTTCAACAAGACGGCGCTACGTGCCATACAAGCAACGAAACCATTGATCTTTTACGGGAAAAGAGAAGGTCTACGCCAACAGCCCAGCGTCGATTCAAGACCTCAAAGATGGAATTCGTGAGGCTATCGAGGACATAGGGCAGTCACTTTGCGATTTGGTTATGGAAAATTTCATGAAAAGGATATGGTCTTGTAGCGTGGTCGTGGTGGTCATTTGGCTGATGTTATTTTCCATTATTAACGGCATACCTTCCTCTTTATAATGAAATAAAGATCCGATCATTTATTTCAAAAAATAGTATTTTTCTTTGAATATCAAAATAACACCTCTTATTGGAAGACCCTAGTATGAAAGCTAATTTAAATGCAGTAACAAAAAAACACAAAAAGATTAATTATGTATTTATTAAATGTCTTACTGCCTCAAAATCATTATTATGTTAGTACATTTGTGGCATAAAAAAACTATTTTTGTTTCTGTTTCATTTTCACTTGAGCTTAATTATGGCAAAAGCTTTATAAAAAAAAAAACATTTAAAATATTCCAAACTTTCAATTTATACACAATTTCAGTAATTCGTTGTCAAATTTATTAAGATATCAAAGTTATGCTTATTTTTCTATATATAGGGTACATTTTAAACACCGACTGCTGACGTCACCACAATTTCTCTCCATACAAATTGGCGGAACGTGGTTCGTACCCAGAATAACTTGTATTCTATTACCATGCGAACAAACCAACCAAAAACACCAAATTCGTTCAAGATTTAACCTGCAAGGTAAAGCTTTTGTTTGCGAAGTAATAACTGCACGAAATCTTGAACGATCAAATTTAATTCTGAAAAAGGTAGAACCGTACTTTTTACTACTAAGCCTAGTATCGAGTTCGGGCAAAGTAAAATTTAACGCGATCTACAAATTAATCACATTAAAATCGCTGGTAAAATTTTGACGTATGTTAATTTGAAGAAAAAAAAATTATTTTTATATTTTGATAACACAATCAATCAAAACAAAATATGCAAATTTTCATAGAAATAGGAATGTCAAAATTTTACCAGTAATTTAATGCTTCGTGCATTAACACGGGGGTTTGGGCTGAAATACAATGACTGCGACACGCATTTGTCTACGCCAAAATAATTTTCGAATATATGCTACTACATTAGGGCATAGCAAATGCTGCAACGCGAAAAAATCGTCGTCAAAAAGTAGAGCAAATTTCTAAAATTGTCGTTGCGCAGTGCGACATTAGAGTTTGACAGTTTGTGTGTTGGTACATTTCACGTACTTTTCTTTTAAAACTGGCATAACTGCATATAACCTTTAATGTAACTTATACTTGTTCTTAAAAAATGTAAAAAAAATCCGTAGACATCACAAAACAGCAAAAGGGAAGTAGAGACAGGAAATATGTAGAGTGATTTGGCTTGGACGTGAAGTCCAGACTGCCAGCATGAGCTGGTGGACAGCGTTGACTGAAGGTCGGCACGCTAGCTCGCCTCGGCTATTGGCGGAGAGTGTGGGGAGGTTCCACGAAAACCTGCCGCTCCCACCAAAAAAATTTCCTCGTGCCTACTTACAGAGACTGCGGCACACATTCGGTCCTGAAGGGACCCTTACATCACTTATTTACATTCAGTGGGAAGGCGCGATTGTTCGACCTTCCATCGCCGTTGCCCCAACCACCCTGCTGCGGTCGATATTGAACAGCATCCCAGTAAAACCTGAAAAGAGAGAGTATAGCGGACCTAGACAACCTTCACGTGAGAGTGCTCCAGGAAAGTGAGAGGAGAAATAAAAGTGTTTAGAACATCATTACGTTATAATACATCCCCTTATTTTCGTGAATATATATTTCTTTTTGTACTTTTTCTTAACTACACCTAGCTAGCAGGGATTCAGTGTCATTTTGGCTCTTCAGCTCGTTTGTAGAACGTGATTATTATTATATACAACAAAAACTGCTAGAGGTATAAAGTAGGACAAAGTATGGACAATCATTTCCCTTTAAAAAAAAAAAAAAAAATTGTATCGGAAACTGTAGAGTAATGTTATTTAAACTGTAAACCAACCAAATTGTGACAATTAAATGAGTTCTTACTTCTTGGGTAAGAGCCAGCTTGCTGAAGACAAAAATTATTCCATTTCTTATTGAGAGCAAGTAAAGGCCGATACCGGATAAACTGGTGAAGCGCTAATTCAATGCCTAAAAGGTCATGATTGCAATAATTAGTGGTGTATTCGCCACCCAATCATAAATGGAGTCAGATTCAATCGAAAAATTGTTATGGTCGTACCGTATTGCATATAGCAATATGCTATACGTACTGAAGCGTGTAGGCGGCTGCGTCAGGCGTAAAAAAAAACTGAACGCGCCCCGACCGAAAGAAATGCATTTCCTCAAGCTGCAATTGACAGCCTGGTGATGACAAGGAAGAAGAAGACCACTTTTCCTGTCGTATTGCTCGAACAAGTACGTGTGTGAAAGACATCCAGGAGAAACTTTTTGATCATCGAAAATCTGCGAAGACATCCTGCCAAAAAAAGGTGAAATTTTCGCATTCACATCGCTAGGACAAATCAAATACCCTAGGAATTTCCGAGTGGTGAAGGACAGGATGAAATTAATCTGACAAGATCGATAAATTTTCACTAGGGTTCGCTTGAAATCGTGGTAGTATAATTGAACTGTTGAACAGGAGTCTTGGTGGATATTCAAGATCATATACGACTGCTTTTTAAAACCTGCAATTGAAAGAAATCAGGATCGTCCAAATTCATCCCGACAATACCGAAAAACTACATAGGGGAAACCTCATACGGATTCAATTTCCCGGTCTCATTCTAAGAGATTTAATAGAAACGAAGAGTTTTGTGAACACGCAGCAATATGGATTAGCAATTGTCAAAATTCCAACAATCGTTTTCTTTGGACTTGCGCACCAAAATGTCAACAAAATCCAACACAAAAGGGATAAATGGCCATTAAATTTTACTACAGGGAAAAATGCTGATATTCCTTCACCGCCAAGTTATAATCTTTCAGTTGCACAACGTAGATACAGTCGTCCACTATGGAATGAATTTGTAAATTGTTTTAAATTTAAATTTTTATTATAATTCCGTTTAGCACTTTCTAAAAATTACTTTTGTGATAGAGCCTACAGACAGCAAGTCGAAGCATTAAATTCCAATTTAATTCCTTTAACTAGATGGCGGATGCTGAAGCGCTTCATCATGCCGTGGAATTTTCACCGTGAGTATTATTGATATATTACACATTTTCTTTTGGTATACGCATGCTTCGGCTTCAATAATTACTTGCTCGTAGGACTTTTTTTTTTCATTGACATTCTTTTTCTGTAACTATATATATATTTTCGATTTAATAATAGTATTTACATAACTATACAGCTAATCTAGTGTAACTATATATATATATATCCTCGATTTAATAATAATATTTACGTAACTATACATCTAATCTAATGGAGTCTTTGTCCATGTATACTTTGGATAATAATTTTTCTTACTGACTCTATATATATATATCTATATACCTACCTTTAATGATGTACATACTTACCCGTATCTAGTATTAAGGGCCTCACGTCGGATTTTCTTTTATTGACATTCTTTTTCTATAACTATATATATATTTTCGATTTAATAGCATATTTACGTAACTATACAGCTAATTTAGTAAAATCCTTGTTCGTGTATATTTTGGGGAGAATTTTTTTAGCTGACTCTATATATATCTATATACATACTTAATGCTATACGCTTATGTAGCTTTATAATTCAATGGCATTCTTACGGATATGCCTTTTTATTGTATTCACTTTTGTTGTGACTCAGGTACCCAATGCCCCGAATCACAACGATAAGGTCAATGCACCAACATATTGCCCTATGCAATATATTGATGCATTGCAAAGTTGACCCTGAAAATCACTTTTAATTATTTTAATTCAAAATTTCATTCCATATTTCAAATGCATTTAAAATGCATTTCAATGCTATAACAAAATGCAATTTAAGCATAAATTGCATTTTGTTATCTAGCATGCATTCCGCTCCCACTATATGCACTGCATACTTACCTACTTACAGTTTCTTCTTTACTTCCATTTTTTTATTGTGCAATATACACTTCACATACGTACATTATTCAATTGCTCAAATCTAATTGTATGTACATACATACATACGATTACTCTCGCCCGCTTAAAAGCAATATTTTAAGACAGGCAAACAAGTGCATATCGGGTTGCATTTTCTACATGATGCATATGCATCTCAACATAAATAATTTGCATTCTCTCACGTACGAATTTAAAATCGTCGTGAGAAATTAATAAGAAGAAAAAAGCTTTAAGAAAAAGTTTTCATGGGTACCTGGGTGCAATTTGCCCAAACCTCGAGGAGTTCGTTTTTAAACCGCTAGCGGAGTAGAGCTAAAGAATAAAAAGTGGAGATTTGAAGAATAAAAGATTGTGAAATATTGAAGTTTTCTGTGAAAGATCCACTCTTAAATATAAACTAAGTGCTTACAAAAATAAAAGATTGTGATACTGAGTTTGCTTTGTGGAAAGTCTGTGCATGGACTTAACCCTAATATTGTATTCCATAAAAGAAGAGAGTAATTAATAAATTTTCCTTGACCAATGACGGTAGTGTTTTTATCTAACAAAAAAAAAACTATCCAAACGTGCGCACTCTCGAAGGAGCACGGTGCGTACGAATACAACAATTGGTGGCAGCGGTACTTTTCCGATAAACAGTGCCTTATAAGCAAATAACTAAATTAAATCCAATCAACAAGTGAAAAAAATTATAATCAGAAGAACGTAAAGTGAATATAAAAGTGTATATATATTTCGGATATAATATAAAAAAGATAAATAAAGCAAAATCTGTGGGAATAATAAACACACAGCAAAAAAAAAAATTATAAAAATAATCATAATAACATAAACATAATAAAAAAAAAATAATAAGCCCGGGTACCGTGAGGTACTTAGAGAAAATATAACATAATTTTGAGTGCCATTGTACTCCACCGTGGGACCCAAGGAGGCTTCATCCCTGCCTCACTAAGACGTACCCAGACGGAAGGAAGTCCCCTCTCATTCAGACAGGAAATCGTCGTAACCTTATCATCGTCATACTCATCCAACACCTACACACAACATACAACAGCAACATCTTTCACCCAACTCTAAATCTCCTAGAAACCGTCGCCCCGGACGCGCGACGTATTGACATCAACTTCAACAAAACAAAGAAAGATACTAACAGCTATACCAATACCTCTGGATAAAATAAAAGGTAGCGAAAAAAAAATATATATATATTTATAATAAATGCATTTTATATTCAAAGACACATTATATAATCTATATATACCTATATACCTATAATCGATTCATTTTGTGTTTGAAATCAAAACATTTTTATGTTCGATTCTTTTTATATGCAGTAACAAATTATTTTCACTATCACTAGCGTATTTTTTTTTTTGCAACTAAATTTTTCTTTAGGAGATCGCACAAAATCCTAGCTTAAAACTTTTTTTTAAATATATATAATTCCAACTTATCCATCCATCACCTTTCACCCTTCCGCGAAGCGACCTCTGCGGTAAGACTTCGTGAGCTTGCTGGTCAGAGGACTTCGAAGAATCAACAATCGCTCCCCTTTGATAGAACTTGGAAAGGCTATCATTCAGCGGAGAGATTTTGATTGGAGGGAGGAATTGTGAAAAAACAAAATTTTTTTTTACCTTTTTCTCAGCATTCCTGTTCCAGAATTTCCTATTTTAATATAAAATTCCTTTTTTTTGTGTGTTACAAAATCAATCCCAAATTTTTAATTTTTCATCTTCGATTTAATTAACAGAAATATTTACTTGCAACCAACATATTAACTCTTTATATTGACGTTCGGAGTCCTATTAAATTTTTTTTAAATCAAAACTTTAAAACAACCTATCAACAATAATTAATAATCAAGTGATTTTGTTTTAAATTCCACGTAAGTTTTCTTTTATGCGTCAAACTTTAGTTTATTGTCGTTTCCTTTTCACCTCAATTTTTAAACTCTACAAAACTTTTAACATTTAATTCAAAAAACATTTGTTGTTATTAACTTAATTCTTATTTCTCTATTGATTTATCATTTTATTGCTGCTATTGTCGTTTTATGCACTTACCCCTCTTACAAAAAATAAAGCACTTAAACATATACATACATATACATACTTCTCTCAATCTTAATAAATATTTTTTGCTCTTCATCCTCCATATAAATTTACCACGTCTTCTATATTTTTCTAAACTTAAACAAATCCACCCCGATCAGAATACTACTCGAATCAAAAATGACTGAAGAAAACAAATCTTTCGATGAGCTCTGCTTGTCACAAGTCCCAAAAATGTCAGAAATTAGACAAATTTTGGCCGACTATCATAGAGCCAATAAAAGCAAAAGGACTTCAGACTTTACTTCTGAAAAACTCCAAAATTTGGAAGACGTATGGGCTTCATTTGAAAAAACGGAAACCCTGATTCAAGATCATGAAGATTTTACTGAAACTCATGATTATTTTAAGCAGTCTTGCTATGACAAAACGGAGGACTGGTACAATCTTACAAAGGCAACTCTGTCTGATAGGTTGAAATCCATATCGGTCCACACAGAGCGCAAAAATAACCCATTTTACGTCCCACTTCCAAAAACTTCTCAAAAAACAACTGCAGCTGATAATCAGGACAACTCAGACCAAGACCGAGAAAATACAGTACGATTTCGGCTGCAAGAAGATAGGCGGAAAACAATTTCACATATTATTCAGTCTATTGGAACTAATTCACTAGCAGATGCAAGCCAGGCATATCTAAACCAAAAGATAAATTCGTTACATAAATACTGGGATGATTTTGAGGCTACACATAATGAAATAATTTTAAATGCTAGCCCTAATGACAAAGACAGCGAGTATTTCGCAAATGATGTATATATAAACATGGAAACATCATTCTCAGACACTATAATTGCCCTACAAGAACAATTAGACTCTCGATTGCAAAACATATCAAATAATACACATAACTACACAGACCATCACCATAACGTCTCCTTTAGAGACCAATCTACCTTCTTCTTATCAGAAGCAGGATCATTAGTTCCTAATTTCAGCGGAAATCCAAAAGATCTTCACAAATTTGTTTCAAGTTGTGATGATATATACGCAACGGCAACGACGGCGAATGAAAGGAACTCCCTCCTTAGCCTAATAAGGAGTAAACTATCCGCCGAAGCGTATGATGTATATAGGTACAATCAAGTTGCAGATTGGCCTACTTTAAAATCACTTTTACAACAGACTTTCGAGGTAAAAACCTCTAGATCCACCTTACAATCTCAACTAAGTAATTCGAAACAAAGAAGAGAAGAAAGTGTAAAAGATTTTCTTCAAAGGTTAAATACAATGAGGCAACGCACTCTTATACAGCGGACAAAATACTTCTAAAATCTTTATTAAAAGATAATGAGCGTCAGGCTGTAAGAGCAATTGAGGACGGACTATCCAATCCACAATTACAGACCTTAGCTAAGGTCCATTCGGATAAATCTTTCGCTTCACTAAAATCACATATTCTAGATCACTCATTACGTATAGAGCAGAAGCAACCCAACTTCCAAACATATAACAAGGTAAATCAAAATTCCCTTCAAGGTACAAATAATAACCTTCGTTGTTTCAAATGCAATAGACTGGGGCATGTTGCTTCAAGATGCCCAGTCATACAAAGCTCAACGCAAAATGTCAATGTAGCTCCAAGAGTTACTTCGCAGTAACAACGCCCTCAAGATTTTAATAAAGCTACATCTCCGTCACAGGCCCCTAGTTGCCGATATTGCCATCGGATGGGCCATTCTATTGAAGAATGCAGGACAAGAGCTGCAAATAATTCCCGGTTTAACGACAGCCAGGGAAATCAAAATAATTTCCAAAAGGTGAAAAATATTCCACCAACAAACACGGCTGACAGACAGCCTCAAAATAGGAACTGGCAACAGCCAGTATTCCGAGAAAGTCGAACTTCACGGCCGAGATACAATAATGCCAATATCTCGGCTAGATCGCCATCTCCAACTAGGAAGAATAACAAAACTCCATCGGCATCCAGGCAGGGAAACTGGATGCAGCGGGGGGTCTCATTCGGCAATCCCTCGCAGATAGAAACAACGGCGCAAGTTCATCGCAATCCCGAGACATTATCGATGGAAAAGTAGGCAGCAAAAAATTAATTCGTATCCCCGTCCAAATTAATAAAAATTCACTAACGCTTTCTTTGCCTGTAGACATCTGCTCTGCTCCAAAGCTTACCTTTTTGATTGATACTGGAGCAGAAATCAGCTTAATTAAACTCCATCCATTAAAGCCAGATAGCATCTGCTACAGAGATGCTGTCTGCAATATAAACACACTATTCACAGAGTCCACTTCTACAGAAGGACTCATATTTGCAAAATTGAATTTGAAATCTACCAAATTTAACTACATCCTAGAGCACCCATTTCAAATTGTGGGAAATAACTCCATCCTCTCATACGATGGCCTGCTTGGTCATGATTTTTTATCTCGATACAATGCGAGTATCGACTATAAAAATAAATTCATTTCTCTGGAAGTTAATGAATCTGATTCATCTTATCCATATGAACAATATTATTCCAATTATCCATACGTTTATTTGAAAAGCGAAGACCCAGAAAAGAGGTCTCAAACAAAGAGTCTGTTATATACAGGAATAACAGTCTCTAATAAAGATATAAATACAAATCTATCTCCATCAATTGCTTCGAAAAGCAATGAAAATCGATCGCCGGCAAATGCTTCACAAAAAGTGAAGCATAAAGATAAAAATCTATCTGCATCTATAGCCAGAAAAAAGGCTGAATTAAATAAAATTCTATCTCCATCCAAGGCTTCACAAGATATGAAGCAACAACATAAAAGTATATCTCCATCTACAGCCGCACAAAAGGCTAAATATAATAAAATTCTATCTCCTTCATTCAGAAATAAATCAGAAGAGAAGTCAAGGAATTTCAATAAAGTATTATCTCCTTCAAATTCTATCGAGTCGGAATCATTGAATAACTCCTTCCAAATTCCACAAAAGTTGGAATCATATCTCCTTCCTTTTAGAAATCCGAAAGAATCGGATAAATTAAAATCATTTAAAATTCCGGCTCGATCAGAATCCATTATTGAAATTCCAACTCCTTCTATTCAAAATCAATCGGTCTGTTTCAAGAAGGAAATAAGGCCAGGTTTATTTCTTGGAAATTCGATAGTCGAACCAGTCAACGGTATGGCAAAAGTCCTAATCCTCAACACAAATGAGGAGGACGCCGATCTGGCACCTTACGAGGTGAACCCAGTTTACCAAGACTTGGACGACTTTGTGGTCATCTCCATAGACTCTGACAGAGATCCAATTAAGGGCAGAATAATTAAACTGCAAAACCTTATAAAATTGGATCACTGTAATTCAGAAGAATCTGAAAGTATTCGCAATATCTGTAGGGAATTCAACGATCTCTTCTTCATAGAAGGGGATTTCCTATCTTATACAGATGCGATAACCCACAAAATCGAAACACTCCAAGATAAACCGCCCATCTATACCAAGCCATATAGACTTCCTGAAGCAAGCCGAATAGAAATAAACCGGCAAATATACGAAATGCTTGAGTCAGATATCATAAAACCATCCCATAGTCCCTGGAATTCTGCACTTCTCCTGGTTCCTAAAAAACCAGATGAGAAAGGAAACAAAAAGTGGCGAGTAGTGGTAGACTTTCGTCATATTAACGACATTACTATTGGCGATGCGTACCCACTGCCTAATATCACTGATATATTAGACCAGTTGGGGAATTCGAAGTATTTTACCACACTCGACTTAGCCAGTGGATTTCACCAGATAAAAATGGACTCGAAGGACAGGGAGAAAACTGCCTTTAGCACACCCTATGGCCACTACGAGTACTATAGTATGCCAAAGGAGCCCCTGCTACTTTTCAACGAGCCATGAACAACTTAACTTAAGTATGTCTTGTAGTGAGTAGTCGCATTAAAGTTAAGCTCTACAATTTTCCACCGGCTTTCCTGCGTCAATCTCGAAATAGTTATTTCTAGTGGTTATTTTCTTATTTGCTGAGGACTCGGTGCCATATTGCGAACTATAATTCTCAGAGTTGGATTTTGTTTTTTCTGTGAATAATTTTTACATTTTCGCAGTTTTGTGGTGCAAAATAAGTGCATATTTAACACACATACCAAAAACTATGGGTGGTGGTAAACCTGACAGGAGTAACTTCTCTTCTAAAAGAGTACAGCAGATCTCACCTAGACAGACAAGAAATCAACTTGCTGAGAAAACCAACAACAAGGTGAAAAGTGGCGCCAGTGCTTCTACCTCGTCTACTCCTGCCCGTGCAACCTCTATAAGTTGTGGCGATAGCTTTGAATTGCTGGAAAAGAAGCTATTAAAAAACATTTCTCAAGTCATAAATGACAGGTTCGATGAGATGGAGGAATATATTGCCAATAAATTCACTGAGATTGTGGGATCTTTCAATAGTGAAGTCAGCAAACTGCAAGGTATTTGCGATGATCTGCAGCTCGAGGTAGCTGTGTTGAGGGATTCAGTCGAACATCTTCGGAGGCAGCAGCGACTTAGTGACGTTATCATCACTGGGGTTCCATTTGCTCGAAAAGAAGAGCCGCTACAGATAGCTGATAGAATTGCTGAAGTTGCTGGGGTCCGCTTGCCCATGCCAACATTTGCTTTCCGAAATAAAAACAACAAATCGGGAGAGCGCCCTATTATTGTCAAGTTCCCCTCTGTTAACGATCAGAGACTCTTTCTTGAAAAATGTCGCAGTGTGGGACCGATCAAATTGGGCCAAATTTCCTCTAGTTTCTCGTCTAATGGCAATGTGGGAGTCTATGAAAGTCTTACCAAATACAATCATCGTATACTGCGTGAAGCTCTCATTTTAAGGAGAGAGAAACATCTACACTCTGTTGTTACTCGGAATGGATTAGTGCATGTGCGGGTTAGTGCTGAGGATGGATGGTTGAAGATCAGTGACAATGAAATGTTAAGCCAGTTCCGCACCGATGATGCTGCTCCCATGCCAGAGATAGGAGCTGATGCTGATACTAATGCTAAAGATGTTATCGGGAATGACGCTACAGCTGTAACCAACGATGATTGAGTTTAACTTCGACATCATAATGAAAGTTGTATCTGTATTTTTGCGTTTATTTTTATTTTCTCTTTTCTTTAAATATTTAATTACTTTTATCTCTGTTAGTAGTTCACGTTATTTTATCATATTTTTCTTTTTTCTTGTAATTCGTCCATTTTTTATGCTTTTAATACTTGTACATGGCTTTAATTGTTATGATAGTATAGGTGCCACACTGTGTTCTTCTTGTCAGCCTGAGAGTGCCAAGCGTAGTATTTGTTTAGTTAACGCTGAATAGCGATAATTGGAGCAGCTTGAGCCGAACTGGGGTGTTATTAAATATATTAAGTAAACGTCAAAAAGGCCTCAATTTGTGCCACTTAAACGCCCGCAGTATTAGGAATAAAATAGATGACCTCAGGATTATCCTCGAAAATACTAGCCTAGATGTGTTGTGTATGAGTGAGACGTGGTTGAATAGTAGTATTCCTTCGAATTATGTTGCTTTACCTGAATTTAATTTATATCGTTGCGACCGTGTTGATCGTGTTGGTGGTGGTGTATCTATTTATGTGAAGAAATTTTTCAAATCAAAATTAGTAAAAATATCGTCTTCTGCGTCTTGCATTAATCTTGTATGTGTGGAAATTTGTAATAGTCATGACCAAAAGTGCCTTATTGTTTGTGTGTATAGTCCTCCCAACTGTTTCTCTCCTGATAAAACTAGTGAGGTAGAAAATATTTTAATGGACATGTCTCAGAGATATAACGATGTGATTGTTTGTGGTGACTTTAATGTCAACGTTCAGCTCACTGGATATATTAACACTCACTTGCATTCTGTTATCCAACGATCGGACTTACACATTATCAATTCTTTGCCCACATATCATAATGCACTTTCACCATCTGTATTGGATTTGATTTTAACCACCAATCATAACAAGGTGCTTTTCAACAATCAAATTGATCCTCCAAGTATCTTCGACCACGACATATTGTTTATCTGCTATAATTTTACCACGGACGGCAGTACTCCAACAAACTGCATCTCTTTCCGTAATTATGATAGCATTAACTCTGGTGCGCTATTTGAAAGGTACAATAGTCTCCCATGGGATAAGATATATTATACTATGAACATTGACGATAAGTTTGATTTATTTTATCTATTTATAAATTTGCTACATGATGAGTTTGCTCCACTTCGTACCAAGATTGCTAGACCTAATGCTATACCTTGGTTCTCGTCAGAGATTCATGATCTAATAAATGAACGCGAATATCTATATCGTCGTTACAAGAGGCTTAGAACGAATAATTCAAGATTGGCTTACAAAAAAGTACGAAACCTTGTAAATTTCAAGATCAATATTGCAAAACGCGCATATTTTGGTCAAATATTTAATAATAGTTTACCGCCTAAGACACTGTGGAAAAATCTTAAAACACATGGTGTTCATGCAAAAGCAGATTCTCGCTGTGATTTGGAGCCTGATTCTCTAAATCTGCACTTTAGTTCTGTTCAAAGCAATGCTATAGGTGGAACTCACTCTTTCTTATCCAATTTTAATTTTAATGAAAGTTCTGATGGATTTGCATTTCGCTGTGCTGATCAAAATGATATTCTGGTGGCGATGTGTAGCATAAAATCACATGCTGTTGGTCCTAATGGGATTCCACCCAAATTCATAAAATTACTATTGCCGAATGTTTTACCTGTCATATCCCACTTACTTAATCATATATTCATTTCCTCCACTTTCCCAGCTATGTGGAAACATGCCCTTGTTATTCCCGTTCCCAAAAAGCCCTGTCCTTCTACTCCCTCTGATTTTAGACCTATCAGCATATTATGTTACCTTTCAAAAGTTTTCGAAAAACTTTTAAGTAATCAACTTCTCAGTTATTTGAATCAGTACTCATACCTTACACAATGGCAGTCAGGATACCGCCGAAATCATTCATGCGAGACTGCCCTAGTAAAAGTCACTACAGATTTGAGATTCGCTTTGGACCGAAAAGAGATTTGTTACCTAGTTCTTCTTGATTTTTCTAAAGCTTTCGATAGTCTTAATCACGAAATGCTGCTAGATAAATTATATTCTAAATTTGGAATGTCATCATCTGCTATCAGGCTCATTCATAGTTTCCTTTCTGACAGGACACAACAAGTAAAATCTGCCGACCGATTATCAAAGACCGCCAGAATACTTTGCGGTGTTCCCCAGGGTTCGATCTTAGGACCATTGTTATTTGGGTTGTACATTAATGACTTGCCTTCTGTAGTAAGACACTCTTATATACACCTATATGCTGATGATTGTCAACTTTATATTAGCGCACCAACTAGCTTTATCAATACATATGTAAATAAACTAAATAGTGACTTAGCTTGCATTTATAAGTGGTCAATTGATAATTCTCTATCTCTTAATCCATCAAAATCATGCTATACCATTTTTTCGCGTACGGAGCTTGATGAAAATTTGTATTTACCTACAGTTTACCTCAATAATTTAACCCTAAGTCGTGTTGATAAAGCTAAAAATTTGGGTGTTGTTCTTAATAATAAAATGACCTGCTGTGATCATATCAACTCATCTCTGGCAAAGATTTATGCAACTTTAAGAAGGCTCAGGATAACTGCGCCGCTTCTACCAACTACAACACGTATAAGGTTAATTAAGGCACTTATCTTTCCATTTTTCTTGTACGGTCTCGTAATTTTTCCCTGTCTTGACTCTGTGTGTGCTAGTAAAATAAATGTTGCTTTTAATGACTGTGTTCGTTTTGTGCATGGCTTACGTCGTCATGATCATGTATCGCCGTATATATCCTCCATAGTTGGTTATTAAATTATTGTGTTTTCTCCATAAAATAATTTATTGTAATGGTCCTGAGTATCTGTCGTCGTCTCTCACATTCCTTCGCTCGCAACGGCGAATTAATATACTTACACCCAAATTTAATACTCTGATTGGTGCACGCTCCTTTTTGGTTCAAGTTGTTCGACTTTGGAACTCACTTCCTAGTCATATTCAAAGGTTGACTGCACTTGGAGCTTTCAGGAAGGGCGTAATGGAGCACTTTTGTGGTTTGAATTGATATACTACATTTATGATTTATGATTCTTTAATTTTTGTTCACATATTTTTTTTCTTTTTCTCTCTCTCTCTTATTCTACTTAGAGTTATTTTATTTTTTATTATCTTTTTTATTTACTAGTTGTACTGCTATTTGTTGTTTTATACGGTTATACTCTCATACTCCTTTCTTTTATCTTTTTCTTATTTTTAATATGTTCCGTTGCTTTAGGTACAAAACAAAAAGATGTAATTCTTGTTGCACCAAATCTAATTAATAATAAATATAAATATAAAAAAAAAAAAACAATGTTCTATCTGGACTTCAAGGCATCTATTGCTTTGTATACATGGACGATATTCTAGTCCATGGATACAATCTCAAAGATCACAATTCCAGACTCACAGCAGTATTTAGCCGTCTCCGCAACTTCAATTTGAAACTTCAACCCGACAAGTGCCATTTCCTAAGAAAGGAAATTATGTATTTAGGGCACATTATTACAGAAAATGGAGTCAAACCCGACCCAGCGAAGATTAAGTCAGTTCAGTCCTATCCCAGATCCAAGAAGGAGAAAGATATTAAAGCCTTCCTTGGTTTCGTCGGCTACTATAGCCGCTTTATACCAAATTTTTCCAAAATTGCAAAACCACTTACAAATCTTTTAAAGAAAGATATCCCTTTCAAGTTCGACGCTATTTGTGATGAAGCATTTTGCGAATTACGCAAAAAACTTATTACATCACCAATTCTATCATATCCCGATTTTGACAAAGAATTTTTTGTCACCTCCGATGCCAGTGACTACGCCATCGGAGCTGTTCTTTCACAAGTTGATGATCAAGGAGATCATCCAATCGCCTATGTGAGCCGAGTTCTCAATGGTGCAGAGACTCGTTACTCAACAATAGAAAAGGAGCTCTTAGCTATCGTCTTCGCAGTTGAGCAATTCAGACCATACGTTTATGGTAGACAGTTTACAATTATAACTGACCATAAACCATTAGTATGGCTCATGAATCTGAAAGATCACTCCTCAAGACTGATGAGATGGAGAATACGTCTTGAGGAATATGACTACAAGATAGTCCATAAATCAGGTAAGCTCAACACAAATTCAGACGCTCTCAGTAGAGCTATTCCGGATAGTAGCGAAAATTTCGTAGAACCTACCACCTGCGTAAATGTGGTAACAAGGAATCAAGCTAGAGCTCAGGCAAATTGGAATACTCCCAACACGAGTGCCATTAGTCAAAATCCAACTCCATCACAAGTGAACAATTCCTCAGTCATTATAACTGAGACAAATTTCCCATTATTATTAACCAAAAATGCGAATTCTAAATTTGTTATCTTGCCAATGCAATATACGGAACTTGAAAGAGTGTTGGATTCGAAACTAAAATTTTCGGATAAACCCCCATCTTTATTAACTGAACTAAACTTCTTCAAAAGAAAAGACTCCATACTAATTATTTCCAGAACTAATTTACCTTGTCGATCCCAAAGAGATAGATTAGACCTCGAAAAGATTTTAACTGAGATCTGCTCATATACAGAAGCAAATCAGTTAAATCAATTAAATATCTCCTTTCCAATTTTAGATACACAAAACCTTCTAATAATTAAAAGCATTTTTAACAAGGTCTTCAGTGCTAAACAAATAAACATTAAACTCCATCAAGATTCTATTAAATATTTATCCGACATTAATGACATCCAACAAGTTTTGAAAGATTTTCACTCATTACCAACGGGAGGCCATCAAGGCGTTTCCCGTACAATTAAAAGAATTAAAAAGCAATTTTACTGGCCTGGCATGTCAGACGACATCGTAAAGCATGTAAGGAAATGTAAACTTTGTCAGGTGAACAAAGTATCCAGAAACCCTAAAATTCCAATGAAAATCTCAAGCATTAGCTCCAAACCTTTCGAAAGAGTGTACCTAGATGTTGTAGGACCTCTCCCAATTTCTCATTCTGGAAACAAATATCTCCTTACATTCCAAGACGACCTTTCAAAATTTTCTGAGGCTATTCCCATAGTCGACACCGAGTCTAAGACATTAGCGGAAGCCTTCACGACAACAATAGTTTGTCGACATGGTATTCCAGAAAGTATCCTCACAGATCAAGGTTCTAACCTCATAAGTGGCATGTTCGCCGAAGTATCTAAATTGTTGAGAATAAAACGACTTAAAACTACTCCATATCTCCCTCGAACGCATGGAGCATTGGAGAGAAGCCACAGAACTTTAGCAGAATATCTCCGATCTTATGTAGCAAAAGATCCACAAGACTGGGATACATGGATTCCTTATGCCATGTTTGTATACAATACTACCCCCCATTCGAGTACTAATTATACTCCCCGCGAACTCCTTTACGGATTCCCAGCCGAAGTTCCAAACAATTTGAAATCTTCTCCAACCGTTTGCTATAATTACGACAATTATGCAAACGAGTTAAAAGCGCGTCTACGGCATAGCTTCAAAATAGCTAAAGACATAGCCATGGCCAATAAAGAAAAATCCAAATTGCAATACGATAAAAGCTCCATCCAAAAATCTTTTATGGTAGGCGATAAAGTCCTACTTAAGAGCAGAGTTCGAGAGAACAAATTCTCACCACTATGGTCAGGTCCGTATGAGGTAATGGAGATTAATTCCCCCGAAAATTCCACCATAAAGGTCAACAACAAAAATAAAAGAGTCCATAATAATGACTTGAAACTCTTCACAGATTAATGCCAGTAATTTCATCCTTCAAAAAAAAAAATCATTCCAAATGATTAATCAGTATCATCTTCCAGGTTTTCAAAATGATGCAAATAGCATTTTAATTTTCATCCCTTTCATCCACGGCTCAGGAATAGAGGTAAACCACCTAAATGCCAGTGCAGGCATTTATTTTGAGGAAATTGGCAGAGCCAACTTCTACACCAACGAGTGGAAATTAGTCACATTCTACGACCTGGAAAATTTTAAAACAGAATTCAACAACATCCAGTTCATTGCCCAACAAATTACAGCGACCTGCCAGAAACTGGACAAACACTCAGCCTTGAGCCACACTTGTAATGGTACGTTGTTACAAATTAATCTTATATTAGCAAATATAGAATATAAGAACCTCTTACTTGTGACCCAGAATAGGAAACAAAGAGCACTATTCAATGCAGTAGGCTCAATTTCCAAAGCACTTTTCGGCACATTGGACGAGGATGATGCCAAATTGTATGATGAACCGATTCGTAACCTCACCCTTAACCAAAACTCCCTCCTATCACTTATGAAAAGCCAAACTGCGATAGTCGAAGCAACCGCAAATGTTTTCAACAAAACTAAAGCCGCAATTGAGAAGGATTTCTTGGTTATGCATAAAAAGTTAATTTCAATACAGATAGCTACATCATTAATGGAAAACAGAACATTGGATAACAAAATATCCATAGAACTTGAGTCACTCATTTCACTGGTTTCGTTAATGGCATTTAGATACCAAAATACCCAGTCGGAATTAATCGATCTCTTAACAGATTCAAGGCATGGAAAATTTCATCCTATACTCATTTTCCCTAGACAAATTGAGGAACTCTTATTGAACATCAGACAGGAATTGCCAAATTCAATGATGCTTCCCATAAATTCTAGAGACAATATTTTATCACTAATTTACAAATTGAGTACAATAGCAGCGAATATTTTCAATAATAAAATAATTATCGAGCTCCGAATTCCACTTCCATTCAAGGAACCATACCAATTATTCAAAGTAATGCCACTACCTACACTCCTTAACGGAACGTTTATATATATTGAACCAGCAAATGAATATATACTAATAGACTACTATCGTTGTTACCGGCTGCGCCAAATTATTGTTGAGTTTATGAAGCACTTGGGAGGTAGTCGTCCTCAAGTACTCTCATAGGTTCACCTTATGAAGATATTCCCTTCCCTTGGTTCGAAGATGGGAGCCGCTTATTAGCTTTACTTCCCTCGGATATTATATGGGAGCCGCTTATTAGCTTTACTTCCCTTGGTTCGAAGATGGGAGCCGCTTATTAGCTTTACTTCCCTTAGTAAGAACAACTTGAGTTGCTTTGAATGTTACTTGAACACTATTCTTTATTGCAATTCAACATCATATTTATACAAAAAATCTTAACCTTACCTATGTTTCCGTAATGTTTCTGGCCTAACATTTGCTTACCAAAAGTGTAATTTGTATAGGCCAGGTGTATTTTCTTAATTTCCTATTTTGTAATATACAAGCTGCGGAAACTACTCGCAGCTTGTTATTCTTACATCACGACACTCGTTGCTTTATGCGTATATACATATTTCCCAGCTTCATTGTTTCTATCATTCATACGTACCTACATACATATCAATTCACCAAATGCTTGTAGCTTATCATATTACATCATGTCAATTTGGTCACCTATGCTTTACCGCCGGCGCAAGGTTATCGTATTGCAATGTGCGAATTCTTGCGCGCAGGGGTATTGCGTCACTCGGTCAACCTTTACTGGTTTCCTCAAATGGAAATTGGCGTAGGTCAGTGATGAGTGCAATGACAATAAAATGATGTAGTTAGGTATGTATGTACATGCAATGCATTATTTTTTCTTGATATGAATTATAACGCAATATAGGTATGTACGTATATGCAATGCATTATTTTTTCTTGATATGAATTATAATGCAATATAGGTATGTATGTACATACAATGCATTATTTTTTCTTGATAGGAATTATAATGCAATGTATGTAGGTATGTACGTATATGCAATACTTTATCTTTTTATTGATATGAATTGTAATGTAGGTATGTATATTCAATACTTCATCTTACATAGATGATATGATCTTAATGAATGCATTATAGATGAGTTTATGATATGTAACATCGTGAGCACTATATTGAACTAGCATTACATGATATCCACAATTGCGCAACGTTGGATCATACGCACTTTTACTGCCAGATCACATCCCCAATCTTAAATGCAAATACCAAGGTAAATCAATGCGAGATAAATTTAATAAAAAAGGAGCCAATTACATCCGATTGTAAAATTTTAACATTAGAACAAGATTGTTTTTGGACGCAATTATCGCAACAGAACGCTTGGCTTTTCTCCCTAAAAGATTCCATCCACATAGATATTATTTGCGAAAATTCCATTAACTCACAAGTTCTGCAAGGAACCGGAACAATATATATCTATCCCGGTTGTTATGTTCGCAGCAAGGAATTCATACTGCACGGACATAACGTAAAAATTTCCAAATTCAACTCCCATTTTATCCCAACAGTAAACATTTCCAGTATAATATCAAATATGACGTCCTCCTCAAGAGGATCGCATATAAAAATACATACGTTAAATCTTTCGACAAACACGGATCTAGAGAGGCTTTTGGAATCCATCCATTCCCAAAAAGAGCAGGAATTAAATCCGCTTAATTCAATAAGTAATCATCATGTTCACCAATATGCAATATCATATGTGACTATTGCTTTAATCATCTCTGTTTCCTGCGTATATATGTATATTAAATACAAACCAAAAGTGTGTGAATCGAAAGAAATACTTTCTGCACACGAACTGGAAGATATGTCTACCCCGGCCCCAAGAAGAGAAGGATTTAAAATAACTCCTGCTCCCATCAGAAAAAAGACAGAAAATTGATGACATATTTTAAATATATACTACTGATATATATGGGCATCCCATGGACTCATGCTTCCAATCTTATGTTCTAAGATATACAAACTACGACAAGCATAAGACACGGACAACAGTATCCTCTTATTCCCCAATTTTCATCATTTTTTTCAACACCCCTATCCTTATCCCAACAATCAAACGCACTCTATAATGAAAACAAAAACATAAAACTAGAAATTAAAAAACAAAAAAAAAGAGATAAACATAAAAATTAAAATAAATTACAGTTTTCTTTACAAACTAACATTCTATAAATATATAGTATAAAAAATAAAATAAGATGTAAAACGAAAGGAATCTATAGAGACACTACATGTGAATATAATATAGCGTAATAACTAATTAAGATTTTTCTATTTTTATAAATAAATGTTTAAAGCTTTTATTTGAGAAATGATTACAAACATATATATATATATATATATATATATATATATAAATATACATATATTTCTAACACGTAATAATTAGTAACTTAAAATAATAATTAGTTACAAGAAAAAAAAATATTGTATAGCCTTTTAATATAATTTTTTTTTTTAATAAATATTAAATACTTTCAAAACATAATAAAAGTATATACATAGTACCCAAAAGTGGTTATAAACTATTGTAGTAGTAATGCTAAGTATAAGGGCTCTAGAACTACAGATTTTCGTTTCTCTCTAGCATATAAATAAATATGTATTATAATATATTTAGTATAATATATCCGCTTGTACAACTCCTTAGTTCCGACTAAGAAAGTTTTCTTCTAGAAAGAATAAAACTTTCTTTTCTCCAGGGGGGAGGGATGTTGTGACTCAGGTACCCAATGCCCCGAATCACAACGATTAGGTCAATGCACCAACATATTGCCCTATGCAATATATTGATGCATTGCAAAGTTGACCCTGAAAATTACTTTTAATTATTTTTAATTCAAAATTTCATTCCATATTTCAAATGCATTTAAAATGCATTTCAATGCTATAACAAAATGCAATTTAAGCATAAATTGCATTTTGTTATCTAGCATGCATTCCGCTCCCACGATATGCACTGCATACTTACCTACATACAGTTTCTTCTTTACTTCCATTTTTTTTATTGTGCAATATACACTTCACATACGTACATTATTCAATTGCTCAAATCTAATTGTATGTACATACATACATACGATTACTCTCGCCCGCTTAAAAGCAATATTTTAAGACAGGCAAACAAGTGCATATCGGGTTGCATTTTCTACATGATGCATATGCATCTCAACATAAATAATTTGCATTCTCTCACGTACGAATTTAAAATCGTCGTGAGAAATTAATAAGAAGAAAAAAGCTTTAAGAAAAAGTTTTCATGGGTACCTGGGTGCAATTTGCCCAAACCTCGAGGAGTTCGTTTTTAAACCGCTAGCGGAGTAGAGCTAAAGAATAAAAAGTGGAGATTTGAAGAATAAAAGATTGTGAAATATTGAAGTTTTCTGTGAAAGATCCACTCTTAAATATAAACTAAGTGCTTACAAAAATAAAAGATTGTGATACTGAGTTTGCTTTGTGGAAAGTCTGTGCATGGACTTAACCCTAATATTGTATTCCATAAAAGAAGAGAGTAATTAATAAATTTTCCTTGACCAATGACGGTAGTGTTTTTATCTAACAAAAAAAAAACTATCCAAACGTGCGCACTCTCGAAGGAGCACGGTGTGTACGAATACAACACTTTGAATTAATGATTTTTTTTTGTATACGTATATATATATCTTTTTCTGTACTTACCTAGTGCTATACGTCTATATATTTTTATAATTTAATGGTATATTTACCTAGAGACCTATGTATGTACTTACCTTGAATTGAGGATATTTTTCTTGATAATTATAACGTGAACATGAACCGTTAAGAGTTTTAATTTCTCCTCTTACTTTCCTGGAGCCCTCTCGTATGAAGGTCGTCTAGGTTCGCCTAGTCTCTCTCTCTCTGTACAGGTCAACTAGGGACTCTGAAGAATTATGCCCCTCAGAGTCAGATGGGAGGATGGGGCAGGCAAAGAAGGCAGCCCATCTGCGCCTTCGATGGGATACAGGTAAGTGACGTATGGGTCCCTTCAGGACCGAATGTGTGCCGGCTTTGGTGTGACAGGCACGAAAATTTTTTTTGATTATGGCTGACGGCAGCGGCAGGTTTTTGTGGAACCCCCCACACTCCCCGCCAATAGCTGAGGCGAACTAGCGTGCCGCCCTGCAGTCAACGCTGCCCGTCGAGTGATCTGTCAGCTCATGCTCCAGTAGAGGTTACTTGCGGACCTGAGTCTGACTGGTTTTGTTATTTGAATCAATCTTTTTGGTAAAGTAATGTTAGAGTTTTTGAAAGTCTGAAAGTAAAGTAAAGTTTTGGAAGTTTTTGCTATCTTGTTTCTCGATTTTGTATTAAAGTAACGTAATGTTTGACAGTTTTTGGAATTTGTTTGAAGTTGAAGTTCGGCTTTAGGTTTGACCTTGGTCAAGCCTCAAGGCTGAACAATTAGTTGATTTTTTTTGTTGGAAGTTTTTGAATTCTTTGAAATTGATCTTTCCCGCTGGCCTTCTGTCATGGAAATGGTAGGTGGCCTCACACAATGTTTTGTGTGAGCTCTCACGGAGACATGTCTTTGTTGGCCAACTGGCTGGACAGAGTTATGAGTCTGTGAGACGACTTTTTGGCTTCCAGCTAACTAGTCGACCAGATTCATGACTTTGCCCACATTTTTTTTTTAATGCTCACATTCACGTCGCTTGCCTGTATAAATTTTCTGACCTGTAAGGAGGGAGACCGACCTGAAGACCTTTTATGTTGAGAGTTGGCTCCTGGAAGTGAAGGAGAAACCGTATGATTTTGGTTGATTTTTTTTCTCGAAACGTTTAGTTGAACTTTTGGTAACTTTGTCGAACCTGTGAGTTTTTTTGATTTTTTGAATTCTTTTTCAACTTCTCCGAACGTTTGGAAAATTTTTGTTTGAAATTTAGCATTTCGTCCAAACCTTCGACGTTAATTTAGTATTTCGTCATCCGCACGTTGTGAAGAGCCTGTTATCTCTTCCAAACTTTAAAATTTCCGGAAATTTTAAATTTTAATCTCGAATTACGTCTGAATACTTATTATGGCTACAGTACGGACACCACCTCCTGCGACAAACAGTGTGACAACGTTGCCTGAGCCATGCACTATCTGCAGAGCTACGAGCTGGTCAGTCGACCGGAAGCCTGTCATGACCGTGTGTGGACATGTTTTCCATGAGGCATGTATACAGACTTGGATAGGCGAACATTCCAGTTGCCCTAACTGTCGACGCCCGCGAAGTCTACCAGGCATGATTCATTGCCGACCTTTGACTTACCTACTTTCAACTTACCACCACCGAATCGGCGATCACTCTCACCGGGAATGCCTGATTTGCACACAAGAACTTTTATAAACCCCAACTCACAACAAGACAGTCCAGTGCGTACAGCTCAAGGACACACGTCAGAAGCTACGGATGCGTTGATGGCAGGCTTGCGCATACAAATGCAAGATCTAATACGTGAAGGTCTCGAACAGAACTTCAATGTCTTGCGGACTGATTTAGTAGATAGCATCAGACAACAAGTAGCAGCAGAACTGCCGCCAATGGATTTCCTACGACCTCCTTCGTCCAGGGGTAATCCAAGACCATCGAACGATTTCCCCAGTCTGAGGAGACAATCGTTTCAGAGACCACCATCAGTGTTTGGTCAGCCTTTTGCTCAGCCTTCTGGTCAGCCCAGACCGAACTTTGTCCCACCTCAACCACCTCCACATATTCGTCACCCTGCAAATATAGGACAGCGACGATCAGGCAGTCCTATCAGAAGATGGAACCTGGGGCCGGATTCTGTAGCACGGAGAATTTGGGAATTTGGGAGATGAGAATTGCGTTTTCTTAGAATTCTTAATTCCCTAATTCTCCATTCCCAATTCACTAACATGGTTGGAGAATTATGGAAAACGTAAGAAATGTGAAAAAGTGCGAATCGCCTGGGACGATTAAGGGTATCAATTTTTGTTGTAGAGGGTTGGACTTTTTTTCATATGTGAGGTACATCTGTCTATTACCTTCCACTGTCGAAATAAATTTAAATTTCTTTTTTGTTGGGGTAGTTTTTGAGGGATGTAGGAGGGTAGGTTTTCTCGAGTTTTTCCGGGATAACGAGAGAATGGAGAGTAGAAGGAGAATATATGTGGTATCAAAAAAAAAGGGAGCTCAGCGCGAACAAGATAGGTTTAGGAAAAGGGGCGGGGAGAGTGCGGGGTAGAAATGGGAGCTGATTAAGGGAAATTAAAAAAAAATTAAGACAATATCAGGAGCTGCAATAATTCGCAGGGGTAAGCTCAGGATCTCTAAGCCCAATAAAAAAAGTAAGAATTCGCTTTGGTAATTAGGCATGCATGGGTATTATAGGCTATATTTTATTTCGATTAACCGTAATTTGCAGATTTGAGCGGCCTCGGCGGTAAATTTTGCTATCGCAATATTCACGGGCGCCTAACTCTATGTGGGAGGGCTGCAGAGTATTGGTATTTTTTGGTAGATGAAGGGTTTAGAGTACAAAAATATAGGTGAACAATTTTTGGGGCAGGGTGTTTTGGGGGTTGGGGGTCATACCACCCCTCATAGGGAGTTGCTCAAACTACGTCATGTTTGGTACCAAATTAAAGAGGGAGGAGAGGGTAATCCAGAGTGGTGTAGTTTGTCTTTGATCGTTTTAACGTGATAGCTGACTTTTGACCGCCGAAAAACTATTTTTTTTACACTACGGTCATATACACCCCAGTTTCCATTTGCATATATTTCTTCCGTTCTTTGTTTCACATCCATTAGTACTTCGTTGTGAACATTTTTGTCATGGGAAGTAAATTTCCAGGACTTACCAGTTAGTTTTTCGCAATGATGAGATGAAAATATGTCAATTTTTGTACCAAAAATGGCCAATTTTTCACCTTAAAAAGGACTGCTACACTTCTTTTACAGTTATTTCCCAAACTGTTTATCGGATTCAAAAATTAATTACATACTTAATTAGGGGACAAAATGTAGATGCGATATCATCCTACACACAAGCTTTACCGTGTATATTTAAAAATTTTATAGCTTCTCTACTGTACTGGACGACGACCAAATTGGTCATTTTCGCGTGATTTATAATTTTTAGCGGGTACTTTGAGAGACAAAATCCTTGTTCCTCTGTTAGTATTGCATGGATTTCCATAATTTTTTTACAATATAGCCAGGATACGTAGTGAATACATAACTCAATTTGAAATTCCTAGGTACCTAGATACCTTCACAAAACGCAACAAAAGCAGACAATACAATTTTTCCACTTACTTTTCCACTTGCAAAACACCGGAGAATTAACAAGTGGAATGGAGAATTTGGGAATACCTACTCTACTTACTTTTTGTCTTACTTTTCCACAGGCCAGCTTCTCTAGAGGCTTGCAGAAGCAGATGTCGAATGGAAGAGGTATCAGACACAGGTCCAAGTAGCTAATGGTGCCATGACGACTGTGCATGGTCATGTGGACTTGGGTATCACTTTCCGTGGTAAGACCCAAAACGTGCGTTTTTCCGTGATTCCTGGGCTCACACAGGCACTATATCTGGGAATAGACTTCTGGCATCTATTTGGGTTGGCCCCAGATGTCCTGGGTATAGTCGCAGATTGCCATATTCTTTCTAGTCTCGATCATCAACGCTTAGAAGCCACCAAACAGCTTTTTCCCTCTTTCGCCTCTCTAGGCCTGGGAAAAACATCATTGGTCACTCACAAGATTGAAACGAATGACCCAGCTCCGATAAAACAGCGCTTTTATCCGATATCGCCGGCAGTACAAAGTTTGATGGATGCTGAATTAGAACGAATGCTATCGCTGGGTGTAATAGAGGAGAGCCAGAGTCCTTGGAGCTCTCCAGTTGTTCTGGTAAGGAAGCCTGGAAAGGTCCGGCTTTGTTTTGACGCCAGGAAGGTCAACTCTGTTACGAAGAAGGATGCCTATCCGCTACCGCAGATAGACGCACTTCTGAGTCGACTTCCTCCGGTAAACTACATAACGAGCCTAGACCTGAAAGACGCATTCTGGCAGATCCCACTAGACGCTGATTCCAGAGAGAAGACCGCTTTTACAGTACCTGGTCATCCTCTCTATCAGTACACAGTGATGCCATTCGGCCTATGCAACGCTCCACAAACGATGTGCCGCCTCATGGATAAAGTCATTCCTTTCGATCTTCGTGAGAACGTTCTCGTCTATCTAGACGATTTATTAATTCTGTCATTAAACTTCAACACTCATATTACGCTGCTAGCCCGTGTAGCCGATTGTTTGAGGAAGGCTGGCCTCATTATCAACGTCGAGAAGAGCAAGTTTTGCATCAAGGAGACCAAATACGTGGGTTTCATTGTCGGAAAAGGAGGTATGAGAACTGACCCTGACAAAATTTCAGCTTTAGTTGACTATCCGTCACCTAAAACTGTTCGGCAGGCCCGACCTACTAGGTATGGCGGGATGGTATAGACGGTTCATCCCGAACTATGCTGACTTAACTGCTTCCATTACAGACACCTTGAAAAACCCTAGTCAGCTCAAATGGACACCTGAAGCCCAGGCGTCTCTTAATCTTTTAAAGCAAAAGCATACTTTAGCTCCGTTACTAGTGAGCCCAGACTTCACCAAACCATTCGTTACCCAGTGCGATGCGACCCAGCAAGGTATTGGAGGAGTGCTGCTTCAACTAGATGACGATGGCCACGAGAAGCCAATAGCCTATGTCTCGAAAAAGTTGAACTCAGCACAAAGAAATTACACCGTCACAGAGCAAGAATGCTTAGCTGCAATCTTAAGTGTACAGAAGTTCCGGCCTTTCATAGAACTTATGCCGTTTGTTAATAATTCCCAAGCAGCTCACTCCGATAACAAATTTTTTATCGTCATCAGGAAAATTCTGAAAAGAATCGTTCTCACGCCATACACGGCATGTCGTTGCAACCAGACGAAATGCGATGCCCTCAGTGTCGCATTTATGCGATAGAATTCGATGTCTTTTTCATGAAAATGAAATGCTCGGTCAGCTTAATGCCTGAGAAATTTTGACTTTGTTTTAAATATTTTCTTTTTTTGTCTTTTTTATTGTCTTGTCACAAATATGTATAAATAACTGATTTTTAAATAGAATTTTCGGGAGTAAAAAGGTAAATCTTCAACAAAGAGGGTGTTTTATTTGGAAAGCAAAAAAAAATCTTCTTTCTGCGGTGCTTAAGTGTTGCACTTACTGCACCATTCATCAGGAGTACAGGTGATACACCTTACTCACATACAACGCGGAGAAGCAAAAGAGTTATCCGCTCAAGGAAAAATACATTGGTGACCCCGACGTGATCGTGTCATAAAGAGATCACTGTTCAAAGATTGCAGAGAAGGTAACCAAGTTGTTTCAAATCATGGACGGACTTCTAGATTTGCAAGCATTCCTTGGTGATCAAATTCAGAACAACTATAAAAACTACAAGAAGGATGGACTTTGTCGGAAGACTACCAGAAAGTACTTTGAAACTCGCCTAGCATTGCTTGAGGAACTTTGGGCAGAATTCCACGTCAACCATCAAGAATTAGTAAAACTGGATTCAACTCATGATGACAACGAATACTTCACCACAGATTATTATGCCACCATTCAGCAGTTTTACAAGAAATTCAAAGAAAGCCTCACTGAAGGTATAGAGGAAACCGATCCAGATGAAATGGAACCCCAATCCAAAGCAGACAATACAAATGCATGTCAATCATCTGTAACTGATCACTCAAACGATGCCAGTACCAGCCAATCAAAGGATCAGGTCAGTGCACAACAATTAATCTCGACGCTAAAGAAAGGCACTGAAGAAATTCCTCCAGAAAAAAGGGGTTCGTCCAAGGTACATTTTCAAGTACCAACAAACCAGAGTCACTCAACAGCAAAACAAGAAGAAGAAGTAATTCGAATGGTTCGTAGGCAACATCGTGTCATGGCATCACTCAGTCGAACCCTACAGGAGATCGCTAACAAAGCCGATGAAAGGCATTCAAGGGTATACTATGAGCTGAAGATACAGATGATCAATAAAACAGTCGATGATATATCCGAAACTGATCAGCAGATTTGGGAAGAAACCATGGAGCCACCCGTAGATTACACTAGGGAGCTATACGACGCTCTATACGATTGGTGTCAGGAAGCTCTTGTACACTTACATGAAAAACTTGAGACCATAGAGACTCCAGCGTCAAATAAACAACCAGCACAATCACAGATGAAGTTGCCTCGAGTCACTTTGCCAATATTCGATGGTGACTATACGAAATGGATGCACTTCCATGACCTTTTCGATCAAATGGTCCATGCTAGTTCGATAAGCAATGCTGAAAAAATGTTCTACCTCACCAGCAATCTCAGTGGTGAGGCGATGTCACTAGTCAAGCATCTCTCCATATCAGATGCTAACTATACTATTGCATGGGACGCCTTGAATAAACGGTATAATAACCAAAGATTATTATGCACAGCACTGCTCAACAAGCTGTGGGACCAGCCACCTACACAAGGGTACTCAGCAGCGTCTATCAAACATCTCCACGATGTAACAAACGAGTGCATCCTCGCTCTAGAAAATATAAAGATCTCTACCACAAACTGGGATCCCATATTGGTGCACATGATCATCAAAAAGCTCGACAAGACTACTCATGCACTGTTTGAAGACTCCTTAAAATCACCAAAAGATCTGCCTACCATTAAAGGGCTATTAAGCTTCCTAGAGAGGAGGTTCCATGTACTAGAGTCTCTTGGGAAAGAAGGCCATACTGCAGCAAGAGAGCAGAGATGCAACAAAAAACTGCAAGGACCATCGCGATCCGCATTGGTATCCACAACCAAGCCAATAAGTTGTGTAGTATGCAGAAATAAAAGTCATCCACTATATTTCTGTCCAGCATTTTTGGCCCAGTCCCCATCAAATCGCCGCATAACACTTAGACAACACAAGATATGCATCAACTGTCTGAAAAGCGACCATCCAGTAGCAGAGTGTGGGCTCAGGAGCTGCACTAAGTGTTCCGAAAAGCACAATTCATTAGTGCACATAGACTCAGCTCCAAGATCGCACAACAGTCCTAGGTCGCCAAATCAAGGGCAATCATCAGTAAGCTTGGACAAGGGAACACCGATCAGCAACACTAGTGCTCAAAATTCAACGGCTCTAACAGCTCACACCAAAAGGCCAAGGCAAAATTACGTTATGCTCAGCACAGTAGTAATCGAAGTGAGCAACATCAAGGGAGAAAGGATACAATGCCGAGCCATTCTTGATTCAGGATCACAGCTCAACTTCATCACGTCAGAGTTATCAAGGCGACTAAACCTGCTACACATTCCAGAAACAATGTACGTTCAAGGAATAGGCAAGGGACTCCGAAAGACCCATCATAGAGTGCAGTTGTATCTACATTCAAGAATGAACAACTACTCCACCCAAATGGATGCGTTTGTGTTTAACAAGGTGGTGTCCAATCTACCAGATCATGTAATTGAGAGCAAGTCATGGCCTATCCCACAAAACATTCCGTTGGCCGATCCAAACTTCAATAAACCTGGCACAATTGACCTTTTAATAGGAGCCGAACTTTACTTTGATTTACTAGCAGTTGGACAAATCAAACTTGGTGAAAACTTGCCAACACTTCAGAACACAATGTTCGGGTGGACCGTGTCCGGACCAGTGCAAGATGAAAAGGTCTCTGTTGCGCTATGTGGCATCTGCAGTGAAGATGAGAGAATTGAGGAGCAACTCAGTCGCTTTTGGAAACTGGAGGAAATAGACTCAATGGATGAAACCTGCAGTCTTACAAGAACTGAGCAAAGATGTGTAGAGCACTTCGATCAGACTGTCAAAAGAAATTATCAAGGCAGATTTGTAGTCAAGCTACCATTTTCCCAAGATCCCAAGGCCATCGGAGAATCAAGAGATATCGCCCTTAAACGATTCTATTCCCTTGAAAAGAGACTTCTTCGTCAACCGAGCATTAGAGAGCAATATGTTGATTTTATGCGGGAATACGAAGCTTCAGGACACATGAGAAGGACGAAATTAACAGAAATAAAAGGCCCACATTATTTTTTGCCGCATCATTGCGTCACAAAGTTGGATAGTACTACCACAAAGCTACGAGTTGTGTTCGACGCATCAGCCAAAACGACGTCGAACGTGTCGTTAAATGAGGTTCTGTGCAAGGGCCCAACTATCCAGGACGAGCTACTCTCAATCCTGTTACGATTCAGATTCCCAAGGTTTGTCTTCACCGCCGATATAGAAAAGATGTATCGGCAGGTTGAAGTCGCTGAAGAAGATCAGCAGTATCAATTAATCACCTGGAGAGAAGATCCACACCAGCCATTGCAGTACTTCAAATTATGTACCGTTACCTATGGACTAGCACCAGCCCCGTTCCTCGCAACCAAGTGCTTGGAATATCTTGCCAATGATGGCGCTCTGACTCATCCACTGGGGTCGAAGGTCCTCAAACGAGACTTTTATGTAGATGATGTAATGACAGGGTCCGATAGTTTAACTGAGCTTCTTGAGACACAGCATCAACTCAAACAATTACTCATTTCTGGCGGATTTAACCTTCGTAAGTGGTGTGGAAATCACCCACAGCTGTTACGACATATTCCGAAGGAAGACATTGAACTTGAGTTAAACTTCAACGAGCCCGTAGAAGACTCCATAAAAACGCTTGGTCTAACCTGGCAACCAAGTTCAGATATCTTCCGAATAAAAACAAGCTGGAAAGAAGCACGGAGGGTTACCAAAAGAACAGCCCTCTCCGACATCGCACATATCTTCGACCCACTGGGATTCATGAACCCAGTCACAATATTAGCGAGAATATTTATCAGAAAAATTTGGTCTCTAAAGCTGGACTGGGATGCCTCGCTACCCATGGACATGCATACCAGCTGGTTAAAATTTCGAGAGGACTTGAAGCTTCTGAACGAAATTAAAATCCCAAGGCATATAGCATCTGGTAAAATATGTAAAACACTACAATTACACACCTTCGCCGATGCATCCGAAACAGCCTACGGGGCAGCCGTATATGTCAGAACTACACATCAAGATGGTGTCATCACAGTACGTCTACTTTGTGCGAAATCGAAGGTAGCTCCGATAAAAACAACAACATTACCCAGACTCGAACTGTGTGCAGCGAAACTAGCAGTTCAATTAACTCACCGAGTAAGAAAAGACATCAATATACCTCATATAAAAGGATATTTTTGGACAGATTCCGAAATTACGCTGGCATGGATCAATTCAGAGTCGTCATCATACCACACATTTGTAGCCAATCGAGTCGCAGCAATCCAAAGACTATCCAGTCCAGAACAGTGGAGGCATGTACGGTCAAAAGACAATCCTGCAGATATCGTTTCTAGAGGAATGGCACCAGCCAAACTCGTCAAATGCAATCTCTGGTTTTACGGCCCTCCATTTCTACATGGATCAGAAGCCATCTGGCCATCACAACCGCCCAGAAAAGAGACAGAAGTAGAAATAAAAAGGAGAAAGGCACCAGTTGTATTGGCATCAACAAGCGAACAACCATGGATCGACAACATCAACCACAAGAACTCCGCCCAGAAACTCTTAAGGATTCTAGCCTACATGCTCCGATTTACTCGCGTCGCAAGTCGACAAAAACGAGCGTCGTCAGTAAAGTTGTCAGCTGAGGAACTAGACAAGGCACTTATGGCAGTCATTTACCAAACCCAACGAGAAGGCTTTAAAGATGAAGTACATCAACTCGAAAGGAACAAATATGTCAGCAACAACAATCCATTAAACAGTCTTTGCCCCTTCTTCGATGATCGAAATATCATCCGGGTTGGGGGACGACTGGTAAACTCTGAGCTGTCTTACGATGCTAAGCACCCAATATTATTGCCGTATTCTCATCCATTAACAACGCTTTTGATGGTCGACATTCATAATCGCAATCTACACGTCGGACCTCAGGGGTTGCTGGCGATCACCAGACAACGATACTGGCCAATCAAGGGAAAGAACATCGCAAGATCAATTGTACAACACTGTGTCCGCTGCAACAAGGTGAAACCAAAGCTGATGACCCAACTCATGGGCAACCTACCAACAACCAGAGTCCAGCCTGCGAGACCATTTGTCAATGCCGGCGTAGATTTCTGTGGGCCAATACAAACTCACTTTAAGTTACGAGGGAAACGTCCACAGAAGTCCTACATAGCTGTGTTTTGTTGTTTCGCCACGAAGGCCATCCATCTTGAGGTTGCCAGTGATCTTACCACAGAGGGGTTCATAGGAGCACTCAAACGTTTCGTCGCAAGAAGAGGAAATTGCCGAAATCTCTACTGTGACAATGCCACAAACTTTCATGGCGCCAAAAATCAACTTCTGGAGCTTCAGCAATCTATATATGCTCCAGAGTCAACAAACAAAATTTCTGAATTTTGTCAAACAAGAGGAACGGACTTCCATTTCATCCCCCCCCGAGCCCCACACTTCGGGGGCTTATGGGAAGCCGCAGTGAAATCAGCGAAGTTTTTGCTCCAAAGATCGGTAGCATCAGCTGCACTCACCTTCGAAGAACTGTCAACCGTTACAGCTGAAATTGAGGCTATTCTCAATTCTAGACCGTTGACACCATTATCCACCAATCCAAATGACTTAGCAGCCTTAACCCCAGGTCATTTTCTAATAGGTGAGCCAACTACTGCAGTAGTTGATTCAGGCGCAGTCCCACCACATATAAGTCTAGTTAGAAGGTGGAAACTGGTGTCGCACATTAAACATGAGTTCTGGCGACGCTGGTCAACCGAATACCTCAGCGAACTTCAACAAAGGCACAAGTGGAAGCAAGAAGGCAAAAATGCCAAACCAGGAATGATGGTTCTAATTAAGGACGACAACTTGCCTCCCTTGAGATGGCAGCTCGGAAAAATTGAGAAGACCATACAAGGAGAAGACGGATTGGTACGAGTCGCCGATGTCCGAACGACTTCTGGTATGATGAGACGGCCAATTCACAAATTAGCTCCACTACCAATCGAAGAGACGGAGGAATCTAGCAATTCCAATCCTGCGACTCGACCTGGCACCTCTCGAAGCGATGACACTACTTCCGACACGACCAACAATCCAGACAACCGCCCTAAAAGAAGAAAACTTCGAGCATCTTCAAGTCCAGTTACAAGTATGCTCTTACTGACATGTTTAATCATGCCTATTCTTGGAAATCCCTTAGCTCAGATTATTCCATTCAAATCACAAGCGGGGATATATTTTGAGAATCTCGGTTCTGCTAACTTGGTCAGCAGTGAGTGGTCCCTTATAGTGTACTACAATATGGTAGGATATTGGAAGGAGGCTGACGCAATTAGCACTGGAATAGGTAACCTGCAACATATATGTAGTATGCTCAAAAACGCAAGCTACTGTTCTCTGATCACCGATCAACTTGTCTCATTGAAAGAAGAGCTCGCCCACAGTAATGAGCTACTTCAAATCTCCTCATCAAAGAGACCAAGGCGAGCCCCACTTAACATAATCGGCAACATAGCAGGAGCACTGTTTGGGATCCTAGATTCAGAATATGCCGAAAAATTATCAACAACCATCGACCAAATAAGAACCAATGAAAATCATTTACTGCAGTTGATCAAAAATCAAACATCTGTGATAGACTCCACTGTGAACGTATTAAAACATGATCAGGAAAGCATGACTAGCCACTTAGAGACCATCAAGAATCACATAATGCTCATAACCACCCAACTCAACAATATTACAGAAGAGATATACCAGCGGAAAGTGCCTGAAACATTTTCCACTTGGGCTTTGCAGATAACATTGATGACTATGAAATACCAACGAGCTCAAACAGCAATTTTGAATGTACTGACTGACACTCATCTCGGGAAAATCAACCCCCAGCTATTGTCTCCGCGACAGCTAAAGGAAGAATTAAATACAATAAAAGATCACTTACCATCAACAATCAGATTACCCACAAAAACAGATAATCTACTTCAGCTTTATAATCTCATGAAGGTCGAAGGTCGAGCAACAAAAAAATATGTGATATTTCGGGTAAAGCTCCCCTTGTTTACCTTTGAGGAGTTTGAACTATATCGCATCATTCCAGTTCCAGTAATAATCAATGGCAGTTTTGTAGCTATTAAACCATCAGCTGAATTTCTGGTCGTCAATCTTCACAAAGACAAATATTATCCGCTCAACAACCAGGAATTTCATCTGTGTCAAACCATTGGAGAGTCACAGCACATGTGCATTCAAAACCATCCAATGTATCGAAGAGGGGCCAATGTCAGCTCCTGTGAAATGAGCTTCCTTACATACGCGCAACCATCCAGCAGTTGCGATCTAATTAATGCGGAAAACCTCCCCAAATGGATTCAGCTCTATAATCCAAACAAATGGATTTATTCCGTGAAAGGAAACACCAGCATCACTGTCGTCTGTCACACCAACACCGTTCAACAGGTACTACAAGGTGCAGGAATTCTGAGCATGGAAACAAATTGCGAAATTAGGCATGATTATTTAACTCTGCAAGCCCACAACACCTATCCACATACACTGAAATCATCGTTCAATCCCACACAAAATCTTACCGATTTCATATACCCAGAAGGCTCTGCATCTACTCTCAAGCTTCCAAGATCCAAGGAACATCATTACAAACGGGAAGAAATAGAAGACATACAGAAGCAGATCCAGGAACTCAAAAGAAATGAAATACTACCCGAAGAAATTCATACTAATGACGTACACCATTTTACCTTGGGATACACCACACTCCTGCTGACAATCACCATCGCAGCAGTTTTGCTGTACATAAAATGCACAAGAAGTACACATAATTCACCAAGAAATGCACCAATTCCAGCCCAACGGACCTTGGTGGCAAGACAATTCGAAATAGATCCTGAACTCGTCAGCCAAGAACTTTGCCCAGGAGCTGGTCAAGGCGCGGGAGGATGTTAATAATTCCCAAGCAGCTCACTCCGATAACAAATTTTTTATCGTCATCAGGAAAATTCTGAAAAGAATCGTTCTCACGCCATACACGGCATGTCGTTGCAACCAGACGAAATGCGATGCCCTCAGTGTCGCATTTATGCGATAGAATTCGATGTCTTTTTCATGAAAATGAAATGCTCGGTCAGCTTAATGCCTGAGAAATTTTTACTTTGTTTTAAATATTTTCTTTTTTTGTCTTTTTTATTGTCTTGTCACAAATATGTATAAATAACTGATTTTTAAATAGAATTTTCGGGAGTAAAAAGGTAAATCTTCAACAAAGAGGGTGTTTTATTTGGAAAGCAAAAAAAAATCTTCTTTCTGCGGTGCTTAAGTGTTGCACTTACTGCACCATTCATCAGGAGTACAGGTGATACACCTTACTCACATACAACGCGGAGAAGCAAAAGAGTTATCCGCTCAAGGAAAAATACACCGTTTAAGATAGTGACTGATCATGCGAACTTGAAATGGCTGATGTCTCAAAAGGACCTCAGCGGTAGACTTGCTCGGTGGAGTTTGAAGCTTCATGGTTCCGACTTCACAATCGAGCACCGAAAGGGAAGACTGAATGTCGTTCCTGATGCGCTGTCACGCATTCATTGCGACAGCTTATCCACACCTGTAGATCCTGGCCCGGAAGCTGACCTTAGTTCGCCATATTTCAACTCGTTGGAATATGAAGAACTGAGGCATAAAGTTAAAACGACATCTGGTCTTTGTGTCAGGGATGGCTTCGTTTACATTCGGACTGTTCCGAGAACAGGCGATCCGATTCAGGAAGAAGAAGCTTGGAAGCTTTGGATTCCACGAGGGCTTGTCACCGACGTCATTTCAAGGGCTCATGATCCGCCACTAGCTTCACACGGAGGTATAGGGAAAACACTGGAACATCTGCGAAGACATCTGTACTGCCCACGAATGACAGTTGATGTCAGAAACTACGTAGGCGCCTGTGACGTGTGTAAGGAAACGAAATGAAAGTCCAGTCTGTGACAGAACGACCATGGCAAAAGCTGTATATCGATTTTCTAGGTCCATATCCTCGGTCAGTGAAAGGAAACGTCTGCATTCTGATAGTTCTTGACCAATTTTCAAAATTTCCAATTCTCAAACCTATGAGAAAAGCATCTACACTCAATGTGTGCCAATTCATTGAGACGGAAGTATTCCACGCGCTCGGAGTCCCGGAAACGATAGTCTCTGACTATGGAGTCCACTTTTGCTCGACTCAGTTCAAGTATGGGGTGAAGCACTTGCGAGCGGCAGTTAACTCGCCACAAGCAAACGCCTCAGAGCGAGTAAACCGGTCTCTATTGTCAGGGATTAGGGCTAATATCCGGAAGGAACATACGAAATGGGATGAGAAACTAAGCCAAGTAGCTACTTCCCTCAGGAGCTCGTTCCACCAAGCTACTGGTTTCTCTCCTTATCGAACACTTTTCGGTCAACAAATGATTGAACATGGCAGCTTCTATTCCATCTTGAGGACCCTTGGAACTCTTAATGAGCCGTTGAGAGTAGATGCTGAGGACAAACTAAGATTGATCCGTGCGAGAGTGCAGGAAAATTTACACCATGCGTTCGAACAGGGTTCACGAGCCTACAATCTCAGGGCGAAGCCTGTTGATTTCAATGTTGATCAAGGGGTATTTAGAAGGAATTTTGCCCACAGCAACATCCAACAGCAGACGAGTGCTAAACTGGGGCGAAAATTTGTCAAGTGTCGGGTCAGAGCCAAGAAAGGTAACGCTTAATATGATCTTGAAGATCTGCAGGGGAAACTGCTAGGAGTCTATCACGCCACAGACATCCGGCAGTAATAACCATTCTGGAACGTCGTCTATCTATTGTCACGTCTATTCCTGGTAGCCCTAAGAATGCATCCAGCCAGCTCCACTGATAAACTATAGGATATCGCGAAGCCCTCCTATTGCCCCGTCAATGGTGGGTGATATACCTGTTGGAATCCATTCCTGTGCAAGGCTGTCAGCATGTCACTACTCTGACGAGACTTCAGGGATGTGTCCTCGATGCGTCATCGGTCAAGTAGAGTCGGAGTGATGGAGAATACGCATTGGGTCGTGATTCGCGACACACATTGAGCGCCCGCAGCGATGAGGCCTATGTTTAAGACCGGCTAGCTCAGTCGACCATTTTTCAGCGTTGTCTGAACCATGGGTGGCGCAGACCACCCTGCCCTGTTATGGTTGTAGCGTATTGCATATAGCAAGATGCTACACATACTGAAGCGTGTAGGCGGCTGCGTCAAGCATAAAAAAACTGAACGCACCTCGACCGAAAGAAATGCATTTCCTCAAGCTGCAATTGACAGGCTGGTGATGACAAGGAAGAAGAAGACCACTTTTCCTGTCGTATTGCTCGAACAAGTACGTGTGTGAAAGACATCTAGGAGAAACTTTTTGATCATCGAAAATCTGCGAAGATATCCTGCCAAAAAAAGGTAAAATTTTCGCATTCACATCGCTAGGACAAATTAAATAAATCAAATATCCTAGGAATTTCCGAGTGGTGAAGGACAGGATAAATTTAATCTGACAAGATCGATAAATTTTCACTAGGTTCAGCTTGAAATCGAGGTAGTATAACTGAACGGTTGAACAGGAGTCTTGGTGGATATTCAAGATCATATACGACTGATTTTTAAAACCTGCATTTGAAAGAAATCAGGATCGTCCAAATTCATCCCGACAATACCGAAAAACTACATGGGGGAAACCTCATACGGATTCAATTTCCCGGTCTCATTCTAAGAGATTTAATAGAAACGAAGAGTTTTGTGAACACGCAGCAATATGGATTAGCAATTGTCAAAATTTCAACAATCGTTTTCTTTGGACTTGTGCTCCAAAATGTCAACAAAACTAACACAAAAGGGATAAATGGCCATTAAATTTTACTACAGGGAAAAATGCTGATATTCCTTCACCGCCAGGTTATAATCCTTCAGTTGCACAACGTAGATACAGTCGTCCACTATGGAATGAATTTATAAATTGTTTTAAATTTTAATTTTTATTATAATTCCGTTCCGTACTTTCTTATTTAATTTCGTTCAAGATATATGTGTAGATACAAGTGCCGCTGGGCAATATTATTTTAACTCAACAAAAATTACATTTGTGATAGAGCCCACAGACAGCAAGTTGAAGCATTAAATTCCAATTTATTTCCTTTAACTAGATGGCGGATGCTGAAGCGCTTCATCATGCGGTGGAATTTTCACCGTGAGTATTATTGATATATTACACATTTTCTTTTGGTATACGCATGCTTCGGCTTCAATAATTACTTGCTCGTAGGACTTTTTTTTTTCATTGACATTCTTTTTCTGTAACTATATATATATTTTCGATTGAATAATAGTATTTACATAACTATACAGCTAATCTAGTGTAACTATATATATATATCCTCGATTTAATAATAATATTTACGTACATCTAATCTAATGGAGTATTTGTCCATGTATACTTTGGATAATAATTTTTCTTACTGACTCTATATATATAAAGGGTTTTCCAATAAGAGGTGTTATTTTGATATTCAAAGAAAAATGCCATTTTTTGAGATAAATGATCGAATCTTTATTTCATTATAAAGAGAAAGGTATGCCGTCAATAATGGAAAATAACATCAGCGAAATAATCACCACGACCACGCCTGTAGGACCATATCCTTTTCATGAAATTTTCCATAACCAAATCGCAAAGTGGCTGCCCTATATCCTCGATAGCCTCACGAATTTCATCCTTGAGGTCTTGAATCGACGCTGGGCTGTTGGCGTAGACCTTCTCTTTCACGTGACCCCAAAGGAAGAAGTCGCAAGGTGTTAAGTCACAAGATCTCGGTGGCCAAGTGTGATCACCTCTTCGAGAGATAACACGATCCGGAAACTTTTCCCGTAAAAGATCAATGGTTTCGTTGCTTGTATGGCACGTAGCGCCGTCTTGTTGAAAGTAAACGTTGTCCAGATCAATACCATTCAATTCCGGCTATAAAAAATCATTAATCATCTGTCGATAGCGCAATCCATTCACCGTAACTGTTGCTCCAGCCTCATTTTCGAAAAAGTAAGGTCCAATGACCCCGCGGGACCATAAACCGCACCAAACAGTCACACGTTGAGGATAGAGAGGCTTTGCAACAATAACTCTTGGGTTTTCCGAGCCCTATATGCGACAATTTTGCTTGCTGACGAAGCCATCGAGGTGGAAATGGGCCTCATCACTCAAGATGAGTTTTCGATGGAATTCCGGATCATTTTCATGCATTTCAAGGACCCAATCAGCAAAGACTCGACGTTGTTGATGATCGGCCGGCTTGAGTTCTTGTGTTAACTGAACTTTATAAGCCTTAAGACCCAAATCTTTATGCAAAATACGGTGTAATGACGTTTGTGGAATGCCTAATTCCAAAGAACGACGAGGAATGGACAAACCTGGATTTTCTTCAACACTTTCGGCTACAGCAGCAATATTCTCGGCTGTTGTTGAGCCACGTGCACGGGTTTTATTCTTTACATCACTAACTTGTCCCTACAGCTCGAATTTTTCTACCAATTTCTGTATTGGGGTCCGACAAGGTGCTTCACGACGACCCAAAAATGTTCGAGTTTTACGAACCGTCTCTGCCACATTTTCACCATTTTTATAGTGAATTTTAATAATTTCAATGCATTGTTGAATCGTGTATCGTTCCATTTTTATAAAATGGCGTAGTTTCTACTTGTTAAATGTCAAAAAATGACAGCTCCAAAGGTGACATCTACCGAAATAGCGGGCTAATTAAAATAACACCTCTTATTGGAAAACCCTTTATATCTATATACCTACCTTTAATGATGTACATACTTACCCGTATCTAGTAATAAGGGCCTCACGTCGGATTTTCTTTTATTGACATTCTTTTTCTATAACTATATATATATTTTCGATTTAATAGCATATTTACGTAACTATACAGCTAATTTAGTAAAATCCTTGTTCGTGTATATTTTGGGGAGAATTTTTTTAGCTGACTCTATATATATCTATATACATACTTAATGCTATACGCTTATGTAGCTTTATAATTCAATGGTATTCTTACGGATATGCCTTTTTATTGTATTCACTTTGAATTAATGAGATTTTTTTTTTGGTATACGTATGTATACATATACCTTTTTCTGTACTTACCTAGTGCTATACGTCTATATATTTTTATAATTTAATGGTATACTTACCTAGAGACCTATGTATGTACTTACCTTGAATTGAGGATATTTTTCTTGATAATTATAACGTGAACATGAACCGTTAAGAGTTTTAATTTCTCCTCTTACTTTCCTGGAGCCCTCTCGTATGAAGGTCGTCTAGGTTCGCCTAGTCTCTCTCTCTGTACAGGTCAACTGGGGACTCTGAAGAATTATGCCCCTCAGAGTCTGATGGGAGGATGGGGCAGGCAAAGAAGGCAGCCCATCTGCGTCTTCGATGGGATACAGGTAAGTGACGTATGGGTCCCTTCAGGACCGAATGTGTGCCGGCTTTGGTGTGACAGGCACGAAAATTTTTTTTGATTATGGCTGACGGCAGCGGCAGGTTTTTGTGGAACCCCCCACACTCCCCGCCAATAGCTGAGGCGAACTAGCGTGCCGCCCTGCAGTCAACGCTGCCCGTTGAGTGATCTGTCAGCTCATGCTCCAGTAGAGGTTACTTGCGGACCTGAGTCTGACTGGTTTTGTTATTTGAATCAATCTTTTTGGTAAAGTAATGTTAGAGTTTTTGAAAGTCTGAAAGTAAAGTAAAGTTTTGGAAGTTTTTGCTATCTTGTTTCTCGATTTTGTATTAAAGTAGCGTAATGTTTGAAAGTTTTTGGAATTTGTTTGAAGTTGAAGTTCGGCTTTAGGTTTGACCTTGGTCAAGCTTCAAGCCTGAACAATTAGTTAATTTTTTTTGTTGGAAGTTTTTGAATTCTTTGAAATTGATCTTTCCCGCTGGCCTTCTGTCATGCAAATGGTAGGTGGCCTCACAAAATTTTTTGTGTGAGACGACTTTTGCTTCCAGCTAACTAGTCGACCAGATTCATGACTCTGCCCAGTTGGAAAGTTAGCTGGACATGACAATCAGGTGAGGACGAAGGAAGGAGTTGTTGGAGGATGGAAGTGATGCTGGAGACCTTCAGTAATCAGGAGTTGGCATACTGCTAAATGCCTGGCTGAAGAATCTCTAGTATCATTTTCAGTCTCTAGCTTCTCCCAGATTTCTGTGGGAACTCCAAATTTTTTTTCAATGCACACATTCACGTCGCTTGCCTGTATAAATTTTCTGACCTGTAAGGAGGGAGACCGACCTGAAGACCTTTTATGTTGAGAGTTGGCTCCTGGAAGTGAAGGAGAAACCGTATGATTTTGGAGAATTGAAGAATTTTAAGAATTTTTATTTTTTAACGATTCCAAATCAAATTACAAATACAAGAAGAAAAAACAACCGTCTCATCCGGGGTTTGAAACCGGGACCTTCCGCTTGCCGGGCGACTGCTCTTACCACTGAGCTAACGAGACAGATGATTTTCCCTCTTACATTTATCAATTTGTAATTAGCCTACTAAGCCACGTTGCCTTCAGCTGGCATTAACCAGTAACGATGAAAGCGCACAAATAAATTGTAAATTCAATTTTTATTTATTCCGGACTGGAATCGAACCTACACTTTTAGAATCGGTCAATGATGGAGAATTGAAGAATTTTAAGAATTTTTATTTTTTAACGATTCCAAATCAAATTACAAATACAAGAAGAAAAAACAACCGTCTCATCCGGGGTTTGAAACCGGGACCTTCCGCTTGCCGGGCGACTGCTCTTACCACTGAGCTAACGAGACAGATGATTTTCCCTCTTACATTTATCAATTTGTAATTAGCCTACTAAGCCACGTTGCCTTCAGCTGGCATTAACCAGTAACGATGAAAGCGCACAAATAAATTGTAAATTCAATTTTTATTTATTCCGGACTGGAATCGAACCTACACTTTTAGAATCGGTCAATGATGGAGAATTGAAGAATTTTAAGAATTTTTATTTTTTAACGATTCCAAATCAAATTACAAATACAAGAAGAAAAAACAACCGGTTGTTCGACAAAGTTACAAGAAAAACAACCGGTTGTTTTTTCTTCTTGTATTTGTAATTTGATTTGGAATCGTTAAAAAATAAAAATTCTTAAAATTCTTCAATTCTCCATCATTGACCGATTCTAAAAGTGTAGGTTCGATTCCAGTCCGGAATAAATAACGTATGATTTTGGTTGATTTTTTTTTCTCGAAACGTTTAGTTGAACTTTTGGTAACTTTGTCGAACCTGTGAGTTTTTTTGATTTTTTGAATTCTTTTTCAACTTCTCCGAACGTTTGGAAAATTTTTGTTTGAAATTTAGCATTTCGTCCAAACCTTCGACGTTAATTTAGTATTTCGTCATCCGCACGTTGTGAAGAGCCTGTTATCTCTTCCAAACTTTAAAATTTCCGGAAATTTTAAATTTTAATCTCGAATTACGTCTGAATACTTATTATGGCTACAGTACGGACACCACCTCCTGCGACAAA
The DNA here is from genome assembly GCA_963924295.1 of Dioctria rufipes. Classification (NCBI taxonomy): domain Eukaryota; kingdom Metazoa; phylum Arthropoda; class Insecta; order Diptera; family Asilidae; genus Dioctria; species Dioctria rufipes. The sequence goes on along the minus strand of OZ002740.1, from coordinate 222,848,908 downwards.
CAGTGTGACAACGTTGCCTGAGCCATGCACTATCTGCAGAGCTACGAGCTGGTCAGTCGACCGGAAGCCTGTCATGACCGTGTGTGGACATGTTTTCCATGAGGCATGTATACAGACTTGGATAGGCGAACATTCCAGTTGCCCTAACTGTCGACGCCCGCGAAGTCTACCAGGCATGATTCATTGCCGACCTTTGACTTACCTACTTTCAACTTACCACCACCGAATCGGCGATCACTCTCACCGGGAATGCCTGATTTGCACACAAGAACTTTTATAAACCCCAACTCACAACAAGACAGTCCAGTGCGTACAGCTCAAGGACACACGTCAGAAGCTACGGATGCGTTGATGGCAGGCTTGCGCATACAAATGCAAGATCTAATACGTGAAGGTCTCGAACAGAACTTCAATGTCTTGCGGACTGATTTAGTAGATAGCATCAGACAACAAGTAGCAGCAGAACTGCCGCCAATGGATTTCCTACGACCTCCTTCGTCCAGGGGTAATCCAAGACCATCGAACGATTTCCCCAGTCTGAGGAGACAATCGTTTCAGAGACCACCATCAGTGTTTGGTCAGCCTTTTGCTCAGCCTTCTGGTCAGCCCAGACCGAACTTTGTCCCACCTCAACCACCTCCACATATTCGTCACCCTGCAAATATAGGACAGCGACGATCAGGCAGTCCTATCAGAAGATGGAACCTGGGGCCGGATTCTGTAGCACGGAGAATTTGGGAATTTGGGAGATGAGAATTGCGTTTTCTTAGAATTCTTAATTCCCTAATTCTCCATTCCCAATTCACTAACATGGTTGGAGAATTATGGAAAACGTAAGAAATGTGAAAAAGTGCGAATCGCCTGGGACGATTAAGGGTATCAATTTTTGTTGTAGAGGGTTGGACTTTTTTTCATATGTGAGGTACATCTGTCTATTACCTTCCACTGTCGAAATAAATTTAAATTTCTTTTTTGTTGGGGTAGTTTTTGAGGGATGTAGGAGGGTAGGTTTTCTCGAGTTTTTCCGGGATAACGAGAGAATGGAGAGTAGAAGGAGAATGTATGTGGTATCAAAAAAAAAAGGGAGCTCAGCGCGAACAAGATAGGTTTAGGAAAAGGGGCGGGGAGAGTGCGGGGTAGAAATGGGAGCTGATTAAGGGAAATTAAAAAAAAATTAAGACAATATCAGGAGCTGCAATAATTCGCAGGGGTAAGCTCAGGATCTCTAAGCCCAATAAAAAAAGTAAGAATTCGCTTTGGTAATTAGGCATGCATGGGTATTATAGGCTATATTTTATTTCGATTAACCGTAATTTGCAGATTTGAGCGGCCTCGGCGGTAAATTTTGCTATCGCAATATTCACGGGCGCCTAACTCTATGTGGGAGGGCTGCAGAGTATTGGTATTTTTTGGTAGATGAAGGGTTTAGAGTACAAAAATATAGGTGAACAATTTTTGGGGCAGGGTGTTTTGGGGGTTGGGGGTCATACCACCCCTCATAGGGAGTTGCTCAAACTACGTCATGTTTGGTACCAAATTAAAGAGGGAGGAGAGGGTAATCCAGAGTGGTGTAGTTTGTCTTTGATCGTTTTAACGTGATAGCTGACTTTTGACCGCCGAAAAACTATTTTTTTTACACTACGGTCATATACACCCCAGTTTCCATTTGCATATATTTCTTCCGTTCTTTGTTTCACATCCATTAGTACTTCGTTGTGAACATTTTTGTCATGGGAAGTAAATTTCCAGGACTTACCAGTTAGTTTTTCGCAATGATGAGATGAAAATATGTCAATTTTTGTACCAAAAATGGCCAATTTTTCACCTTAAAAAGGACTGCTACACTTCTTTTACAGTTATTTCCCAAACTGTTTATCGGATTCAAAAATTAATTACATACTTAATTAGGGGACAAAATGTAGATGCGATATCATCCTACACACAAGCTTTACCGTGTATATTTAAAAATTTTATAGCTTCTCTACTGTACTGGACGACGACCAAATTGGTCATTTTCGCGTGATTTATAATTTTTAGCGGGTACTTTGAGAGACAAAATCCTTGTTCCTCTGTTAGTATTGCATGGATTTCCATAATTTGTTTTTTACAATATAGCCAGGATACGTAGTGAATACATAACTCAATTTGAAATTCCTAGGTACCTAGATACCTTCACAAAACGCAACAAAAGCAGACAATACAATTTTTCCACTTACTTTTCCACTTGCAAAACACCGGAGAATTAACAAGTGGAATGGAGAATTTGGGAATACCTACTCTACTTACTTTTTGTCTTACTTTTCCACAGGCCAGCTTCTCTAGAGGCTTGCAGAAGCAGATGTCGAATGGAAGAGGTATCAGACACAGGTCCAAGTAGCTAATGGTGCCATGACGACTGTGCATGGTCATGTGGACTTGGGTATCACTTTCCGTGGTAAGACCCAAAACGTGCGTTTTTCCGTGATTCCTGGGCTCACACAGGCACTATATCTGGGAATAGACTTCTGGCATCTATTTGGGTTGGCCCCAGATGTCCTGGGTATAGTCGCGGATTGCCATATTCTTTCTAGTCTCGATCATCAACGCTTAGAAGCCACCAAACAGCTTTTTCCCTCTTTCGCCTCTCTAGGCCTGGGAAAAACATCATTGGTCACTCACAAGATTGAAACGAATGACCCAGCTCCGATAAAACAGCGCTTTTATCCGATATCGCCGGCAGTACAAAGTTTGATGGATGCTGAATTAGAACGAATGCTATCGCTGGGTGTAATAGAGGAGAGCCAGAGTCCTTGGAGCTCTCCAGTTGTTCTGGTAAGGAAGCCTGGAAAGGTCCGGCTTTGTTTTGACGCCAGGAAGGTCAACTCTGTTACGAAGAAGGATGCCTATCCGCTACCGCAGATAGACGCACTTCTGAGTCGACTTCCTCCGGTAAACTACATAACGAGCCTAGACCTGAAAGACGCATTCTGGCAGATCCCACTAGACGCTGATTCCAGAGAGAAGACCGCTTTTACAGTACCTGGTCATCCTCTCTATCAGTACACAGTGATGCCATTCGGCCTATGCAACGCTCCACAAACGATGTGCCGCCTCATGGATAAAGTCATTCCTTTCGATCTTCGTGAGAACGTTCTCGTCTATCTAGACGATTTATTAATTCTGTCATTAAACTTCAACACTCATATTACGCTGCTAGCCCGTGTAGCCGATTGTTTGAGGAAGGCTGGCCTCATTATCAACGTCGAGAAGAGCAAGTTTTGCATCAAGGAGACCAAATACGTGGGTTTCATTGTCGGAAAAGGAGGTATGAGAACTGACCCTGACAAAATTTCAGCTTTAGTTGACTATCCGTCACCTAAAACTGTTCGGCAGGCCCGACCTACTAGGTATGGCGGGATGGTATAGACGGTTCATCCCGAACTATGCTGACTTAACTGCTTCCATTACAGACACCTTGAAAAACCCTAGTCAGCTCAAATGGACACCTGAAGCCCAGGCGTCTCTTAATCTTTTAAAGCAAAAGCATACTTTAGCTCCGTTACTAGTGAGCCCAGACTTCACCAAACCATTCGTTACCCAGTGCGATGCGACCCAGCAAGGTATTGGAGGAGTGCTGCTTCAACTAGATGACGATGGCCACGAGAAGCCAATAGCCTATGTCTCGAAAAAGTTGAACTCAGCACAAAGAAATTACACCGTCACAGAGCAAGAATGCTTAGCTGCAATCTTAAGTGTACAGAAGTTCCGGCCTTTCATAGAACTTATGCCGTTTGTTAATAATTCCCAAGCAGCTCACTCCGATAACAAATTTTTTATCGTCATCAGGAAAATTCTGAAAAGAATCGTTCTCACGCCATACACGGCATGTCGTTGCAACCAGACGAAATGCGATGCCCTCAGTGTCGCATTTATTCGATAGAATTCGATGTCTTTTTCATGAAAATGAAATGCTCGGTCAGCTTAATGCCTGAGAAATTTTTACTTTGTTTTAAATATTTTCTTTTTTTGTCTTTTTTATTGTCTTGTCACAAATATGTATAAATAACTGATTTTTAAATAGAATTTTCGGGAGTAAAAAGGTAAATCTTCAACAAAGAGGGTGTTTTATTTGGAAAGCAAAAAAAAATCTTCTTTCTGCGGTGCTTAAGTGTTGCACTTACTGCACCATTCATCAGGAGTACAGGTGATACACCTTACTCACATACAACGCGGAGAAGCAAAAGAGTTATCCGCTCAAGGAAAAATACATTGGTGACCCCGACGTGATCGTGTCATAAAGAGATCACTGTTCAAAGATTGCAGAGAAGGTAACCAAGTTGTTTCAAATCATGGACGGACTTCTAGATTTGCAAGCATTCCTTGGTGATCAAATTCAGAACAACTATAAAAACTACAAGAAGGATGGACTTTGTCGGAAGACTACCAGAAAGTACTTTGAAACTCGCCTAGCATTGCTTGAGGAACTTTGGGCAGAATTCCACGTCAACCATCAAGAATTAGTAAAACTGGATTCAACTCATGATGACAACGAATACTTCACCACAGATTATTATGCCACCATTCAGCAGTTTTACAAGAAATTCAAAGAAAGCCTCACTGAAGGTATAGAGGAAACCGATCCAGATGAAATGGAACCCCAATCCAAAGCAGACAATACAAATGCATGTCAATCATCTGTAACTGATCACTCAAACGATGCCAGTACCAGCCAATCAAAGGATCAGGTCAGTGCACAACAATTAATCTCGACGCTAAAGAAAGGCACTGAAGAAATTCCTCCAGAAAAAAGGGGTTCGTCCAAGGTACATTTTCAAGTACCAACAAACCAGAGTCACTCAACAGCAAAACAAGAAGAAGAAGTAATTCGAATGGTTCGTAGGCAACATCGTGTCATGGCATCACTCAGTCGAACCCTACAGGAGATCGCTAACAAAGCCGATGAAAGGCATTCAAGGGTATACTATGAGCTGAAGATACAGATGATCAATAAAACAGTCGATGATATATCCGAAACTGATCAGCAGATTTGGGAAGAAACCATGGAGCCACCCCTAGATTACACTAGGGAGCTATACGACGCTCTATACGATTGGTGTCAGGAAGCTCTTGTACACTTACATGAAAAACTTGAGACCATAGAGACTCCAGCGTCAAATAAACAACCAGCACAATCACAGATGAAGTTGCCTCGAGTCACTTTGCCAATATTCGATGGTGACTATACGAAATGGATGCACTTCCATGACCTTTTCGATCAAATGGTCCATGCTAGTTCGATAAGCAATGCTGAAAAAATGTTCTACCTCACCAGCAATCTCAGTGGTGAGGCGATGTCACTAGTCAAGCATCTCTCCATATCAGATGCTAACTATACTATTGCATGGGACGCCTTGAATAAACGGTATAATAACCAAAGATTATTATGCACAGCACTGCTCAACAAGCTGTGGGACCAGCCACCTACACAAGGGTACTCAGCAGCGTCTATCAAACATCTCCACGATGTAACAAACGAGTGCATCCTCGCTCTAGAAAATATAAAGATCTCTACCACAAACTGGGATCCCATATTGGTGCACATGATCATCAAAAAGCTCGACAAGACTACTCATGCACTGTTTGAAGACTCCTTAAAATCACCAAAAGATCTGCCTACCATTAAAGGGCTATTAAGCTTCCTAGAGAGGAGGTTCCATGTACTAGAGTCTCTTGGGAAAGAAGGCCATACTGCAGCAAGAGAGCAGAGATGCAAGGACCATCGCGATCCGCATTGGTATCCACAACCAAGCCAATAAGTTGTGTAGTATGCAGAAATAAAAGTCATCCACTATATTTCTGTCCAGCATTTTTGGCCCAGTCCCCATCAAATCGCCGCATAACACTTAGACAACACAAGATATGCATCAACTGTCTGAAAAGCGACCATCCAGTAGCAGAGTGTGGGCTCAGGAGCTGCACTAAGTGTTCCGAAAAGCACAATTCATTAGTGCACATAGACTCAGCTCCAAGATCGCACAACAGTCCTAGGTCGCCAAATCAAGGGCAATCATCAGTAAGCTTGGACAAGGGAACACCGATCAGCAACACTAGTGCTCAAAATTCAACGGCTCTAACAGCTCACACCAAAAGGCCAAGGCAAAATTACGTTATGCTCAGCACAGTAGTAATCGAAGTGAGCAACATCAAGGGAGAAAGGATACAATGCCGAGCCATTCTTGATTCAGGATCACAGCTCAACTTCATCACGTCAGAGTTATCAAGGCGACTAAACCTGCTACACATTCCAGAAACAATGTACGTTCAAGGAATAGGCAAGGGACTCCGAAAGACCCATCATAGAGTGCAGTTGTATCTACATTCAAGAATGAACAACTACTCCACCCAAATGGATGCGTTTGTGTTTAACAAGGTGGTGTCCAATCTACCAGATCATGTAATTGAGAGCAAGTCATGGCCTATCCCACAAAACATTCCGTTGGCCGATCCAAACTTCAATAAACCTGGCACAATTGACCTTTTAATAGGAGCCGAACTTTACTTTGATTTACTAGCAGTTGGACAAATCAAACTTGGTGAAAACTTGCCAACACTTCAGAACACAATGTTCGGGTGGACCGTGTCCGGACCAGTGCAAGATGAAAAGGTCTCTGTTGCGCTATGTGGCATCTGCAGTGAAGATGAGAGAATTGAGGAGCAACTCAGTCGCTTTTGGAAACTGGAGGAAATAGACTCAATGGATGAAACCTGCAGTCTTACAAGAACTGAGCAAAGATGTGTAGAGCACTTCGATCAGACTGTCAAAAGAAATTATCAAGGCAGATTTGTAGTCAAGCTACCATTTTCCCAAGATCCCAAGGCCATCGGAGAATCAAGAGATATCGCCCTTAAACGATTCTATTCCCTTGAAAAGAGACTTCTTCGTCAACCGAGCATTAGAGAGCAATATGTTGATTTTATGCGGGAATACGAAGCTTCAGGACACATGAGAAGGACGAAATTAACAGAAATAAAAGGCCCACATTATTTTTTGCCGCATCATTGCGTCACAAAGTTGGATAGTACTACCACAAAGCTACGAGTTGTGTTCGACGCATCAGCCAAAACGACGTCGAACGTGTCGTTAAATGAGGTTCTGTGCAAGGGCCCAACTATCCAGGACGAGCTACTCTCAATCCTGTTACGATTCAGATTCCCAAGGTTTGTCTTCACCGCCGATATAGAAAAGATGTATCGGCAGGTTGAAGTCGCTGAAGAAGATCAGCAGTATCAATTAATCACCTGGAGAGAAGATCCACACCAGCCATTGCAGTACTTCAAATTATGTACCGTTACCTATGGACTAGCACCAGCCCCGTTCCTCGCAACCAAGTGCTTGGAATATCTTGCCAATGATGGCGCTCTGACTCATCCACTGGGGTCGAAGGTCCTCAAACGAGACTTTTATGTAGATGATGTAATGACAGGGTCCGATAGTTTAACTGAGCTTCTTGAGACACAGCATCAACTCAAACAATTACTCATTTCTGGCGGATTTAACCTTCGTAAGTGGTGTGGAAATCACCCACAGCTGTTACGACATATTCCGAAGGAAGACATTGAACTTGAGTTAAACTTCAACGAGCCCGTAGAAGACTCCATAAAAACGCTTGGTCTAACCTGGCAACCAAGTTCAGATATCTTCCGAATAAAAACAAGCTGGAAAGAAGCACGGAGGGTTACCAAAAGAACAGCCCTCTCCGACATCGCACATATCTTCGACCCACTGGGATTCATGAACCCAGTCACAATATTAGCGAGAATATTTATCAGAAAAATTTGGTCTCTAAAGCTGGACTGGGATGCCTCGCTACCCATGGACATGCATACCAGCTGGTTAAAATTTCGAGAGGACTTGAAGCTTCTGAACGAAATTAAAATCCCAAGGCATATAGCATCTGGTAAAATATGTAAAACACTACAATTACACACCTTCGCCGATGCATCCGAAACAGCCTACGGGGCAGCCGTATATGTCAGAACTACACATCAAGATGGTGTCATCACAGTACGTCTACTTTGTGCGAAATCGAAGGTAGCTCCGATAAAAACAACAACATTACCCAGACTCGAACTGTGTGCAGCGAAACTAGCAGTTCAATTAACTCACCGAGTAAGAAAAGACATCAATATACCTCATATAAAAGGATATTTTTGGACAGATTCCGAAATTACGCTGGCATGGATCAATTCAGAGTCGTCATCATACCACACATTTGTAGCCAATCGAGTCGCAGCAATCCAAAGACTATCCAGTCCAGAACAGTGGAGGCATGTACGGTCAAAAGACAATCCTGCAGATATCGTTTCTAGAGGAATGGCACCAGCCAAACTCGTCAAATGCAATCTCTGGTTTTACGGCCCTCCATTTCTACATGGATCAGAAGCCATCTGGCCATCACAACCGCCCAGAAAAGAGACAGAAGTAGAAATAAAAAGGAGCAAGGCACCAGTTGTATTGGCATCAACAAGCGAACAACCATGGATCGACAACATCAACCACAAGAACTCCGCCCAGAAACTCTTAAGGATTCTAGCCTACATGCTCCGATTTACTCGCGTCGCAAGTCGACAAAAACGAGCGTCGTCAGTAAAGTTGTCAGCTGAGGAACTAGACAAGGCACTTATGGCAGTCATTTACCAAACCCAACGAGAAGGCTTTAAAGATGAAGTACATCAACTCGAAAGGAACAAATATGTCAGCAACAACAATCCATTAAACAGTCTTTGCCCCTTCTTCGATGATCGAAATATCATCCGGGTTGGGGGACGACTGGTAAACTCTGAGCTGTCTTACGATGCTAAGCACCCAATATTATTGCCGTATTCTCATCCATTAACAACGCTTTTGATGGTCGACATTCATAATCGCAATCTACACGTCGGACCTCAGGGGTTCCTGGCGATCACCAGACAACGATACTGGCCAATCAAGGGAAAGAACATCGCAAGATCAATTGAAGGTGAAACCAAAGCTGATGACCCAACTCATGGGCAACCCACCAACAACCAGAGTCCAGCCTGCGAGACCATTTGTCAATGCCGGCGTAGATTTCTGTGGGCCAATACAAACTCACTTTAAGTTACGAGGGAAACGTCCACAGAAGTCCTACATAGCTGTGTTTTGTTGTTTCGCCACGAAGGCCATCCATCTTGAGGTTGCCAGTGATCTTACCACAGAGGGGTTCATAGGAGCACTCAAACGTTTCGTCGCAAGAAGAGGAAATTGCCGAAATCTCTACTGTGACAATGCCACAAACTTTCATGGCGCCAAAAATCAACTTCTGGAGCTTCAGCAATCTATATATGCTCCAGAGTCAACAAACAAAATTTCTGAATTTTGTCAAACAAGAGGAACGGACTTCCATTTCATCCCCCCCCGAGCCCCACACTTCGGGGGCTTATGGGAAGCCGCAGTGAAATCAGCGAAGTTTTTGCTCCAAAGATCGGTAGCATCAGCTGCACTCACCTTCGAAGAACTGTCAACCGTTACAGCTGAAATTGAGGCTATTCTCAATTCTAGACCGTTGACACCATTATCCACCAATCCAAATGACTTAGCAGCCTTAACCCCAGGTCATTTTCTAATAGGTGAGCCAACTACTGCAGTAGTTGATTCAGGCGCAGTCCCACCACATATAAGTCTAGTTAGAAGGTGGAAACTGGTGTCGCACATTAAACATGAGTTCTGGCGACGCTGGTCAACCGAATACCTCAGCGAACTTCAACAAAGGCACAAGTGGAAGCAAGAAGGCAAAAATGCCAAACCAGGAATGATGGTTCTAATTAAGGACGACAACTTGCCTCCCTTGAGATGACAGCTCGGAAAAATTGAGAAGACCATACAAGGAGAAGACGGATTGGTACGAGTCGCCGATGTCCGAACGACTTCTGGTATGATGAGACGGCCAATTCACAAATTAGCTCCACTACCAATCGAAGAGACGGAGGAATCTAGCAATTCCAATCCTGCGACTCGACCTGGCACCTCTCGAAGCGATGACACTACTTCCGACACGACCAACAATCCAGACAACCGCCCTAAAAGAAGAAAACTTCGAGCATCTTCAAGTCCAGTTACAAGTATGCTCTTACTGACATGTTTAATCATGCCTATTCTTGGAAATCCCTTAGCTCAGATTATTCCATTCAAATCACAAGCGGGGATATATTTTGAGAATCTCGGTTCTGCTAACTTGGTCAGCAGTGAGTGGTCCCTTATAGTGTACTACAATATGGTAGGATATTGGAAGGAGGCTGACGCAATTAGCACTGGAATAGGTAACCTGCAACATATATGTAGTATGCTCAAAAACGCAAGCTACTGTTCTCTGATCACCGATCAACTTGTCTCATTGAAAGAAGAGCTCGCCCACAGTAATGAGCTACTTCAAATCTCCTCATCAAAGAGACCAAGGCGAGCCCCACTTAACATAATCGGCAACATAGCAGGAGCACTGTTTGGGATCCTAGATTCAGAATATGCCGAAAAATTATCAACAACCATCGACCAAATAAGAACCAATGAAAATCATTTACTGCAGTTGATCAAAAATCAAACATCTGTGATAGACTCCACTGTGAACGTATTAAAACATGATCAGGAAAGCATGACTAGCCACTTAGAGACCATCAAGAATCACATAATGCTCATAACCACCCAACTCAACAATATTACAGAAGAGATATACCAGCGGAAAGTGGCTGAAACATTTTCCACTTGGGCTTTGCAGATAACATTGATGACTATGAAATACCAACGAGCTCAAACAGCAATTTTGAATGTACTGACTGACACTCATCTCGGGAAAATCAACCCCCAGCTATTGTCTCCGCGACAGCTAAAGGAAGAATTAAATACAATAAAAGATCACTTACCATCAACAATCAGATTACCCACAAAAACAGATAATCTACTTCAGCTTTATAATCTCATGAAGGTCGAAGGTCGAGCAACAAAAAAATATGTGATATTTCGGGTAAAGCTCCCCTTGTTTACCTTTGAGGAGTTTGAACTATATCGCATCATTCCAGTTCCAGTAATAATCAATGGCAGTTTTGTAGCTATTAAACCATCAGCTGAATTTCTGGTCGTCAATCTTCACAAAGACAAATATTATCCGCTCAACAACCAGGAATTTCATCTGTGTCAAACCATTGGAGAGTCACAGCACATGTGCATTCAAAACCATCCAATGTATCGAAGAGGGGCCAATGTCAGCTCCTGTGAAATGAGCTTCCTTACATACGCGCAACCATCCAGCAGTTGCGATCTAATTAATGCGGAAAACCTCCCCAAATGGATTCAGCTCTATAATCCAAACAAATGGATTTATTCCGTGAAAGGAAACACCAGCATCACTGTCGTCTGTCACACCAACACCGTTCAACAGGTACTACAAGGTGCAGGAATTCTGAGCATGGAAACAAATTGCGAAATTAGGCATGATTATTTAACTCTGCAAGCCCACAACACCTATCCACATACACTGAAATCATCGTTCAATCCCACACAAAATCTTACCGATTTCATATACCCAGAAGGCTCTGCATCTACTCTCAAGCTTCCAAGATCCAAGGAACATCATTACAAACGGGAAGAAATAGAAGACATACAGAAGCAGATCCAGGAACTCAAAAGAAATGAAATACTACCCGAAGAAATTCATACTAATGACGTACACCATTTTACCTTGGGATACACCACACTCCTGCTGACAATCACCATCGCAGCAGTTTTGCTGTACATAAAATGCACAAGAAGTACACATAATTCACCAAGAAATGCACCAATTCCAGCCCAACGGACCTTGGTGGCAAGACAATTCGAAATAGATCCTGAACTCGTCAGCCAAGAACTTTGCCCAGGAGCTGGTCAAGGCGCGGGAGGATGTTAATAATTCCCAAGCAGCTCACTCCGATAACAAATTTTTTATCGTCATCAGGAAAATTCTGAAAAGAATCGTTCTCACGCCATACACGGCATGTCGTTGCAACCAGACGAAATGCGATGCCCTCAGTGTCGCATTTATGCGATAGAATTCGATGTCTTTTTCATGAAAATGAAATGCTCGGTCAGCTTAATGCCTGAGAAATTTTTACTTTGTTTTAAATATTTTCTTTTTTTGTCTTTTTTATTGTCTTGTCACAAATATGTATAAATAACTGATTTTTAAATAGAATTTTCGGGAGTAAAAAGGTAAATCTTCAACAAAGAGGGTGTTTTATTTGGAAAGCAAAAAAAAATCTTCTTTCTGCGGTGCTTAAGTGTTGCACTTACTGCACCATTCATCAGGAGTACAGGTGATACACCTTACTCACATACAACGCGGAGAAGCAAAAGAGTTATCCGCTCAAGGAAAAATACACCGTTTAAGATAGTGACTGATCATGCGAGCTTGAAATGGCTGATGTCTCAAAAGGACCTCAGCGGTAGACTTGCTCGGTGGAGTTTGAAGCTTCATGGTTCCGACTTCACAATCGAGCACCGAAAGGGAAGACTGAATGTCGTTCCTGATGCGCTGTCACGCATTCATTGCGACAGCTTATCCACACCTGTAGATCCTGGCCCGAAAGCTGACCTTAGTTCGCCATATTTCAACTCGTTGGAATATGAAGAACTGAGGCATAAAGTTAAAACGACATCTGGTCTTTGTGTCAGGGATGGCTTCGTTTACATTCGGACTGTTCCGAGAACAGGCGATCCGATTCAGGAAGAAGAAGCTTGGAAGCTTTGGATTCCACGAGGGCTTGTCACCGACGTCATTTCAAGGGCTCATGATCCGCCACTAGCTTCACACGGAGGTATAGGGAAAACACTGGAACATCTGCGAAGACATCTGTACTGCCCACGAATGACAGTTGATGTCAGAAACTACGTAGGCGCCTGTGACGTGTGTAAGGAAACGAAATGAAAGTCCAGTCTGTGACAGAACGACCATGGCAAAAGCTGTATATCGATTTTCTAGGTCCATATCCTCGGTCAGTGAAAGGAAACGTCTGCATTCTGATAGTTCTTGACCAATTTTCAAAATTTCCAATTCTCAAACCTATGAGAAAAGCATCTACACTCAATGTGTGCCAATTCATTGAGACGGAAGTATTCCACGCGCTCGGAGTCCCGGAAACGATAGTCTCTGACTATGGAGTCCACTTTTGCTCGACTCAGTTCAAGTATGGGGTGAAGCACTTGCGAGCGGCAGTTAACTCGCCACAAGCAAACGCCTCAGAGCGAGTAAACCGGTCTCTATTGTCAGGGATTAGGGCTAATATCCGGAAGGAACATACGAAATGGGATGAGAAACTAAGCCAAGTAGCTACTTCCCTCAGGAGCTCGTTCCACCAAGCTACTGGTTTCTCTCCTTATCGAACACTTTTCGGTCAACAAATGATTGAACATGGCAGCTTCTATTCCATCTTGAGGACCCTTGGAACTCTTAATGAGCCGTTGAGAGTAGATGCTGAGGACAAACTAAGATTGATCCGTGCGAGAGTGCAGGAAAATTTACACCATGCGTTCGAACAGGGTTCACGAGCCTACAATCTCAGGGCGAAGCCTGTTGATTTCAATGTTGATCAAGGGGTATTTAGAAGGAATTTTGCCCACAGCAACATCCAACAGCAGACGAGTGCTAAACTGGGGCGAAAATTTGTCAAGTGTCGGGTCAGAGCCAAGAAAGGTAACGCTTAATATGATCTTGAAGATCTGCAGGGGAAACTGCTAGGAGTCTATCACGCCACAGACATCCGGCAGTAATAAACATTCTGGAACGTCGTCTATCTATTGTCACGTCTATTCCTGGTAGCCCTAAGAATGCATCCAGCCAGCTCCACTGATAAACTATAGGATATCGCGAAGCCCTCCTATTGCCCCGTCAATGGTGGGTGATATACCTGTTGGAATCCATTCCTGTGCAAGGCTGTCAGCATGTCACTACTCTGACGAGACTTCAGGGATGTGTCCTCGATGCGTCATCGGTCAAGTAGAGTCGGAGTGATGGAGAATACGCATTGGGTCGTGATTCGCGACACACATTGAGCGCCCGCAGCGATGAGGCCTATGTTTAAGACCGGCTAGCTCAGTCGACCATTTTTCAGCGTTGTCTGAACCATGGGTGGCGCAGACCACCCTGCCCTGTTATGGTTGTAGCGTATTGCATATAGCAAGATGCTACACATACTGAAGCGTGTAGGCGGCTGCGTCAAGCATAAAAAAACTGAACGCACCTCGACCGAAAGAAATGCATTTCCTCAAGCTGCAATTGACAGGCTGGTGATGACAAGGAAGAAGAAGACCACTTTTCCTGTCGTATTGCTCGAACAAGTACGTGTGTGAAAGACATCTAGGAGAAACTTTTTGATCATCGAAAATCTGCGAAGATATCCTGCCAAAAAAAGGTAAAATTTTCGCATTCACATCGCTAGGACAAATTAAATAAATCAAATATCCTAGGAATTTCCGAGTGGTGAAGGACAGGATAAATTTAATCTGACAAGATCGATAAATTTTCACTAGGTTCAGCTTGAAATCGAGGTAGTATAACTGAACGGTTGAACAGGAGTCTTGGTGGATATTCAAGATCATATACGACTGATTTTTAAAACCTGCATTTGAAAGAAATCAGGATCGTCCAAATTCATCCCGACAATACCGAAAAACTACATGGGGGAAACCTCATACGGATTCAATTTCCCGGTCTCATTCTAAGAGATTTAATAGAAACGAAGAGTTTTGTGAACACGCAGCAATATGGATTAGCAATTGTCAAAATTTCAACAATCGTTTTCTTTGGACTTGTGCTCCAAAATGTCAACAAAACTAACACAAAAGGGATAAATGGCCATTAAATTTTACTACAGGGAAAAATGCTGATATTCCTTCACCGCCAGGTTATAATCCTTCAGTTGCACAACGTAGATACAGTCGTCCACTATGGAATGAATTTATAAATTGTTTTAAATTTTAATTTTTATTATAATTCCGTTCCGTACTTTCTTATTTAATTTCGTTCAAGATATATGTGTAGATACAAGTGCCGCTGGGCAATATTATTTTAACTCAACAAAAATTACATTTGTGATAGAGCCCACAGACAGCAAG
The DNA here is from genome assembly GCA_963924295.1 of Dioctria rufipes. NCBI lineage: Eukaryota > Metazoa > Arthropoda > Insecta > Diptera > Asilidae > Dioctria > Dioctria rufipes. The sequence goes on along the minus strand of OZ002740.1, from coordinate 222,833,772 downwards.
TTGAAGCATTAAATTCCAATTTATTTCCTTTAACTAGATGGCGGATGCTGAAGCGCTTCATCATGCGGTGGAATTTTCACCGTGAGTATTATTGATATATTACACATTTTCTTTTGGTATACGCATGCTTCGGCTTCAATAATTACTTGCTCGTAGGACTTTTTTTTTTCATTGACATTCTTTTTCTGTAACTATATATATATTTTCGATTGAATAATAGTATTTACATAACTATACAGCTAATCTAGTGTAACTATATATATATATCCTCGATTTAATAATAATATTTACGTACATCTAATCTAATGGAGTATTTGTCCATGTATACTTTGGATAATAATTTTTCTTACTGACTCTATATATATAAAGGGTTTTCCAATAAGAGGTGTTATTTTGATATTCAAAGAAAAATGCCATTTTTTGAGATAAATGATCGAATCTTTATTTCATTATAAAGAGAAAGGTATGCCGTCAATAATGGAAAATAACATCAGCGAAATAATCACCACGACCACGCCTGTAGGACCATATCCTTTTCATGAAATTTTCCATAACCAAATCGCAAAGTGGCTGCCCTATATCCTCGATAGCCTCACGAATTTCATCCTTGAGGTCTTGAATCGACGCTGGGCTGTTGGCGTAGACCTTCTCTTTCACGTGACCCCAAAGGAAGAAGTCGCAAGGTGTTAAGTCACAAGATCTCGGTGGCCAAGTGTGATCACCTCTTCGAGAGATAACACGATCCGGAAACTTTTCCCGTAAAAGATCAATGGTTTCGTTGCTTGTATGGCACGTAGCGCCGTCTTGTTGAAAGTAAACGTTGTCCAGATCAATACCATTCAATTCCGGCTATAAAAAATCATTAATCATCTGTCGATAGCGCAATCCATTCACCGTAACTGTTGCTCCAGCCTCATTTTCGAAAAAGTAAGGTCCAATGACCCCGCGGGACCATAAACCGCACCAAACAGTCACACGTTGAGGATAGAGAGGCTTTGCAACAATAACTCTTGGGTTTTCCGAGCCCTATATGCGACAATTTTGCTTGCTGACGAAGCCATCGAGGTGGAAATGGGCCTCATCACTCAAGATGAGTTTTCGATGGAATTCCGGATCATTTTCATGCATTTCAAGGACCCAATCAGCAAAGACTCGACGTTGTTGATGATCGGCCGGCTTGAGTTCTTGTGTTAACTGAACTTTATAAGCCTTAAGACCCAAATCTTTATGCAAAATACGGTGTAATGACGTTTGTGGAATGCCTAATTCCAAAGAACGACGAGGAATGGACAAACCTGGATTTTCTTCAACACTTTCGGCTACAGCAGCAATATTCTCGGCTGTTGTTGAGCCACGTGCACGGGTTTTATTCTTTACATCACTAACTTGTCCCTACAGCTCGAATTTTTCTACCAATTTCTGTATTGGGGTCCGACAAGGTGCTTCACGACGACCCAAAAATGTTCGAGTTTTACGAACCGTCTCTGCCACATTTTCACCATTTTTATAGTGAATTTTAATAATTTCAATGCATTGTTGAATCGTGTATCGTTCCATTTTTATAAAATGGCGTAGTTTCTACTTGTTAAATGTCAAAAAATGACAGCTCCAAAGGTGACATCTACCGAAATAGCGGGCTAATTAAAATAACACCTCTTATTGGAAAACCCTTTATATCTATATACCTACCTTTAATGATGTACATACTTACCCGTATCTAGTAATAAGGGCCTCACGTCGGATTTTCTTTTATTGACATTCTTTTTCTATAACTATATATATATTTTCGATTTAATAGCATATTTACGTAACTATACAGCTAATTTAGTAAAATCCTTGTTCGTGTATATTTTGGGGAGAATTTTTTTAGCTGACTCTATATATATCTATATACATACTTAATGCTATACGCTTATGTAGCTTTATAATTCAATGGTATTCTTACGGATATGCCTTTTTATTGTATTCACTTTGAATTAATGAGATTTTTTTTTTGGTATACGTATGTATACATATACCTTTTTCTGTACTTACCTAGTGCTATACGTCTATATATTTTTATAATTTAATGGTATACTTACCTAGAGACCTATGTATGTACTTACCTTGAATTGAGGATATTTTTCTTGATAATTATAACGTGAACATGAACCGTTAAGAGTTTTAATTTCTCCTCTTACTTTCCTGGAGCCCTCTCGTATGAAGGTCGTCTAGGTTCGCCTAGTCTCTCTCTCTGTACAGGTCAACTGGGGACTCTGAAGAATTATGCCCCTCAGAGTCTGATGGGAGGATGGGGCAGGCAAAGAAGGCAGCCCATCTGCGTCTTCGATGGGATACAGGTAAGTGACGTATGGGTCCCTTCAGGACCGAATGTGTGCCGGCTTTGGTGTGACAGGCACGAAAATTTTTTTTGATTATGGCTGACGGCAGCGGCAGGTTTTTGTGGAACCCCCCACACTCCCCGCCAATAGCTGAGGCGAACTAGCGTGCCGCCCTGCAGTCAACGCTGCCCGTCGAGTGATCTGTCAGCTCATGCTCCAGTAGAGGTTACTTGCGGACCTGAGTCTGACTGGTTTTGTTATTTGAATCAATCTTTTTGGTAAAGTAATGTTAGAGTTTTTGAAAGTCTGAAAGTAAAGTAAAGTTTTGGAAGTTTTTGCTATCTTGTTTCTCGATTTTGTATTAAAGTAGCGTAATGTTTGAAAGTTTTTGGAATTTGTTTGAAGTTGAAGTTCGGCTTTAGGTTTGACCTTGGTCAAGCTTCAAGCCTGAACAATTAGTTAATTTTTTTTGTTGGAAGTTTTTGAATTCTTTGAAATTGATCTTTCCCGCTGGCCTTCTGTCATGCAAATGGTAGGTGGCCTCACAAAATTTTTTGTGTGAGACGACTTTTGCTTCCAGCTAACTAGTCGACCAGATTCATGACTCTGCCCAGTTGGAAAGTTAGCTGGACATGACAATCAGGTGAGGACGAAGGAAGGAGTTGTTGGAGGATGGAAGTGATGCTGGAGACCTTCAGTAATCAGGAGTTGGCATACTGCTAAATGCCTGGCTGAAGAATCTCTAGTATCATTTTCAGTCTCTAGCTTCTCCCAGATTTCTGTGGGAACTCCAAATTTTTTTTCAATGCACACATTCACGTCGCTTGCCTGTATAAATTTTCTGACCTGTAAGGAGGGAGACCGACCTGAAGACCTTTTATGTTGAGAGTTGGCTCCTGGAAGTGAAGGAGAAACCGTATGATTTTGGAGAATTGAAGAATTTTAAGAATTTTTATTTTTTAACGATTCCAAATCAAATTACAAATACAAGAAGAAAAAACAACCGTCTCATCCGGGGTTTGAAACCGGGACCTTCCGCTTGCCGGGCGACTGCTCTTACCACTGAGCTAACGAGACAGATGATTTTCCCTCTTACATTTATCAATTTGTAATTAGCCTACTAAGCCACGTTGCCTTCAGCTGGCATTAACCAGTAACGATGAAAGCGCACAAATAAATTGTAAATTCAATTTTTATTTATTCCGGACTGGAATCGAACCTACACTTTTAGAATCGGTCAATGATGGAGAATTGAAGAATTTTAAGAATTTTTATTTTTTAACGATTCCAAATCAAATTACAAATACAAGAAGAAAAAACAACCGTCTCATCCGGGGTTTGAAACCGGGACCTTCCGCTTGCCGGGCGACTGCTCTTACCACTGAGCTAACGAGACAGATGATTTTCCCTCTTACATTTATCAATTTGTAATTAGCCTACTAAGCCACGTTGCCTTCAGCTGGCATTAACCAGTAACGATGAAAGCGCACAAATAAATTGTAAATTCAATTTTTATTTATTCCGGACTGGAATCGAACCTACACTTTTAGAATCGGTCAATGATGGAGAATTGAAGAATTTTAAGAATTTTTATTTTTTAACGATTCCAAATCAAATTACAAATACAAGAAGAAAAAACAACCGGTTGTTCGACAAAGTTACAAGAAAAACAACCGTTAAAAAATAAAAATTCTTAAAATTCTTCAATTCTCCATCATTGACCGATTCTAAAAGTGTAGGTTCGATTCCAGTCCGGAATAAATAACGTATGATTTTGGTTGATTTTTTTTTCTCGAAACGTTTAGTTGAACTTTTGGTAACTTTGTCGAACCTGTGAGTTTTTTTGATTTTTTGAATTCTTTTTCAACTTCTCCGAACGTTTGGAAAATTTTTGTTTGAAATTTAGCATTTCGTCCAAACCTTCGACGTTAATTTAGTATTTCGTCATCCGCACGTTGTGAAGAGCCTGTTATCTCTTCCAAACTTTAAAATTTTCGGAAATTTTAAATTTTAATCTCGAATTACGTCTGAATACTTATTATGGCTACAGTACGGACACCACCTCCTGCGACAAACAGTGTGACAACGTTGCCTGAGCCATGCACTATCTGCAGAGCTACGAGCTGGTCAGTCGACCGGAAGCCTGTGTGGACATGTTTTCCATGAGGCATGTATACAGACTTGGATAGGCGAACATTCCAGTTGCCCTAACTGTCGACGCCCGCGAAGTCTACCAGGCATGATTCATTGCCGACCTTTGACTTACCTACTTTCAACTTACCACCACCGAATCGGCGATCACTCTCACCGGGAATGCCTGATTTGCACACAAGAACTTTTATAAACCCCAACTCACAACAAGACAGTCCAGTGCGTACAGCTCAAGGACACACGTCAGCAGCTACGGATGCGTTGATGGCAGGCTTGGGCATACAAATGCAAGATCTAATACGTGAAGGTCTCGAACAGAACTTCAATGTCCTTGCGGACTGATTTAGTAGATAGCATCAGACAACAAGTAGCAGCAGATTTCCTACGACCTCCTTCGTCCAGGGGTAATCCAAGACCATCGAACGATTTCCCCAATCTGAGGAGACAATCGTTTCAGAGACCACCATCAGTGTTTGGTCAGCCTTTTGGTCAGCCTTTTGGTCAGCCTACTGGTCAGCCCAGACCGAACTTTGTTCTTCAACCACCTCCACATATTCGTCACCCTGCAAATATAGGACAGCGACGATCAGGCAGTCCTATCAGAAGATGGAACCTGGGGCCGGATTCTGTAGCATGGAGAATTTGGGAATTTGGGAGATGAGAATTGCGTTTTCTTAGAATTCTTAATTCCCTAATTCTCCATTCCCAATTCACTAACATGGTTGGAGAATTATGGAAAACGTAAGAAATGTGAAAAAGTGCGAATCGCCTGGGACGATTAAGGGTATCAATTTTTGTTGTAGAGGGTTGGACTTTTTTTCATATGTGAGGTACATCTGTCTATTACCTTCCACTGTCGAAATAAATTTAAATTTCTTTTTTGTTGGGGTAGTTTTTGAGGGATGTAGGAGGGTAGGTTTTCTCGAGTTTTTCCGGGATAACGAGAGAATGGAGAGTAGGAGGAGAATGTATGTGGTATCAAAAAAAGGGAGCTCAGCGCGAACAAGATAGGTTTAGGAAAAGGGGCGGGGAGAGTGCGGGGTAGAAATGGGAGCTGATTAAGGGAAATTAAAAAAAAAATTAAGACAATATCAGGAGCTGCAATAATTCGCAGGAGTAAGCTTAGGATCTCTAAGCCCAATAAAAAAAAGTAAGAATTCACTTTGGTAATTTAGCATGCATGGGTATTATAGGCTATATTTTATTTCGATTAACGGTAATTTGCAGATTTAAGCGGCCTCGGCGGTAAATTTTGCTATCGCAATATTCACGGGCGCCTAACTCTATGTGGGAGGGCTGTAGAGTATTGGTATTTTTTGGTAGATGAAGGGTTTAGAGTACAAAAATATAGGTGAACAATTTTTGGGGCAGGGTGTTTTGGGAGTTGGGGGTCGTACCACCCCTCATAAGGGGTTGCTCAAACTACGTCATGTTTGGTACCAAATTAAAGAGGGAGGAGAGGGTAATCCAGAGTGGTGTAGTTTGTCTTTGATCGTTTTAACGTGATAGCTGACTTTTGACCGCCGAAAAACTATTTTTTTACACTATGGTCCATATTTTGCAGATATTTCTTCCGTTCTTTGTTTCACATCCATTAGTACTTCGTTGTGAACATTTTTGTCATGGGAAGTAAATTTCCAGGACTTACCAGTTAGTTCTTCGCAATGATGAGATGAAAATATGTCAATTTTTGTACAAAAAATGGCCAATTTTTCACCTTAAAAGGGACTGTTACACTTCTTTTACAGTTATTTCCAAAACTGTTTATCGGATTCAAAAATTAATTACATATGTACTTAATTAGGGGACAAAATGTAGATGCGATATCATCCTACACACAAGCTTTACCGTGTATATTTAAAAATTTTATAGCTTCTCTACTGTACTGGACGACGACCAAATTGGTCATTTTCGCGTGATTTATAATTTTTAGCGGGTACTTTGAGAGACAAAATCCTTGTTCCTCTGTTAGTATTGCATGGATTTCCATAATTTGTTTTTTACAATATAGCCAGGATACGTAGTGAATACATAACTCAATTTGAAATTCCTAGGTACCTAGATACCTTCACAAAACGCAACAAAAGCAGACAATACAATTTTTCCACTTACTTTTCCACTTGCAAAACACCGGAGAATTAACAAGTGGAATGGAGAATTTGGGAATACTCTACTTACTTTTCGTCTTACTTTTCCACAAGCAAACACCGGAGAATTAACAAGTGGAATGGAGAATTCGGGAATTCCGTACTCACCTCTCAAATTCTCCCTCAGTTGAATTTTTCGTCTTACTTTCACTGTTGTGACTCAGGTACCCAATGCCCCGAATCACAACCATAATACCGATACATCAATATATCGTCCAATACGATATATTGATGTACCATTAATTGACCCTGAAAAATTATTTCATTTTTAAATCTCATTCAAAATTTAAAATGCATTTAGAAATGCATTCATATATTATAACAAAATGCAATTTAGCATAAATGGCATTTTATTATCAGACACACATTCCACTCACACGGTATGCACACTTACCTACATACAGTGTCTTCTTACTTTTTTTTCCATATGTACAGTGTACATACGTACATTACTAACTTCCTCCAATCTAATTGTATGTACATACATACATACAATTATCACAATTATTCGCGCCCTCTTAAAATTAATATTTCAAGACGGGCGCAAAAGTGCATATCGTATTACAGTTTTGCATAGATGTCGTGAGAACGTCGTGAGAAAACAATAAAAAGAAAAAAGAGCTTTTGAAAAATATCATAGGTACCTGGGTGCAATTTGCCCAAACCTCGGGGAGTTTGTTTTTTAACCGCTCGCGGAGTATATCTAACGGGGAGATTTGCAAAAATAAATAAATAGTGAAACTAATCTTTTCTTCAAAAATAAATAAATTGTGAAACAAATCTTTTCTTCAAAAATAAATAAATTGTGAAACTAATCTTTTCTTCAAAACTAAATAAATTGTGAAACAAATCTTTTCTTCAAAAATAAATAAAATGTGAAACTAATCTTTTCTTCAAAACTAAATAAATTGTGAAACAAATCTTTTCTTCAAAAATAAATAAATTGTGAAACTAATCTTTTCTTCAAAAATAAATAAATTGTGAAACTAATCTTTTCTTCAAAAATAAATAAACTGTGAACTAATCTTTTCTTCAAAACTAAATAAATTGTGAAACAAATCTTTTCTTCAAAAATAAATAAATTGTGAAACTAATCTTTTCTTCAAAACTAAATAAATTGTGAAACAAATCTTTTCTTCAAAAATAAATAAATTGTGAAACTAATCTTTTCTTCAAAACTAAATAAATTGTGAAACAAATCTTTTCTTCAAAAATAAATAAATTGTGAAACAAATCTTTTCTTCAAAAATAAATAAAATGTGAAACTAATCTTTTCTTCAAAACTAAATAAATTGTGAAACAAATCTTTTCTTCAAAAATAAATAAATTGTGAAACTAATCTTTTCTTCAAAAATAAATAAATTGTGAAACTAAGAATCTTTTCTTCAAAAATAAATCTATATTTTGCAAAATAAAGTATTGTGAAACATTGGATCACTTTCACGATTGTGGAGTTACAGAAGAGAATCCCGAACGTGCGCACTCTCGAAGGAGCACGGTGTGTACATACACAACAATATTGGTGGCAGCGGTACTCCGAAATCAGTGTCCTTAACAAAATTAATTTAATTAAAAGTGAAGTAATTAACTACTACACAACAATATTGGTGGCAGCGGTACTCCGAAATCAGTGTCCTTAACAAAATTAATTTAATTAAAAGTGAAGTAATTAACTACTACACAACAATATTGGTGGCAGCGGACTAAAACTACACAGTGTCCTTAAATCTACCAAACAAATCAGTGCGAAAGAAGAAAAAAAAATAAAAATAAAAAAAAATAAGCCCGGGTACCCAGGAGGTACTTAGAGGAGATAGTTTAAGCGCCGAAGCGTTCACCGTGGGACCGAAGGAGGCTTCATCCCTGCCTCACTAAGACGAAATATAGAAGGAAGGAAGACGCCCGACGTATGTTAATACTAATAATACCAACAATTTCAGATTCATACATTTTGGATAATATATAAGGTAGAAAAATTGAACACTATAATATATCGGGAGAAACAAGTTATTTTTAATATTTACGTGGTTAGATTTCCTTTTTCGGATTTTACATATTTTTTTGATTACTTACATTTTCCATAATTAGCTACATATTTCCATATTTTCTGATTTTTTTTTCATATTTACAAGTTAATTATAATTACACTTTCTCTGATTATTTACATTTTATCTGATTAATTGGGAATTTGCATTTTTTTTTATTATTGATTTTGATTGTGATATCAAGAAGAAAATAACTTCCTTATATCACCTTCGATTCTCATTTAACTTGAAGGAAAATTTCAATTCAACACATACAAATCAAAACCTACTCTTCCACGAAGCGACCTCTGCGGTAAGACCTCGTGAGCTTGCTGGTCAGAGGACTTCGGAAAGAATCAATAATTGTCCTCCTTCAATAGAGCTTCATAAGCCTGTTGATCAGGAGGAGATTTTGGTTGGAAGGAGCGGTTTAAATTACCCGCCTTTGGTTGGCAAACAAATTTCATTTTCCTTTATCGACAATATACATATATATATATACAAATGTTTAACTTTTTGCATGTTGATATGACCTTTTTCCTTTTATTTTAATAACTTCAAAATTTGTTATTGAAGTCATAACTCTGTTTCCGATAATATTTGACAAGCAATTTTTGCTTTACTTTTTCTATTTTCGTGCATATCTTTTAGATTCTTCTGAAAATTTTGGTTTCTCCTTCATCCTAATTTTTATACCGAACAAAAAATTCGAAGGTTTAATACGAACAAATCGTTGGTTATTATTAATTAATCCCTATTTCACTATCGATGAGTCATTTTGTTATTGCTATTGTCGTTTTATATACTTTTACACAAAAATAATACGCACCCAAATATATACCTACCTACCTATCATTATACCTTCCTTATTCTCAATAAATTTAATTTCCTACTTTTTATTTCGAGATAATTGCAACAAACAAGTGACAATCAGTTTTTTTTTTATATACATTGAGATTCCTAGTAATTTATTTAAAATTTTTTTTTAACTTCTCTCCCTCATCTCCAAGAAATAAAAATAAACCAAAAACCATAAGACTTTTTCTACCAAATAAAAATAAAACAATTTTCCTTTTGTCTTTTCCCTTGTTGACAAATTCCACAATTCTTCACATTCCTATCGCTGTGTTTTTCTCAACTCTTACAAAATTTAATTAAACATAATTATCCACGTACTTGCTACCTGTTTATTGTTGTAGGGAAAATTTAAACATAATTTTTTTTAACATTTCTTCCATAACTAATTAATTAATTTCCAAACAAAATATAAATCAATTAAACATGATTGAAGAAACCAAATCTTTCGATGAACTTTGCTTGTCACAAGTCCCAAAAATGGCAGAAATTAGACAAATTCTGGCCGATTATCACAGAGCGAATAAACCTAAAAGGACTTCAGATTTTACTTCTGGAAAACTCGTATGGGCTTCATTTGAAAAAACGGAAACCCTGATTCAAGATCATGAAAATTTTACTGAGATTCATGATTATTTTAAGCAGTCATGCTATGACAAAACGGAGCACTGGTACAATCTTACAAAGGCAACTCTGTCTGATAGGTTGAAATCCATATCAGTCTACACAGAGCGCAAAAATAACCCGTTTTACGTCCCACTTCCAAAAACTTCTCAAAAAACAACTGCAGCTGATGATCAGGACAATACAGACCAAGACCGTGAAAATACAGTACGATTTCGGTTACCAGAAGATAGACGAAAAACATTATCCCATATTATTCAATCTATAGAAAATAATTCACTTGCAACTGCAACCCAGGCATACCTAAACCAAAAATTAAACTCGTTGCACAAATATTGGGACGATTTCGAAGAAACACATAACGAAATAATCTTGAATGTTGGCCCAAACGACAAAGATAGCGAACACTTCGTGAATGATGTTTACATAAACATGGAAACATCATTCTCAGACACTGTAATTGCGCTACAAGAACAATTGGACTCCCGATTCCAAAATGTAACGAATACTACAAATAATTCCACAGAGCATCACCACAATGTCTCTTTCAGAGATCAATCAATTTTTTTCCTATCTGACGCGAGAACATTGATTCCCAATTTCAATGGAAATCCGAAAGATCTCCACAAATTCATTTCAAGCTGTGATGATTCATACACAACAGCAACGACGACAAACGAAAAGCACTCCCTCCTTAGTTTAATAAGGAGTAAATTATCTGCAGATGCATATGATATTTTCAGGTACAATCAAGTTGAAGATTGGCCCACATTAAAATCAATTTTAACTCAAACTTTTGAGGTAAAAATGCCCAGAACTACGCTACAGTCTCAATTAAATAATTCCAAACAGAGAATAGGGGAAAGCGTGAAAGATTTCCTTCAGAGACTTAGCACAACTCTATCCAAACTAAATGAGGCAACGCACTCATATACAAGTGATAAAATTCTTTTAAAATCTCTTTTAAAAGATAATGAGTGTCAAGCAGTGAGAGCTATAGAGGACGGATTATCCAATCCACAACTACAGACTTTAGCCAAGGTGCATTCCGATAAATCCTTTTCTGCATTAAAATCACATATTTTAGATCATGCATCACGTTTGGAGCTCAAGCAAGCTATCTTCCAAACGAATTACAAGACAAATCCAGTCCCTTTCAGACAAAATACGAGTCATAATTTACAATGCTTCAAATGTAATAGGCTGGGGCATGCTGCATCAAGCTGCCCAGTCATACAACGCTCCACACAAACTTTCAAAGCAGTTCCGAAGCTAAACTCGCAATTACAACACCCGCCAGATTTCAATAAGGTCACATCTCCGTCGCAAGGCCCATATTGTCGATATTGTCATCGAATTGGGCACACCATAGAAGAATGCAGGCCAAGAGCTGCAAATAATTCCCGATTTACCGACAATCAAGGAAATCGAAATAATTTCCGAAAAGTAAACACAGCTCCGCAAACAAGCACGGCTGATAGACAGCCTCAAAATAGGAACTGGCAGCAGCCAGTATTCCGAGAAAGTCGGACTTCACCGACGAGATATAATAATGCCAATATCTCGGCTAGACCGCCATCTCCAAAGAGGAAGAATAACAAAACTCCATCGGCATCCAGGCAGGGAAACTGGATGCAGCGGGGGGTCTCATTCGGCAACCCCTCGCAGATAGAAACAACGGCGCAAGTTCATCGCAATCCCGAAACAATATCGACACAGTCAGAACAAAATTGATACGTATCCCCATCCAAGTAAATAATAATTCACTAACACTTTCTTTGCCTGTCGACATCTGCTATGCTCCAAAACTTACATTTTTAATTGATACTGGAGCAGAGATCAGCTTAATTAAACTCCATCCATTGAAGCCAGATAGCATCTGCTATAAAGATGCTGTCTGCAATATAAACACATTATTTACAGAGTCCACTTCTACAGAACGACTCATTTTTGCTAAATTAAACTTAAATTCTGAACATAATAACTCTATCCTAGAACACCCATTTCAAATTGTGGGAAATAACTCCATCCTCTCATACGATGGCCTGCTTGGTCATGATTTTTTATCTCGATACAATGCTAGTATCAATTATAAAAATAAATACATTTCTTTAGAAATGAACGATTCAAATAAATCTTATCCGTACGAAGAATATTATTCCAATTATCCATACGTTTATTTGAAAAGCGAAGACCCAGAAAAGAGGTCTCAAACAAGAAGTCTTTTATATACAGAGATAACATTCTCCGATATAAATACTAATAAAAATCTATCTCCATCTATAGCCAGAAAAAAGACTGAATTAAATAAAAATCAATCTCCATCCAAAGCTTCACAAGATATGAAGCAAGAACATAAATGTAAAACTCCATCAATAGCCGCACAGAAGGCTGTAGCTAGTAAAGTTCTATCTCCTTCATCAATAAATTCACAAAATGTGAATTCCAGAAATAAATCAAAAAAGAAGTCAGAGAATTTCAATAAAGTTTTATCTCCTTCAAATTCTATCGAGTCGGAATCATCGAATAACTCCTTCCAAATTCCACAAAAGTTGGAATCATATCTCCTTCCTTTTAGAAATCCGAAAGAATCGGATAAATTAAATTAAATTAAAATTCCGGCTCGATGAGAGTACATCATTGAAATTCCAACTCCTTCTATTCAAAATCAATCGGTCTGTTTTAAGAAGGAAATAAGGCCAGGTTTATTTCTCGGAAACTCGATCGTCGAACCAGTCAACGGTATGGCAGAAGTCCTAATCTTCAACACAAATGAGGTGGACGCCGATCTGGCACCTTACGAGGTGAATCCAGTTTACCAAGACTTGGACGACTTTGTGGTCATCTCCACAGACTCTGAAAGAGATCCAATTAAGGGCAGAATAATGAAACTACAAAACCTTATCAAATTGGATCACTGCAATTCGGAGAAATCTGAGAGTATTCGCAACATCTGTAGGGAATTCAACGATCTCTTCTTCATAGAAGGGGATTTCCTTTCATATACAGATGCGATCACCCACAAAATCGAGACCCTCCAAGCCAAACCGCCAATTTATACCAAGCCTTATAGACTTCCTGAAGCAAGCCGAACAGAAACAAACCGGCAAATACAAGAAATGCTTGAGTCAGACATCATCAGACCTTCCCATAGTCCGTGGAATTCTCCACCTCTCCTGGTGCCTAAAAAACCAGATGAGAATGGCAACAAAAAGTGGCGAAGAGTGGTAGACTTTCGTCGTATTAACTACATTACTATTGGCGATGCGTACCCACTGCCTAATATCACTGATACATTAGACCAGTTGGGGAAGTCGAAATATTTTACCATACTCGACTTAGCCAGTGGATTTCACTAGATAAATATGGACTCGAAGGACAGGGAGAAAACTACCTTAAGCACACCCTATGGCCACTACGAATACAATCGTATGCCATTTAGTTTAAAAGGAACGCCTGCAACCTTTCAGCGAGCCATGAACAATGTTCTATCTGGCCTTCAAGGTATTTATTGCTTCGTATACATGGACGATATTGTAGTCCATGGATACAATCTTAAAGATCACAGTTCCAGACTCACAGCAGTACCGTCTGTGCAACTTCAACCTTAAACTTCAACTAGACAAGTGCCATTTCCTAAGAAAGGAAATTATGTATTTAGGGCACATAAATACAGAAAATGGAGTCAAACCAATCCCAGTGAAGATTAAGTCAGTTCAGTCCTATCCCAGATCCAAGAAAGAAAAGGATATCATAGCCTTCCTTGGTTTCGTTGGCTATTATCGTCGCTTCATTTCAAATTTTTCAAAGATAACCAAACCACTCACAAATCTTTTGAAAAGAGATACGCCCTTCATATTCGACGCAATCTGCGACGAGGCATTTTGCGAATTACGAAATAAATTAATTTCAGCACCAATTCTATCTTATCAAGTTGATGATCAAGGAGATCATCCAATCGCCTACGTGAGTCGAGTTCTCAATGGTGCGGAGACTCGTTACTCAACTATAGAGAAAGAGCTCTTAGCTATCGTTTTAGCAGTTGATCAATTCAGACCATACGTTTATGGCAGACAGTTTACAATTATAACTGACCATAAACCATTAGTATGGCTCATGAATCTGAAAGATTACCCCTCAAGACTGATGAGATGGAGAATACGTCTTGAGGAATATGACTACAAGATAGTCCATAAATCAGGTAAGCTCAACACAAATTCAGACGCTCTCAGTAGAGCTATTCCGGATAGTAGCGAAAATTTCGTAGAACCTACCACCTGCGTAAATGTGGTAACAAGGAATCAAGCTAGAGCTCAGGCAAATTCGAATACTCCCAACACGAGTGCCATTAGTCAAAATCCAACTCCATCACAAGTGAACAATTCCTCAGTCATTATAACTGAGACAAATTTCCCATTATTATTAACCAAAAATGCGAATTCTAAATTTGTTATCTTGCCAATGCAATATACGGAACTTGAAAGAGTGTTGGATTCGAAACTAAAATTTTCGGATAAACCCCCATCTTTATTAACTGACCTAAACTTCTTCAAAAGAAAAGACTCCATAATAATTATTTCCAAAACTAATTTACCTTGTCGATCCCAAAGAGATAGATCAGACCTCGAAAATATTTTAACTGAGATCTGCTCATACACAGAAGCAAATCAGTTAAAAAAAATAAATATCTCCTTCCCAATTTTAGATCCACAGAATCTAATAATTATTAAAAACGCTTTTACCCAAATCTTCGCTACTAAACAAATAAACATAAAGCTCCATCAAGATGCAATAAAATATTTATCCGATAAAGATGGCATTGAACAAATTTTGAAGGATTTTCATTCATTCCCGTACTATCAAAAGAATCCAAAAGCAATTCTACTGGCCTGGCATGTCAGAACATCGTAAAGCATGTAAGGAAATGTAAACTTTGTCAGGTGAACAAAGTATCCAGAAACCCTAAAATTCCAATGAAAATCTCAAGCATTAGCTCCAAACCTTTCGAAAGAGTGTACCTAGATGTTGTAGGACCTCTCCCAATTTCTCATTCTGGAAACAAATACATCCTTACATTTCAAGACGACCTTTCAAAATTTTCTGAGGCTATTCCCATAGTCGACACTGAGTCTAAGACACTAGCGGAAGCCTTCACGACAACGATAGTTTGTCGATATGGTATTCCAGAAAGTATCCTCACAGATCAAGGTTCTAACCTCATAAGTGGCATGTTCGCCGAGGTATCTAAATTACTAAGAACAAAACGACTTAAAACTACTCCATATCACCCTCAAACGAATGGTGCATTGGAAAGAGGTCACAGAACCTTAGCAGAATATCTCCGATCTTATGTAGCAAAAGATCCGCAAGACTGGGATACATGGATTCCTTATGCCATGTTTGTATACAATACCACCCCTCATTCGAGTACTAATTATACTCAACGCGAACTCCTATACGGATTCTCAGCCGAAATTCCAAATAACTTAAAATCTTATCCAACCGTTTGCTAAATATAATTACAACAATTATGCAAACGAGTTAAAAGCGCGTCTACAGCATAGCTTCAAAATAGCTAAGGACATAACCATGGCAAATAAAGAAAAATCCAAACTACAATATGACAAAAATTCCGTCCAAAAATCTTTATGGTAGGCGATAAAGTCCTCCTTAAGAGCAGAGTCAGAGATAATAAGTTCTCACCATTATGGTCAGGTCCGTATGAGATAATGGAGATTAATTCCCACGAAAATTCCACCATCAGAATCAATAATAAAAATAAAAGAGTCGAAAACAATGACTTAAAACTTTTCTCAGAGTAAAATAAAAACAACTTCAACATCCTCTTCATTCCAAGCGAATAATACAATATCATCTTTCAGGCTTCCAAAATGATGCATATAGCATTCATTCTAATTTGCATCCCTTTCGCCTACGGCTCAGGAATAGAGGTAAACCAACTAAATGCGAGTGCAGGTATTTACTTCGAGGAAATTGGCAGAGCCAATTTCTACACCAACGAGTGGAAATTAGTATCATTCTACGACCTGGAAAATTTTAAAGCAGAATTCTACAACATCCAGTTCATAGCCCAACAAATTACAGCGACCTGCCGGAAACTGGACAAACACTCAGCCTTGAGCCACACTTGTAATGGTACGTTGTTACAAATTAATCTTATATTAGCAAACATAGAATACAAAAACACGTTAAAATAGGAAACAAAGAGCACTATTTAAAGCAATAGGCTCAATCTCTAAAGCTCTCTTCGGCACATTGGACGAGGATGATGCCAAACTGTACGATGAACAAATTCGTAATCTCACCCTTAACCAAAACTCCCTCCTATCGCTTATGAAAAGCCAAACTGTAATAGTAGAAGCAACAGCTCACATATTTAATAAGACAAAAGCCGCAATTGAGAAGGAATTCCTGTATATGCATAAAAAACTAATAGCAGTACAAATAGCTACATCATTAATGGAAAATAGAACATTGGACAATAAAGTGTCCATTGAACTGGAATCTCTCATTTCACTAGTCTCATTAATGGCATTCAGATATCAGAATACCCAGACAGAATTAATTGATCTTTTAACAGATTCCAAGCATGGAAAATTCCATCCTACACTAGTATCACCGAAAAATATTGAAGATCTTTTATCAAAGATTAGGCAAGAATTACCAAATTCACTGATGCTTCCTATAAATTCCAGAGACAATATTTTTTCACAAATTTACAAATTAAGCCACAATATCTGCAAATATTTTCAACAACAAAATAATTATTGAACTCCGAATTCCACTTCCATTCAAGGAACCATACCAAATATTCAAAGCAATTCCGTTACCGACACTCCTTAACGAATCGTTCGTATATATTGAACCATCGAAGGAATACATATTAATAGACTACAATCGCGAACATTTTGTTGAATTAACGCTTCAGGATATTCATAATTGCGCAACGTTGGACCATATGCATTTCTACTGCAAGATTTCATACCCCATCCTAAACACAAATACAAGAACAAACCAATGTGAAGTGAATCTACTAAAGAAGGAACCTATTACACAAAAGTGTAAAATTCTGTTCTTGCGACAGGATTACTATTGGACGCAATTATCACAACAGAACGCTTGGCATTTCTCCTTAAAAGAACCCCTACACATAGATATAATTTGTGAGGATTTCATTAGTTCACATATACTGCAAGGAGCAGGATCAATGTATATCTATCCCGGGTATTATGTACGAAGCAAAGAATTCATCTTGCACGGATATAACGTCAAAATATCCAAATTTAACTCGAATTTTATACCAACGATAAACATTTCCAATATACTATGGAATATGACGTTTTCTCCAATGAGCACGCACATGAAATAAAATTCCTTATATATTAAAAACAACATGGATCTAGAGAACCTTCTAGAATCCAATCGTTTCCAACAAGATCAAGAATTAGTCCCTTTAAATCCTACAAACAATCACCATATTCACCACTATACAGTATCATACCTGACAATTGCCTTAATTATCCTTATTCTATGTGCTTATCTGTATATTAAATACAAACCGAAAGTACGCGAATCGAAAGAAATACTTCCTGAACATAAACAGGAGAATGTGCCTACTCCGGCACACAGAGAATCAAAATAACTCCTGCTCCACAAAGAAAAACCACAGAAAACGTTTAACTTACAGGCAATGACAAAAGCAAACGGTAACCTCTCGCTTCCCAATCTTTATCCTCCTATATACATCCCCATCCAAACAAAACAGTACTAAAGAATTAAGGAGGAAAATAATATCTCACGTTTTTTTTTTTTGATAAATGTATACATATGTAGTTTTTTTTTATATAAAGAATTCAATCTAAACATTATTCACTTTCTTTTATATTATCTTAGAAGCTTTAAATAGAACAAATAAAAGGTATTATAAGAAGGCAAAGCAAAACAAAAAAAAAAAAGTAAAACAAATGATGCCAGGAAATAAATTACCTTTTAAAATGAGTATTAATTTCAATAGAAATAAAAATAAAAAAAAGGGGAAGAAAATTAATCATAATGCATATAAAATTTAATGTAATACTTAATACAATAATGTTTTTTTTTTCTCTCTAGTTTTATACTAACTATCAAATATGTATATATCAATATGTAGATATATTCAATCATTCATTGCGAAATGATAGTACTAATCAACAATAATAAATACTTCACAAGAAAATATGTATCTGCAAATAAATAAAAATTATAACAAAATAATTTAATAGTAACGTATAATTAATAAAGTAAAGCTTCTCTGTTTGGTGCGGTTTATGGTCCCGCGGGATCATTGGACCTTACTTTTTCGAAAATGAGGTTACGGTGAATGGATTGCGCTATCGACAGATGATTAATGATTTTTTATGGCGCTACGTGCCATACAAGCAACGAAACCATTGATCTTTTACGGGAAAAGTTTCCGGACCGTGTTATCTCTCGAAGAGATGATCACAATTGGCCACCGAGATCTTGTGACTTAACACGTTGCGACTTCTTCCTTTGGGGTTACGTGAAAGAGAAGGTCTACACCAACAGCCCAGCGTCGATTCAAGACCTCAAAGATGGAATTCGTGAGGCTATCGAGGACATAGGGCAGCCACTTTGCGATTTGGTTATGGAAAATTTCATGAAAAGGATATGGTCCTGTAGGCGTGGTCGTGGTGGTCATTTGGCTGATGTTATTTTCCATTATTAACGGCATACCTTCCTCTTTATAATGAAATAAAGATCCGATCATTTATCTAAAAAAATGGCATTTTTCTTTGAATATCAAAATAACACCTCTTATTGGAAAACCCGTTATATATGTATTAGTTTTTACTGTATTTTATAACTTTGTAGTTATTTACAGTTGACTATTTATATACCAGTTCCTTTATATATACAAATATATGTACGCATTCTAGTTTACTACATATGAAAGAAAGTTTTCTTCACAGGAGGAATAAAACTTTCTTTTCCCCAGGGGGGAGGGATGTTGTGACTCAGGTGCCCAATGCCCGAATCACAAGCATAAGGTGAATACATCAGTATATTGCCCTATGCAATATATTGATGTATCGCAGAAATGACCCTGAAAACGAAAAATCAATTAAATTTAAATTTTCATTTAAATCATTAAATTTCTCATTTGCATTCAAAAATATCAAATGCATTTGCATGTCGTAACAAAATGCAATTTAGTATAAATTGCATTTCGTTATCAACATGCACTCCACTCGCACGGTATACCTACCTACATGCTGTGTGATTGGATATCATTTTTCGTCTCGCTAATTGAATGCACTTGAGACAATTCACATATTCTCACGTACGATCTTTCATCGTCGTGAGAAAGCAAAAAGAAAAAAAGCTTTTTGCAAGATATCGTGGGTACCTGGGTGCAATTTGCCCAAACCTCGGGAGTTTGTTTTTCAACCGCGCCGGGCGAATAAGTCAAGAAATCGGGAGTGTAAAAAAAAGAAAAATCAGAGCTATAGGGAAACGCTATTTTCTCTTTTACAAAAAAATTGAAAATAAATTTGGAATAGACAAAATAAATCTAATTAAGAATAGTTACTAATGTGAGAGATTAGTGTAGTTAAGAATAGTTGCACCACAAATCAAGTGAACTAATAAATTGAAAGATAACTTTATGATAATAAAAAATAGAAAAATAAAGCAAACAGTGAAATTTTGAATTTTGTTTTTCTTTCTCCCGCGTGCACTCTCTAAGGAGCACGGTGCGCGTGATATAACATCGGTACATCAGTTGCTGGCGGTGGTGTTCGCACTGTAGCCATTGTATAACTTCAACCGCTCAGTCGTAAAACCAATATGTTTCAATATAACTCAAGAATGCACCTTCGTGAAAAGTTTACGCAGTCCAGGCAAGGAAAGGCATGTGATGTCGCAGCTGGAATCGAGATAACCGAAATGTCAACTTGGAAAAAAATCACCAAGAGTTCGGAAAGGATAACAAAATTTCGAAAAAAATCGAGATGACAGAGCTATCAATTTAAAAAAATCCAAAAGTTCGGAAGGATATTTTTTTTTCTTTTACCAGAAGTTCTGAAAAATTCTGGTCATAATTACTAAAGTTCTAAATATGTTCGGAAAGATAACGAAATTTCAAAATTTGGGAGTATTCTAAACTCTGAATTCAATACTTGTACTGACACAGTCGACCAGTCAAAAGATATAAATGCTAATTGTATTTGAAAAAGGTATATGTGCTAACTGTATTTGAAAAACTACAAAAATCTTAGCTCAGACGTTTAAAAAAAAATCCACAAGGAAGAAATTCATAACATTTCTCCCTCACTCTCCAGGAGCTAAAACTCTCCAAACATAAAAGTCTCGAGGTCACTCTCTCTAATCAGGTCAGAAGTAATGATGTAAGCAAGCGACGTGAATGTGTGCATGAAAAATGTTTGAGTTCTCCCAGAAATCTGGGAAGAGTCGGGTTGGGGAAGCTAGAGACTGAAAATGATACTAGAGATTCTTCAGCCAGGCAGTTAGCAGTATGCCAACTCCTGATCACTTCCATCCTCCAACAACTCTTTCCTTCCTCTTCACCTGATAGTCATATCCAGCTAACCTTCCAACTGGGCAGAGTCATGAATCTGGTCAACTAGTTATCTGAAAGCCAAAAAGTCGTCCCACAGATTCACGACTCTGTCCAGCCAGTTGGCCACCAGAGACATGTCTCCTTGAGAACGCAATCAAAAATTTAATGTGAGGCCACCTACCATTTCCATGGTAGAAGGCCAGCGGGAAAGATCATTAAAAAAAAACTAGACACCTGTTCAGACTCGAGGCTTGACCAAAGTCAAACCTAGAGTCGAACTTCAATTCAAAAACTTTCAAAATCTTTAAAACGTTACGTTACTTTACAGAAAAGTTTACTAATAACAAACCAGTTAGACCCAGGTCCCCACATATAACTTCTACTAGATATGAGACTTGAGGTCAGTCAATTAGCAAAGTGCCAAATGACCATCTCAATCTAAGTCCCAGTCCCCAGTAAAATTTACATTTAGACCACCGAAGTCTAACTGAGGTGGCCCCACCGTTGGGCGCCATTTTTGTTATGGAACTATGTTGAGTGATTGGCTTGGACGTAAAGTCCAGACTGCCAGCATGAGCTGACAGATCACTCGGCGGACAGCATTGACTGCAGGGTGGCACGCTACTTCACATCGGCTATTGGCGAAGAGTGTGGGGAGGTTCCACGAAAAACATGCCGCTGCCGCCTGCAATAATCAAAAAAAATTCGTGCCTATTTACCAAAACGCCGGCACACATTCAGTCCTGAAGGGACCTTTACGTCACTTACCTACATCCACATTGAAGGCGCAGAAGTTCTGCCTTCCTGCATGCCCCAACCACCCAACTGACTCTGAGGGCAGATATTTTCAGAGTCCCTTGTAGACCTGTAAAAAGAGAGACTAGCGGACCCAGACGACCTTCATGGGAGAGGGCTTCAGAAAAGTGAAAGGAGAAAGAAAAGCGTTCAGCACTTCATTTTTACGTTATAATTAAGAGTCCTAAACTACAAGTCTTGCTCAAGACATTTTCGAATAAAAATATACACGTAATTATGAGTTCTTTCTAAACAAATAAATGCGGAATTAAAGTTAATTCTAATGAAATTATTAGTTATGTGAAGTC
This sequence comes from Dioctria rufipes, assembly GCA_963924295.1. Lineage (NCBI taxonomy): Eukaryota > Metazoa > Arthropoda > Insecta > Diptera > Asilidae > Dioctria > Dioctria rufipes. Next base: position 222,811,944 of record OZ002740.1, on the reverse strand, counting down.
TTAATAACTTAATGATAACTTATATAAATGTATAGTAATCGTAGTAGATACAAATTTTTTTTTTCAAGTTGACTATATACATAGAAATAGTTTGTTATCATAAAACGGAAAGAATGAATAATGAATTAAGCAAGTTATTAATTATTTGAACGATTTCAGTATATCCCCTTCGAGGGATCATAATATCAATAAGTATTCAGAGAATCTAATCTATTTGTACATGGAAAAAGATTTTAGAATTTAAGTTGTTTTTTTTCCTTTTGCAAATAAAGATGTACATATTTATGTATTTGAATTTTTTTTCTCTTGATAAAAGTTCGATTACCCCGTGAGAAAAATGCAACAGATTTTCCATTACGAAGGAACACTGTGGGCTTACGGTTACTTGATAATCAAGCTTATACCTGTTCTCTTTTTACACACAGTCCTATTTTTCCTACACATATCTTATGTCACCTCACTAGACAGACCTTATCAACCAAATTCGAAAACTTTGTGGTTTAATGTTTCCTTTGTGACTTGTTGGTACTAATGTAAAAACCGAAAAATAAATTTGTGGAAATTAATATACCCTACCTTGTTATGGTCGTAGCGTATTGCATATAGAAATATGCTACAAGAATTACTGAAGCGTGTAGGCCGGCTGCGTCAAGCATAAAAAAAATGAACGCACCCCGATCGAAAGAAATGCATTTCCTCAAGCTGCAGATGACAGGCTGGGGATGACAAAGAAGAAGAAGAATCAATCTGTCTTACTTCTCGAGTAAAACTGATCATCAAAAATCCTCAACAACATCTGGCCCAAAAAGGTAATAATTTCGATAAATCTTGGTAGTGTCAAACCCAATAAATAAAATAATCTCAAAGGGTGCTGGGCAGAGAGAAAGAAAATTTTGCTGAGCTCTTTGAAAGGGAAGAGCTTTTTGCTGCTCCAGAGATAAGTTGGCCGGATTGTTTTAATTCTGGCGTTTCTATCTTCCGTCCAATTTTGAGACATACGCAATTTAACAAAATTCGCTGTTGAGCAAGGAAGTTTTGATACAGGCGACCAAGGGCTTTGAAATCAATATTTCTCGGACTGGTCACACCAAGATACATTTCAACAGTTCGTGATCGGTACTAAAAGTATTCGGTGGTATCCACATATGTCCAGCTTTATAACACAAATCAAGCGTAGACTCGTTTAGAACGGAAAGTTTTCACCATAAATACGTAGAAGCAACTGTATTTCTTCGCCAAGTAAACGGATCCGACAATACTATTCACATGTTAGAACCCTAAAAACGGACGACTTTACAAAACTTCAATTTGAACTTCAGTGAAGTTTTCAAAGGATTGAAAAGTGCACATATAAATGGTTTCTACTTTTATTGGTCGCCTAGATATTCAATCATGAATTGGAATCAGCTCTTCTGACCGATGGTACTGATGATACAGTCGGACTACTACCAGAACTTACTGTGAGTTTACTAAAAGGTTGCGATGCTTTGCACAGTCGTCAACTATAAAATGAATTTGTAAATTGTTTTAAATTTTAATTTTTATTATAATTACGTTCCGCACTTTCTTATTTAATTTCGTTGAAGATATAAGTGTAGATACAAGTGCCGCTGGGTAATATTATTTCAACTCAGCAAATTAGTTTGTGATAGAGCCTACAGACAGCAAGTTGAAGCATTAAATTCTAATTTAATTTTTAACTAGATGGCGGATGCTGAAGCGCTTCATCATGCCGTGAGTATTATTGATATATTACACATTTTCTTTTGGTATACGCATACTTCGGCTTCTGTAGCGACTTACACATGTAGGACTTCCTTTTTATTGATATTCTTTTCATGTAGCTATATATAATTTCGATTTAATACTATATATATATACATATATGGTTCCAGTTTTTGATATATTTACATGTATGTACCTTGAAATAATGGTACTTTTGATTTAATACTATATATATATACATATGGGCTCAAGTTTTTGATATATTTACATGTATGTACCTTGAAATGATAGTGCTTTTGATTTAATATTATATTTATATTTATGTGGCCCTAATTTTTGAGATGCTTACCTATATATACCTTTGAGCTAGTGATATACTTGTACATATACGTATGTGCCTTTGCTGGTAAATGAAGCATTACCTATCAGTAATTATAACGTGAACATGAACCGTTAAAAGTTTTAATTTCTCCTCTTACTTTCCTGGAGCCCTCTCGTATGAAGGTCGTCTAAGCTCGCCTAGTCTCTCTCTCTCTTTGCAGGTCAACTAGGGACTCTGAAGAATTATACCCCTCAGACTCAGATCGGAGGATGGGGCCGGCAAAGAAGGCAAAACATCTGCGCCTTCCACAAGGTACAGGTGAGTGACTTAAGGGTCCATTCAGGACCGAGTGGGTGCCGGCTTTTGTGTTGATAGGCACGACATTTTTTTTATTATGGCTGACGGCAGCGGTAGGTTTTTTGTGGAACCTCCCCACACTCTCCGCCAATAGCTGAGGCGAACTAGCGTGCCGCCCTGTAGTCAACGCTGCCCGTCGAGTGATCTGTCAGCTCATGCTGACAGTCGGGACTTTACGTCCCAAGCGAATCACTCTTCATAGTTCTATAACAACCTACATACATGTCACAATTCCAACAGTAAAAATTAACTTCCCAGCAAACATTTCCTCGGGTTTTTACATTTGCGAGAAATTCTCGAAGAGCAGCATTTGGATAGTTTTTTGGTTTTACGAATTTTTCTCGACATATGGCGTTCAGGTTCAGAGAACTTGTAGTATAATCCGAGAACTTTTCGTTTTTATGAATCTCCGTCTTTCAAAAGAATTATCAGTACATGCTTTTTCAGATTGTGTATGACAATGCAACCGTCCCAACAGCATTCTTTCAAGCATTCGGCATAAAAAAAGTGAAGTGAGTGCTAAGAAATTAAAATTTGCATTTGGTAAATGTTTCTCACATAGTTTGGTTGTTTATTTTCAATTGGATATCGAGTAGTTCTCACAAAGCATAGTTTAATCGTTTATCCAATTCGAGATCGAATAAGTTTTACGAAGAAATCTCGAATACATATGACCCTTATATATAGCACCAATACACGAAAAATCTTAGCAATAGTCTCGAAAAGACGAATCGATATCGAATCGTTATTTTAATTCGAATTACGTTCCTTTTCCTTCATTTTCGGCTCGAGAGCAAATCGAGAACGACTTCGAGATCGAAGTTCAACTTCGATTGAACGGGTCGATTCTGATTTGATCTCCAATCGTAATGTTTCCTGGGTTATTTCACTTGAATATAAAGCATTAGTATTTGTAAATTAATCAAGGCTGACTGTCAAATAACTATCTTAAAATTTAATTAATAAAGTTTGACTTTTGATAGAACTTAAAGCAACTATAACCTACAACCCTTTCTCACTTGTTTAAGTTATTCATTGCTATTTTATAAATATATATTTATATTATAATCTATAGAAATTTCTACATTGCTGTACATACCAAACACAGTCTGCAATACAATTGATTGGAAGAGTTTAATTTGTGTACGGCACTATGATGAGTATTTTCCTTTGATTTTGCTATGCTCAAGAGTTAACTTATTGACATCTTTTTCTGCGAATTCCCATGTAATATCAGGTAACCGGCAGTTAACTCCATCGGTAAATTCATTACATTTACTTTGCGGGTCGGTATACAACGCAATTAACTCTTCTCTGTTGCTGAAATTTGCTTTAGAGACTTCCACATGCGTTTCTAGTTGACTTGCGACAAATTTAAGGAGCCTTTTTTCGGATTTCTTTTGTGGTGAGGGGTTGATTTGATCGTCGGTGTCGATGGAAAATTCTTGCGTATATTCGAGCTTTAACCTTCACGTCTGTTAGTGGCACGGTTTGACAAGACAGATCGATTGTCTTCTTCTCCGCTGACAGGTACGAGCTTTTTTCGAGCTAGGGTGCGTGCGGACTGTCGTTATGGCAGCCGGGCGGCATACATGCTGCAGTAATTCTCCGTGTAGCATATTGCTATATGCAATACGCTACGACCATAACAAAACATCGGCTGAGCCATCTCACCTGCACATAGGCTGAGCTTTCTCGCGATCAATACTGAGGCAGTCTCTGACGCCTGCATTTGCATGCGCTGTGTAAATTTGGCTGAGCAATCTCACCAATATCTACAGGCAATCTCTGACGTCAGCAACAGCATACAGGCATAGATTGGCAGAAGTAACGAAGCATCCATCCAGAAGACGACGATGACAGTACCAGCATTACATTACCTTGAGCTCTCTCAAGTGCGCAAAAGATACTGATTTGACAGACATATTTAGCAAGGACATGCATGACATTTCGTGCTCTTGTTAGTGAATATTGCATTTATAATGTAATATTAATTTGATGACCTAAGTATATATATTAGAAAGTTTTATTCAATACCTCCAATTTCTACCTCACAATGCTGTCTCCATGTTCAAGAACACCCAGATAAAAGAAGTCAGTAATTTTCATGTTTCTAATTCGTCTGCAACATCATTTTCTGCATCTTCATCTATAGCTTTATATGCATGTTACGAAACAATTTTTTTTACATTGCTCCGTTTTACTTTTAGAATATTGAAACCTTTTTGCAAAGCGATACAGGAGAAAAATCAAAAAGATATATATGAAAACAATCAACATTTCGAGCCTGTAGAAAGAGACATTTTTATTACAAATATTATAAGATAATAAGTCTGTTCACCTACTCGAATTTGTGTGAATGTATTAAAACATTTTCACCCAAAAGCACCCAAACTCTGTTCACGTACTTAGAAAATTGGGGAAAATAAAGTTTTAGCCCACATCCACCCAAGAAAAAAACTCGGGGTAATTGTGTAAAAACTGTCAAACACATTAAAATTTGAAATCGAGAATTGTCAGAAGTTTAAATTGTCAAAGGAAAAATGGAAAAGGTGGCAGAATTTACAAATGATGTGCACTGTTTGCCCAGTTCGTATAAAAATTTACAAAATAGTAAGTAAAATGAATAGATATGTAATGTTTGGCATTTTATTTTCAAATTAAAGTTGTTAGCTTCACAGTTTGTAGTTGTCACTTTCGCTTTCTGCGCGAGAGCACACAAAAGTTGTTCATGTACTTTCCAAATTTGATAGCTTCTCCTCCAGCACATTTTCACACAAAAAAGCCCAAGAACGAAAACACCCGAGAAGTACGTGAACAGACATAATATGTTGATAAAAAAGTTCCAATGACATTGACAGTCTTCGATGGTATTTCTAATCAAATTGTCAAGAAATTTTCAAATTAATTAAAGGCATGGATACAAGAATTGACAAGATATGTTCGGAAAATCTGTCAATTGGTTGCTTGGCGACAATTGTCAGAAATTTGTTCCTCTCAATTTCAATTGTCCTTATCACAGTGAAAAAAAATTTCTATTTGAAAATTTCTTTGCTTTCCCACTAGCACATAATTACTAATATTTTGTTAAATATTTTAATATATTCAAAACGTATTTCAGTCAATAAAATTCGAAAAATTCAAAACAAATTTTCTGAAAATGACTTTAGTCACCTCTTGACGAAGCAACACAAAAATTCCTTTCGAATCGACCATACCTTGTTATTTTTGTATCATGAATTAAAGGTATATACTTTCAAAAATCCAGCATGCTATAAAATATAAATATCATTTCTTATTTTTAAGGAATATTACTTCACTAGCACGCCAAAACCTAGAGGGAAACTTTACAACAAATACAGGTCCTTGTCAGCATCGTTTAAAAAATCGGGATTTTTCATAGCTCGAATTAGGAAGAATAAGAAATCTTTGTCTACTTCACCAAGTAATTTTTTAAAATCTATTGACGTGTTTATTTTAACAAAATATATAGGTAAAACTAATTAAAAGGAAAAATCACTTGGATCGGGAAAGATATTTGAAAGCCAATATGATGACAAAAATTGGCTAAAAACTAGAAATAGTGCTTGGGATGCCATTGATTTGAAGTGGAAAAATTTTTCTCAAATAAGACGAAATGATAATGTATTTTGACAGCAAATACAATTGAAAAGGCTTTAGTAGAATGGCCAGTATTTAGAAATGACAATGGAAGCCGCCTTGTAAATAGTTCTGTGTTTTTAATAAATCTAATATGAAAGCACAATAATTGTTGATTATTGGTAATTACAATTTTACAGATAGACATTGATTTTGATTTAATTTTTCAGGGAAAATCAAATATTTTCTTCACTAATTGGACCTCAATTGAAGACAAAATTTATTTCCGTTTGCAAAAATTTTGTAAAATTTCCACCTGCCATAAATTTACTGGAATACACTTTCCGTTAACGTAGGTAAGTGATTAAATGCGCACAATGTATTTATGAAAACACAGGTTGTGTGTGTCTATATTTAAAATTTCATGAAAATGATGGCTACATTCGGCTTGACATCAAATTATTTCAGTCATCTTTCGAATTATGAAGCTTAGATCTTTATTTTCAACTACAACTTTTTGATTTTTATTTTATCGTTTATTTTTAAGTAACCTTTGTAAAATAAAGACAGAGAGGAATCGTAAAAATGCTCGGGCTTTCAGCGAATACGTTTTTAAACAACGTGTTAATCATATTTAGATAGTCATAAATATTCTCAAAATTTGAACAAGTTCAATTTTCTTTCTGAACCTTTATTCAGATATTGATCAAAACAGTTACACCCTCACAAATATAATTTTTCTGGGTCTATTATTTTCATGCAAAATTTTTCGAAAAAGTGATCGAATCAAAATTTAAAAAGTGTAGAACTGTATTCAACATACAAATATATTTGAAACATTTTATTATTAGACAGAGTTTAATAATAGACAATTTAAGTAATCAAGAACTTTTTAATTTTTTCAGAATTACGTAATTTTGAACTCTTTCAAGTTTTGCAAGCTATTGTGAGACCTAAATCTCAGAAAAAAGTTGAAAATAAAGTTTGGAAAGTCAGCATTAGTGACGCATGGAATTCTTTTGCTGTGAAGACGAAAACAGTAGCTGATATTAATAAACTTAACAGTTTTGTATTGAGGAAAAAATTACTGTTCAATCGTTTTTAATAGTAGCAGTTGATCCTAAAGAAAGACTGCAAATCGTTTTAGTTGCGAATGATATAATATATTTATATAACAACTTCTTTCAAGCATTCGACTCTTATTTTAAGATATTTTTTGTATTAAATTTTGAGTATTCTTACGAAAACCAACAATTTTCGTACTTTGTGCAGTACTTTTTTTTATAATATTGACACAAAGGATTTCACATCCGCCGATTTTATCCCATTTATAAACGCTAAATTTAAAAATGTTTAATTTCTTTATTTGTAGTTCCAATTTTTCGTCTGTGGGAAAATTAATAAGTCACTTAAAATTAATTCATGATTTAATAAAGGCAAACACACATTTAATTTGTTCGCAAAATAATTGCTTCTCAACATTTTTTGACTATTCTTCTTACAAGCCGTGCGTTCAGGTGCACGAAATACGTTTTCCGACGAGTAATTGAATAAAAAAAAAAAATAATAAAATTTAAATTGAAAAGGCTTTGAGTTTCAATTAATATTTATTTCAACCGAACCTTACATGAATTGCGAATAGACTACTTATAAGCTGAGCTTCTTTAATAATTGGAACTTAACGTTTTTTAATAATTACGCTGATTCTGCGTCTGGGTTGTTGGTGAGAATGTGCAACGTTATTCGGTTCACAGGTTGATGGCCAGGTGCTCTATTTTATGCTTATTCCCGTAAATATGCAAGGTGGCTGATTTATGTGTGGCGGCAGGTAATAATATGATGATGCGAAGGTGTTGGTTGGTGGGAACGTAACTCCTCCCCCCTTAGTGTAGTGATGGCCAGAGAAAGATGGTCCTATGGGTTCCTTCTGTAGGGACATCTGGAAGATTCGAGGATGTTGCGTTGATTTCGATTTGTTGTTTAGGTTGGCCCCTGGAGTTGTAAGTATTTCGGACTATGTATGTTATGACTGCTGCGATGATCCCGATGATAGTTATAGATGTGCTCATGTTTAGATGAAGTAGTTCCCCAGATTTCCTTGATAAGAACTCGATAGCTTCCTTGTTTTCAATATGATAGGACTTCAATTTTTGTAGGCTTAGATGTTGAGTTACAGATGAAGCGGTGATATTGTTGAATATTGCGGGAAGAATGTGGACTTCATCCCAATGTATGCTACTTTTCGTTGAATAGGTGATACCATTGATTTTAACGTCGCAGTTGTCAAAATGGATCAAAACGGTTCCTTTTAGTTTTTGATGATTGAAGTCGCAAGATGAGTTTATTTCGGTTTCCGGAACATTGGTGAGAAGGATGAAGTTGGGTTCTGGTTCCAAGATCTCAGTTATGATTGTGGTTTCGATGAGATTACATCTTGCTGGTTCGTTTCGGAGAAGTCTTCCGATGTATTCTGAATCCCTGGTGTTTTCCTGTTGGGTTGATTCCTGACATAGGTATGTCCCTTCTATTTGTTGACACCTTTCATCAAAGTATTGAATATTTTGGGGATTGTGGATAATGTAGGGTTTTGTGGATACTTTCTTTGTATTGTTAATCGGTAATGGGATTAAGTGTAATAGGGAATAGTTTTCTTCGGAAATTATTGGAATTCGGACATTAAAAATGATGTTAGTGTTATTATAGTACGCTTGTAGACCAAGTAGCTCATATAAATGTTGATCTGATTTTACTTTAATAGATTGATTTTCAAAATTTTGGAAGATTTCTAATATTGCATCTGGGCTTAGAATATGCTTGGATATGATGTTTAAACGGGCGAGAACTAGTGTTTCTGCTAGACCAGTCAAATGGAAATTTAATAGATCGATGTTATAGTTTATTACATTCAGATATTGTATGTGCTTTAAGGAGTCTTCTTCAGCTTTAATTTTATTTCTAGTCTGTTCATGGTAGTGATTCAAATACGCTTCAATCATTGTTTGTTGGCTATTAATATGTTCTGTTATGTTTTCAAATCTTTTTATCATTGCACTGTTTATACTTGTTTGTCTATTTAGGTCGGATTTTATTACAGATTGATTTGACACTATTTTGTCTATTTCTTCATTAAGGTGTCGAGCATCTTCTGCATCTATATTACCCGTTATACTTTTCACTATTGCACCTAAACCGTCGATTAATCCTCTTCTATTTCTAATTCTAGGCATAAGTGTAGCTAATTTCTGCTTTAGTTCATGAAGTTTGATTTCTGTAATCTTGAATGAGTCTTCTAATTCTTTAATATTTCCTAATATTTCTAGTGATCTTGATATTTTTTCCGTATTTTCTTCGTATTTACTTAAGTTAACTATATGTAAAAGATTATTGTAGCCCTTAATGGTTCTAGCTTGTCCAGGTCTTATAGGTAGTAGTCCTTGTGCGTTCGTGAGGTCTCGTATTTCCAATCGTTGTCCTTTAATCTGTTCCGTCATTACTAGCCTGAAAATTTTTTACTTTAATTTTTGATTTGTGAATCTTTTGATTTTTTTCGTCTATTATTTTAACTAATTTATCTCTTTTAATTCTAATTTTAGTAAATCTAGGCGTGAGCTTGTTTCTTCTTTGGAATTCGTTTAATTTGTCAAGATATTCATGCACGTTGTTATGTTGTAAGTTATTCTCGAATTTGTAAGTTCTTCTGTAAAATATTTCGTAAGGTGTATGCTTGGTAGCAGAGTGGATAGCATTATTGTAGGTGTATGCACTTGAGTGGCGTATTCAGGTTAATTTTGAATTTCAATCAAATTCAACTTCTGCTAATGATTGATGATTTTATTTATAAGACCGTGGATAAATAATATTTTTACAAAATAAGGCTTGAAATAATAACAATTGACTTTTAAGAACTTGATGCAGCAATTTGGTACGACTCTAATCGAAAAAACCGATAACAATGAAAATTCCAGATCTTTTTTTCACACACACACACTGGTCATCAGTTTGGTACACACATATGGTTTAGCATACGGCCTACAATGTGCATGTTGCTTGTGGTGTGGATGTGAGTTCACCAGCTGGAAACCATCGCATGAGTACTTATTCTGGTGACTGCATGACCGGCAATTCAACAGGGTGATCGCTACAGCATCGACTTAGTACCACGCAACTCGAATGAACCAATAGATGGCCAGGTGTGAACAGATTCCACTCAAATTAGTGGGAATCTCATTACGTTGGTACCCAATTGCTGCAACAGTATTAATTTAACTTTGACAGTATATATTTAAAATGAATTAAAATTAGATGGCGTAACGATGTGTATAAACAGTAGGTGATAATGCTCTCGTTCAGGATTTCCTCATGCTCCTTTTCTTTGTGTTGATTATGGATGATTCTATAGATTTCTGTTAATGTCGAATGCATTCTTTCAACTGGGGAGTTACTAGAAGTTTGTTGGAGGGAAGTTATGTGGTGGATGATATTGAATTGCTTACAAAAATCCTTAAAGATTGTTGCAGTGAATTTTGCTCCTTGGTCGGAAATTAACTTTTTAGGAATGCCGTGAAGGTTCATAAAATGTTTCAATGATTTTATAATCGTTAGACTATTTCTAGCGACAAGTGTATATGCTGAGGCAAATTTGGAAAATTTGTCGATTATAGTTGGCATCTTTTTATTATTCATACTATATATATCAATATGTAAAATATCTAATGGTTTATTTGGGATTTTAGAAACTTGAAATTGTAACTTAGATGGATTTCTATCATATTTAAGTGTTTGGCATGGTTCGCAATTACTGATGATGATTTTGTTTTTCATGAATGGAAGATAATATTCGCGTTTTAGATGATTAAGGGTTTCGTGGAACCCGCGATGATTACTTTTTGTGTGATAATCGTTGATCATTTGGTCTTGCTCATCGTTATTTACTATATCTTTTAGAATTTCAATACATCGGATAAGTTTGAAAGTTTTAGATTGTGAGAAATATTTCGAATATACGTTCTGAACCATTCTAAATGTATCGTTATCTGTATGTATTGCATTAAGCCGGTTTGGAGCTAGATATTGCTTGAAGAGGCTAGTAATATTATCCTCTGTAAATTCAGGTAGTCGAATAGTTCGACGAAGGCGATTTGACATTAGCGAAATTGGGGGTCGTTTATTTGATTTTTCAAGAATCAGTTGAAGATTAAATTCATTGAGTGGACGTTCCGATATCGGTATTCCGTCGTCGAGAATTTCTTCTGCCGAGTGTACTGTGGATCCTAAGGAACCTTGTACTGAGAAATTTTCGTTTTCATTTGCATTAAGTTCTATATTATCGGGAGTTTCTGAATCTTCTGGATTTTCTAATTTGATGCGACTTAGAGCGTCAGCATTAGAATTTTGAGTTTCTTTTTTGTAGACTATCTCGTAGTCGAATTCTTCCAGTTTTAAATGCCAACGAATTAGTTTTGAATTTGGATCTTTCAAATTCATAAGCCAGAGGAGAGGCTTGTGATCCGTGACAATCTTGAATTTGTTTCCGAATAAATACGGACGAAAATATTTGGTCGCCCAAACAATTGCCAACAATTCTTTTTCAATTGTTGAGTATTTAGTCTCCGTTGTTGTCAGGTTTCTGCTAGCGTAACAGATGGGTCGATCACTACCATTAGGTCCCTGTGACAATATAGCACCGATTGCTAAATTACTTGCATCAGTGGTTAATACAAAAGGTTTATAAAAGTCGGGGTAAGCTAATATTGGATCATTCGTTAGAACGTCCTTGCAGGATTGAAATGCCTTAACATATTTGTCGTTGAGCTCGATTTTGCTTCCCTTTTTTAAGCAGACTGTTAGGGGTTTCGTCATCTTTGCGAAGTCTTGTATAAATTTCTTATAGTAACCTACTAGACCGAGAAATGACTTTATGTCCTTTTGTGTACGGGGTATGGGAAAGTTTTGGATAGCGGAAATTTTGTCAGGGTTTGGCTTTACGCCCTTATCAGTGACTATATGTCCTAAGAAATTGATTTTTTTTTTTCAAAAACTCTGACTTTTCCAGCTGTATCTTCAGGTTAGCTTCCCTTATTTTATCGAATATTTTTCTAATATTTTCCAGTTCTTGGAGGGATGTTGAGAATATTATTATATCGTCAAGGTACACTAAGCAAATTCTGCCTTGGAGATCTTTTAAGACATTATCCATGACGCGCTGGAAGGTGGACGGGGGTTTTTCAACCCAAAAGGCATTCTGAGGTACTCATAGTGTCCTCTTTCTACTGTGAAGGCTGTTTTTTGTATATCCTTTGGGTCCATTTCTATTTGGTGAAAACCACTCGCCAGATCGAGAGTGGAGAAATACATGCACTTTCCAAGTTTATCAAGAATCTCATTGATATTTGGAAGTGGGTAGCGGTCACTAATTGTTTTCTCATTCAACTTGCGATAGTCTATGACTAATCGCCATTTGACTTTGCCGCTAGCATCTCGTTTCTTTGGAACTATCCAAACAGGAGAGCTCCACGGTGAATAGCTATGCCTGATTATATTTTGGTTCAGCATCTCGCTAATTTGTCTTTTCACCTCTTCTTTATGGACATAAGGATATCTATAAGATTTCGTGTGAATTGGGATTTCATCGGTAGTTGAAATCCGATGTTTTATTCGATTTGTGAAACTTAGTTTTTGCCCTTGCTTGAAGAATATATCCTCATAATTCTTACAGAGCTTTAAGATTGATTTTCTTTCTTCTTGGTTTAAGTGGGTTGTACGAATTAGATTGTTGATGTCGTCGGCGTTAACTGTACTTGAATTTTCATTTTCAAATTGGATATTAAAATTATGTAGTTCATGAAATTCGGAAGATGGAAGGGAATCGACTTTTATTGGTTGCTCCAGGAATAAATCCAGGATCAGAGCCTGTTTCGTTAGAAACTAGAACTGAGCTGAACCAATCAACAGCTTCATAAAAGCCTTCAGATATGAATAAACCAGGTTTAATTTCAGTGGTTCTAATAAAGATATTTCCGTTTTTGACATCTACTGGCAACTGTGCTATAGATTTAGATTTTGAAGGGATGACGTATCCTTTAGAGATAAAGTTTGGCTTGAAACGTAGTGGTATTATTGCGTTTTTTGTTATTAACATTTGGTCTGCCAAATCTACTTTAGCCTGTAGTAAATTTAAGACATCAAGTCCTAATAACCCGTCGAAATAACCATAAAATTTGAATATCAAAAGTTTTGTATTACCAGGCTGATTAAATTCTACAAAGTTTGGTAGAATAACTTGTTTCTCGATTTTATGTTTATTTAATGTTGTAGTTATATTGATAGGGTTAATTAATTTAACGTCTCTGGGATTAACGAATTCTGGATTTATAAATGAAGAGGAAGCTCCGGTGTCTATTAAAAATCTTAGGGGTCTACCAAATGGGGATGCTATTTGGATATAAGGAAGAATAAATCCATGCTTGTTTATATCTATGTATCCGATTGGGTCGTCGAGGCGGGAAATTGAAAATTTGAGTCATCTATTTGAACTGATCCTTCATCATAGTGTTCGGCATTATAGAAATTATCTAATTCTTGGATATGATTAGGTGTTCTTATATCTGGTCGAGAAAGATTCTGGTTCGAAATATTAAATAGTTCTTCACTTATTACTCTGGGTGGTCCAGTCTGTCTAAAATAATTGTTTTGCTGTTGTCTATATTGCGGTTGGCTTTGTCTGTTAAATCTAAGATGGGTATTACCTGAACTAACTTCCATTGGTTCTGGAGGTGGTAATGTTTGTTGTTGCGGTCGAGAAAATTGAGGACGTGTGTTAAAAGGTTGCCTGTTAAACGGTCGATTATTAAATGATTGTTGGTTGAATGAATTATTTCTATTAGGGATGTAATTAACTGGCGAATTTTGATTGAAGGGATTAAAATTATACGAAGTACGTTGGTTAGGAAATGTTCTTGAATGAGAATTAAATGGTACATGAAGTATTGAGTGAGAATTAAGCTTGGAATTATTTTGATACTCATTTCTTTTATTGTTACTATTATTACTATTTCCAGAACCGCTGTAATGTGGAGATCTCAAATAGGAGATTTTCTGTTCTTTTACACAATATGAAAAAGCGATTGGTAAAGTTTCAGGACGAATTGCACGAAACTGTTGAGCCAAGAGGTTCCTTTATTCCTGTTAGAAATGCATTTAAACACATCTCAGAATACAGGGCTCTTTTAGCTGTCACTACGTTCTGGTTATTTTCGTGAATTTGGACGTGGTTAGATATGGTGGCTTGTACTTCTATAATTTCACTATAGAACTTTTCTACACTATTATTTCCCTGTCTTAAATTATGTAGGTCTCTAATAAGAGATGTTTCGTTTCTTTTATCTGAATAATGCAGGATTAAATTTCCTCTTATATGCTCCCAACTTAATGAAGTTCCGTACATGCTTAAGACCTCGTTAGCTTGGCCTTCTATTTTATTCCTAATTGCTCGTAATAATATCTGAGTATAAGGTGTGCCATCTGCTACAGCTATTAAAGACAGAATTTCTTCTACATTATTGATCAATTCATAAAGAAGTCTAGGATTTCCATCGAATCTAGGGAGATCTTTAATTGCGTCAGGGACTCTCAAGGAGTCGAAAACATCTCTTACAGCTACTGCTGGGTTTCGATTTAGATTTTGAGCTTGATTCTGAATTTCATTTTGATTTGGAAGAGCAACTTGTATTTGAGGGTTTGGTACTTGCCCAGCGGCATTAGGGTTATTATTAACGTTAGCCATTTCGTAGTAACTTAGATTATTTGATTGTAGGGTTTCGTTTCACTACTCACTGGTACACTATTATCACTATCACTTTCTTCACTTATCTGGTCTAGTTTACTTAGAGGTATATTTGTTAAATAGCGAGAAAGAAATTTTTTGTTATATGGAGCTGCTCTTGATCTATTTCCTTTAGGTTTGTTAGTAAACATATGTATATAAGCAGTTAATTGAAAGGAAAAAAAAATATTCAAATACTTGACTTACAGGTGAATTATAAGCATGAAAAATTTCATGTTCTTCTGGTATAGGCGATTCAGGTTGGAACCTTCAAGTCCTGGTAGCTTTTCAATCCACGATATTCCTTCGTCGATGTTGATAACGATAATCCTTCGTTATATAAATGTTTGTGCCACACTAATCAGTTTGCTAATTAACTAGGAAGCTAAGAGACCGTTAAAAACGAAAGTATAAAAATAGCCAAGAATCCGTTGACAGATGAAAAATTTAGAACGATAAACCGTCGTTTTAATTTATCACGTACTTTCGATTTTTACTTTTAACCATGATAGGACTTGTCGCCTATCCTACCGACTGCTCCAAATACGTTTTTCGCCAAGTAATTGAATAAAAAAAAAATAATAAAATTTAAATTGAAAAAGCTTTGAGTTTCAATTAATATTTATTTCAACCGAACTTTACAAGAATTGCGAATAGACTACTTATAAGCTGAGCTTCTTTAATAATTGGAACTTAACGTTTTTTAATAATTACGCTGATTCTGCGTCTGGGTTGTTGGTGAGAAAGTGCAACGTTATCCGGTTCACAGGTTGATGGCCAGCTGCTCTATTTTATGCTTATTCCCGTAAATATGCAAGGTGGCTGATTTATGTGTGGCGGCAGGTAATAATATGATGATGCGAAGGTGTTGGTTGGTGGGAACGTAACTCACGCAGTGTCACATTTTTACACACCATTTCGTTCAAGCGACCGAAGCGTTGTCATTTCCCCAGCACATCGGTGTGCACATTTTACACTACGGTCTAGTAGCGTCGTGTCTCGGTACGCTTAGTTGGTTTGACGTTTAGCGTAGTTTTATTCTTAAAGAACTTTCAAAAATGACATTTCGAATCGAAGTGCACACCAACCGTTCAGGTGATATCCGTACTTTTTCAATTATGTGATGTGCGCACCGATGTGCTTTTCAGCACATCGATGTAAACCTGGAACGCACGGAAGCGCCATATTTCAAGAACACATCCTGATGACAACGAATATGTATTGTCGTCACAGCAAATTAGCTCACCTTTAATTTCAGATTATCCCCTAACAAAAACTTCTATTTTACTTCAAGATGAAAGTAGATTATCAAATTTTGAAAGTAACAGGGAAAAAGTTACTGAAAAAAATTGTACACAAAATTTGACAAGTAATATAAAAGACGAAAAAATTGATATTTTTTTGAAAAATTTGAAGGACTCGTCTTTATTATTCGTTAGTAAGCTTTTTAGCGAAAGTCACTTGACAACAAAAATTATACAAAACGGTTTATCATATTTCACGAGGCATATTACTAAGATTATTTTTGAATCACTAATAGAATTAATATATCCTATTTTGAATGATGAGGATTACAATACTTTAAAAAAAACTATTATTTTCATGCTCTGAACTATTTAAAGGGTTTAATACCGAGCATTTACTCTTAAAAACGTTAAGTGAAAAGGGTTTGTATCAACATCCTTATAAATTTTTAATAGACAAGTCTGTTAACGAAATTTATAAAAATGGTAAAAGTGTTATGACAAATAGAACAAGCCAAGGATTTTTAAAAGATACTATAAACTACACAAATAAGTTAATGAACGAATCTAAAGGAAAAATTGAAAACTTTGTACAAGGAAAAGTGTGTAAAGAAAGGCTGACTTATTTTGAAGAAAATAAAATTGTTTTGCCTGTAGTTTATTATTATGATGATATAGAAATGGGTAATAGCTTAGGTAGCCATTGCGGAAATCAATCAATAACTGCGTTTTATTATCATTTTCCTAGTTTGCCAAAAAATTGTACATCATTACAAAATATTTTTGTAGCAATGCTCATTAAAACAGCTTTTTTAAAAAAATTTAAAGCTTTTAGAACTATGACAGAGTTTATCGAAATCTTGAAACAATTGGAAAATGGGATAGCTATACAACCGAAAATGGAGTGTTTACTGTACATTTTATTGTAGGATTGTTCATAGATGATAATCTGGCACTTAATACTCTCCTCGGATTTTCTGGATCATTTAGCCATAATTATTCGTGCAGACTTTGTAGAGCTTCAAAAGCCGACATAAAAACTTTGTTAGTAGAAAATGAAAGTCTTATTACAGATTTGAAAAATTATAATAATAAGATAAAAAAAAAAAAAAATTACTATAAAAATACAGTGAAAGAAAATTCCTTATTAAATTCGTTGAAACTGTTTCATGTGACACAAAACTTTTATACAGATATAATGCATGATTACTTCGAAGGTTGCATTAAATTTGATCAGCACTGCGGTAATTGTGAATTTTTTTCAAGGAAAATTGCCATTGTTGATTAAAAACTAAGCGAAAAGAAGAACTTTTTATTTACCAGTTTGTTGTGCTTTTTATCTGGAAGGATATCGAATCATTGTTGCAGAATGTTTCGACAACGTAAACCATCGAAGCCGAATGTTTCTACAGTCGGAACCGGGAATAAAAATCAACGTCATCCCATTTCTCAAAATTTTGCGGGCGCCTTCTTATAATTTTTTCACGGGTCACACCTTGCGATATTATATTATACATTTCTTGGTCACTTATATCTTCTGCATCAGATAAATAACTCATTTTTGTCCTACACTGTTTGGTTTCTTCTTAAAACGTCAAATGCTGACACTAGCTGCCAGACAGTACTCAAAACTTCTAATTAGGTAACTATTATTCGCTTGGAAAATTTCAATTTAGTTTTAAAGTATAACTTTTTGAAATATGTAAGTTCATTTAATAACAAAAATTATAATATTTAGGCAAAATATATATTTAGCAATAATTTCTTATGTGTTTCACAGCAAAATATGAGGCTTAAGCCTTCGAGATGACGGGCTTAAGTTAAGCTTGCCTTAAGCCAGTGATTTCACTTAAGCCTTGATTGTGAACCGAAATATTTATTAAGCCATAGCTGTGGCTTAAGCCTTGACTGTGAAACCGGCCATTAGTACTTAAATTTGATTATGGAGAAATTGTACTGAGGAGTAAATCGCCCGGAAATATTAAATCTGAGCATCTTAAAAATAATAAACTTCATTTGTCAGCATTATGAGATATTTCATACTTTTAGTGGGAGAATTTGTTCCTAAAGCAGACATGGTTTGGAAATATATTTTAAAATTGAAGCAAATGATAGATTTTTTACTTAAGGATAGTTTTACTAATGTTGAAATAATTTGTTTAGCGCATATAATCAAAGAGCATCATGGAATGTATCTAAAATGTTTCAAGGATAAAACTTTGAAACCTAAACATCATAATATTGTGCCCTACGTTTCTAGTATTAAGGCGATATGACCGCTTAAATTCCTCTGGTGTATGAGACATGAAAGCAAAAATAAAAATTTAAAAAAATATTCAAAAGTTTCATTTTCTAGAATTAATTTGGAATTTTCCACAGCGAAAAAAATTTTTCTTAAATCCTCGAATGGCATGTTATGGAAAACTAATCCTTTTAAGACAATTGAAATGAAAAATTTAAAAATTTGTTGCATTAAAAATGTGGAGTATTTTTCTGATAAAATCAAAAAACCTTGAGAAAGCACTTACAAGATCAAGTATTATTAGTTATAAAGGAACATATTTTAAGGTTGGATTTTATATATTTTAAAACGAAAAAGTATATAAAATAATATAAATTTCATTGAATTTAATAAAGGTTTTTTTTATACTCAATGAATATGAGATTGTTAGATTTGATGAACATTACTCTATTTATTTAATTGGTTCGAAAAAATCAGATTTAATTTGTATGGACTTTAATAATCTTGAATATAAAAAACCGTTTGAATTACATCCATTTCATTGCGGTGGAAAATGTTTTATGATAGGAATAATGTGAAAGTTATACAAATACTCCGTAAATTAGTATGTACAATTAATTACTAAAATATGTATGTATTACTAAATAATTAAGATTATGTTTAACTTTTTCTTATTTATGTACATTTGTGCATTAGATCTTGAGTTATGTATGTATAAAAAATATCTACCAATCAATAAAATTTTGTTTACTTCATTAAATTTATATTTTTATTTAAAAAGAGATGGCCCGGAATAAATGGAAAATGTTTTGTGCGGTAATAGTAATCAGGTAGTAAAATCATAAATCACCTCTGAAGCTGCCTACCCTCAAAATATTTCCTATTTATTCCAGGAACCTTGTATATTTTGGATATGTATGTATAGTATGCATAGTATATACATATGTATGTACCTGTATCAATTTATAATTCTACTCTATAACCGTTTGATTTTTTATTCAAAAGTTATTATATTTACTCATCTATAATTTTTATTAATAAAAACACGTACTCATATTGCGATGTATTTATTATTAAAAATTACAATTTAATATTTATTGTGCATAATCTCTGAATCCGTTTTTCTAAAACTTTATGAAGCATTATTCCTACTTTTTGATTTATTAGTCATATTCAATGCAATATTTTATTCATAAAAATATGAATTTTAATCATAATGTGAGAGCTTTTCTCTCTGAGAGGACAAAGTGGAAATGGGAGAATTTATTAATGACTCAAAAGCAAGAAATGAGGAGTAGCTAATAGGAATTTGAAATTTTTAACATTAATATGTCTTGTATGTATATGTACTTGATAGAGAGAATGTAGAGATGTATTTTTGTTTCTTTATGCAGGAATAAAAGGAGAAGGAAAAAAATAGTGTTTAAGTTTGCTCCAAGTAATGCAATCATGGAAAAATATAAAAAGTATCAAATGGTGTTATATATTTTGTTCAATATTTTTTTTTTTAAATGAAACTGTGCATGCATATGAATAGTAAGTAAACACTGAGGGGCAAATAAAATTAATTTTATCGCTTCTTCCGATCAATATCTTCACTGGTCGAGAGGCTTACAAGGTCTTCTCGCAAGTGATCGATTATTGATCTTCTCCGAAGTCCTCTGACCAACAGGCTCACGAAGTCTTGCCGCAGAGGTCGCTTCACGGAAGAACGGTTTTTGTTTAAAGAATGTGTATGTATCTGATAAATATAGCAAACTATAATAACGTTGCCAAATAATTGAATTAAATAAAGAATTAACAATTAAAAAAGCTAGAATTGGTCTAGGACTAAGTCTTATGATACCCTAGATGAATGCCTGTATTCGTAAGGTCACCGATCTATGCAAGATGAATTTTTGAAGTGGCTTTTCGCATATAATTCTAGAACAATTTGTCGTACAGAAAAAATGATTATAACCAATTTTATAGGATTTCGTATTCTGAAGAAGTTTTTAGTACAATAAAAATGTCTTGGACTGATCGTTTTCGAAGTGTACCAAAGTGACGTCAGTATAATTACCTACATATATAGTCGCCTTTGTATTTTAATTAGTTTCATTACTTGTATACATTTGTACTTTTTTTTAATCCAAGCAATCCAATGATATTACTTGTCAAATAATTTTGTTAAACTAGTTTCAGTTTTAATAAAGCAACCCAGTTATTCAAACAAAAGTTTTATTTCTCTTCGAAACAATTTGGTGCCGAAACCCGGGACAAGACTTGAATCTCGTGTTCAACATGGAATTGTAGCAAATTACAGCACAGTTAACTTTAAAAAAGCACATCGGTAATTTTGTGATTAACACACAAAAAGCTGGTAAGGCAAACTTAACAGAAAGCTATATTCAACAAACGGATTGAGCTATTAAAGGAGTATTGGGGAAAATTCCGAGCTAACCATGACAGAATGGTGGACGGAGCAACGTCTAAGGATCTTGAAGAGGATTATTTCCGTAATGAAATTTTTGACCTGGTTGAGTTACTTTATTGTGAAAACCTTGGATTGCTGAAAGAAACCTTACGTGACCTTCAACCTACATATATCTTCATATAACACGGCATTCTCAAGTTCAGCTCAAGCAAATATTCCTCCGGTCCCGTCTATAGCTAATTCTCTACCAAAAATTAATTTAACGCGTTTTGGTGGAGATTTTCGTGAATGGTCTGCATTTCATGACCTCTTTAAAAGCCTTATTAATTGCCGAGGTGATCTAATAGGGTCACAAAAGCTGTACTAATTAAAGAACAGTCTTCATGGTCAAGCGGAACAACTGCTACGCAATACAGCAATTACGGATGCAAACTATTCTTCTGCGTGGAAAATCCTTTGCGACCGTTATCAAAATACGCACATTCTTGTTTCCTCGTATCTTAAAATGCTTTCGTCGTTAGCCGCCATGAAGACAGAATCAGCAGATGAACTCAAAAGATTATATGATGGAACTACTGAAGCAGTCAAAGCTTTAGAGTGCTTGAATCGTCCTGTCAACAGCTGGGACGACTGGCTAATCTTTATCACAGCACACGCGAAAAAACTGGGAAAGTTCAATTAGTTCAAGCACAGAGCCGTCTACTTTTGAAATATTTAGCCGCTTTCTTCACAACCGAATCCACACTTTGGAAGCTGTCGGACTACCGAATATGAAGCGAAAGGAGGATCATAGAAGCTCTTCTGTTTCCAATATTCAATCGAAAGTTCCTGTTGTTCGAGCATATGTAACCTCATGGCCCTCAAAATGTCCGAATTGCAACGGAAAGCACATTCTTTTATTCTGTCCATCATTTAAACAGAAAACTACTATCGAAAGAAGAAACTTCGTGTCTAAAGAACATCTTTGCTTTAACTGTCTCAGGACGGAACACATAGCAGCTAACTGTCCTTCAATTTGTTACATGCCACTTGGAGTATAACTTATTTTCTTTGTTGTTGCACTAGCCTTACTCGGGTAGCACCAATACTTGTTTTCAGTAAAAACTCAGGAAGTTGTGGGCGAGGGTTTAATTTAATTCTTCACTGCACAGTTAATCACACAAAGTTCCTTTTACTTGGTTACAAAAAACTTTCTTTTATTATACTGAAAAATACTAGACTTTACAAAGACTTTCTTTAATTAAACAGATAAATACTGGATTTTACACTAGAACTCTTTAGACACTTTAAACACTGGAGGCCTTACCTTGGGTAGGGGGACTCTCCAGGTTGAACACTTGAAAACTTCTCTTTCCTGGCTTCGCTTCAACAGCCTATTTATTTAAAATTGAACCAATTCTTTAACCAATCAGAATTGGTCGATTATGCACTTTCCTATTTTGTGGGAATTGTCGGGTAGACAATTCCATATGTATGCACATGTTCCGATTTTTGTCCAAACGGAAAACGCTCAAATGACAAAAATCAGAAAAATTATTAAAAATCGGCTTTTCGTCTTGAACGGAAACGCTCGAATTTCAAAAAATCGGTCAACAATTGGGATATCACAAAAACAATTAAAAATGACAAAAACAATCAGAGACAATTTTCAGGGTCACCAGTAGCATATGGAAAATGATAAACAAATTTTAGATTACATAAGAGCACTAGACCGACGGTCAGTACTCAGAAGGGATCGTATATCATGTTTTCGTTCTTATGAACGGTAGCTACTTCGCGGTGACGTGTTTATTTGATTGTCTAGCGGGTGCCCCGAGGAATGTTGAAATAAGACACCTGTTTCTGAGTGTGTTAATGGGTTAAGGTTTTTGTATGTTGGAAATGATCTTGTCATGATATCATGAATAGTATGTTAGGTTTATTTTTAGGTTTCTGTGATATGTGGAAATGATATATGTAGATATTGCCTTTTGGCTATTGAATAATGCATTTGGATAATTAGAGAATGCAATTATTGGAATGTGCGTTATGAATATGGAGGACATGATGTGGATTCATGACACCTTCCCCCTAAAGAGAAATTTTGTATTTCTTGAAAAGAATTAGAAAATTTTTGTTGGAATGGATGTTGAAGCTCCGCCGTTGAAAGTTACAATATTTGATTAGAGTTTTTGACAAATTACAATCTAAATATAGGTATTATAATTATTTTTGTTTACAAATTATATAGGTAAGTGATATATGTATGTGCTTACATTTTTATGACTATAATACCTTATTATATAACCTATATCTAGGGTTTGATACAAAAAATTATATGTAGGTATTAGTTTTTCTTATTAGTTGAGATACTTATATGATGAAAATATTTGATTTATTGAGATAAATTTAGTATTTTGAATAATAAAATTTATATATATATTGAAAAAAAGGTAATTGGCTTATATTACTAGAACAAAAGAAACTAAATTAAATGTTCCCCCTTTTTTTTCGTTTTTAATTAACAGTTCTAGGTATGTTCCTAGGAGAGGATTCTAGTTCAACATTAGCCTGACTTAATTCGTTTTCAGTGGTTTCTGAGATTACAGGTTTTTTCTTGATATAGTACTTACTTACTCTTAATATAATAATAATAGAAGCTATTGCTACTAAACAGTATATGAGTAGATAATGATGAACGTCATGTGGGGTGACGTTTTTTAATTTAGTTTGTTCTTTACTTCTAAGAGATTTAATGTCCTCGCTGATATCAAAAAGTTCTTGATGATTATTTTTTCTTATCGTAACCTCTTGTGGTACATTTAGATTAATTCTTTCCATCAAAGATGTGATATTAGTTAGATTAATTGATGGCAAATAAAATTTATCAAGTGTTGTGTTGTTCCTTCAGAATGTCCGTAAAGTGTTTGAAAGTCGCTTCGAATATAGCAGGTGGGTCGAATTTCTGAAATTCCGGTACCTTTTAAGGTTAGTGGTTTAATTTCGCCATTGCATATATTATCTAAAGTGAGGGGTGATCTGAGACTGTAGAGCCATTTGTTAGGATTTGCCAATTGTATCCATAAGGAAGAGCCTTTTAGGGTATTTAACGTACAAGAAGGCGGGAGATCTTGGGTATGTTTTAGCAATTCCATCTCGCATTGGTTATCCCTAGAATTAAGATTGAAGATTGGGTGAGTCGTCTGACATATATAATGATGAGGAACATTTTGTAAACATTGATGAAAATCTTCGTGATTCATAGGATAGTGTTTTTCTCGGTTCAGAGTGACTAATAGGAATTCGGTAGTGGGTTTGACATAAACGAAGGAGTCGTTCACGGCAATCGGGAATGGTATAATTTTATAAACTTGGAATTGAGTACTTGAAGGTAGAGGGATTTTAGTTTCAATAATAATTTGATTGTTTATCTTATTAGTACTCGTTTGGCTAACTCTATACAAATCAATGAGTAAGTTTGGTGTAACGGGGACAGGTAATGTCGTTCCCGATGGAAGATTTTTCCTAATGATGGTAAGGATATGTTCGAGTTGATAGGGAGTTATCATAAGGGGATTTGATGTTCCATGTTTAATGTCAAGCAACATTTCCAAAATGGCCTTTTGTGTGTTTTGATATCTCATAAGGGAGAGTGTTGTAATGGAAATGGCATTTTCTAGCTCTAGCTCTAAGATGTTATCATTTATTTGATAGGTTAAATTATTGATGACTTGAGAGATTTTAGCGAGTTTCCTTTGTATGTTTCCGAATTCTTTTTGGATTTGGGACGAAGTTTTATTGAACACGTTGACAGTTTTGTCAACAATTAGGGTTTGGGATTTTATTAATTCTAAGAGATGGTCTTCATTTACTTTTAGGATTTGTATTTGTTCGTCGTAGTGCTTGGCATCTTCTTCGTTCAACGTTCCGAACAAGGTTTTGCTTATACTTCCGACAATATTTAACAAGGCTCTACGTGACCTTAAATTTTTTGGTTCTAGGATTTCGTCAATCTGATCTATTTCGCTCAACAACACCTTTTGCATATTAATCTGCGCTTCACAGTGGTTTGAATGTGATTTGTTAATTGTACTAAGACAGAGATTTTCTATATTACTAGCTTGGATTCTTAAGTAATCTAGTTCTGTGTAAAAATTATCTAAATTATAATACGTTACTAATTTCCAAGAGTTACTGTATAGATGAACTGTTCCGAATTCTTCAAAATAGATACCCGGGGTAGAATCGAAAATCGTGACGTTTGTAGCGCTCGTCGTTGTGCATAAAAATGCGAAGAATATAATTGGTCCGATCATCCTGACCTATGGAAAAAACGGATGAATAGTTCGTGATTAGTCGACGAATAACTTCAAATGGTTATTATGAATTCGTTTATTTTTGTTTTTAATTCTGACGATAGAGTTTTCGGACGAAGGAATCTCTACTATATCGTATGGTCCTTCCCATAGCGGTGATAACTTATTTTTTCGGGTATGATTTTTAACTAAGACTTTATCGCCTATTACAAAATTTTTGGGTTTGGATGATTGATCATAATATGCCTTGGATTTTTCTTTATTTCTTATAAGATTTTCCCTAGCAATCTTATGAGAATGTTGAAGTCTGGCTTTTAGTTCGCTGGCATAATTGTCGTAATTATACACAACTTCAGGATTTTTTTTCAATGACGTTGGGATTTCGGCATAGAATCCAAATAATAAGTTATGCGGCGTGTAGCCTGTGCTTGAATGAACGGAATTGTTGTAAACGAACATAGCGTAAAGGATCCAAGTATCCCATGTAAGTGGATCTGTTGACACATAGTGTCGAAGATATTCAGCTAAGGTTCGGTGGCTTCGTTCTAAAGCTCCGTTTGTTTCTGGGTGATAAGGAGTGGTTTGTAGCTTATGAATTTTCAGTAGTTTACATACTTCGTTAAATGTAGAACTTAAGAAATTGGTTCCTTGATCAGTTAAGATCGTTTCAGGTAGACCGTGTTTACATATGATTTGCTTCGTAAACTGTTCTGCTACGGTGTGCGCTTCGGCATTTGGTAAGGGTACGGCATCTGAAAATTTCGTCAGATCATCTTGGAACGTAAGTATATATTTGTTATCCAAATAACTAGTGGGTAATGGTCCTACTATATCTAAGAATATTTTTTCAAAGGGTTTATTACTAGTTGTGGTTATTTTCATAGGCATTCTTTTGTTTTTGCTACACTTATTTTTCTGGCAGGAGGGACACTTCTTAATGTAGTCTCTAATATCTTTGAACATGCCTTGCCAATTGTAGATTCTTTTTATTTTGCTTATAGTTTTGGCTTCACCTTGATGACCGCCTAACGGAGAGATATGATGCTCTTTTATTACCTGAGCTATATCTTCAGGGTCCGTTAGTTTAATTACCTTATTAAGAAAGAAAATTGGTCTAGTGCCTGACTTTTCAAATTCTTTAGAACATAGAAACTTTAGTTCGCGATAACTAGTATTATCGGTGATTGGTATGGCTATAGAAATAGTTTTCTCGTTCTTTGAGTAGGCCTTAAATTGTTGAAAAATTTTTATTATTTGATTTCGATCAGTTTCATTTCTGATAGGTATAGGAGCGCGTCCAACAATGTAAGAAATTTTGCCTTTGTTAAATTCAATAGCTTCTCCTAGGGGTATTACGTAGTTATCGGGTAAATACGTACTTAATGAATTTTCCTGTATGGAGCTATGAATTGGCAATAAGAAGTATTTTTTCTTAATATCACGAGTCTCTAGAAGATCTTTCGTGTTTTCTTCTACATAAGTCGAAGTAGGGTTATTGTTTGTTTCCTTTTGGGATTCGATTTGACCTTATTTTGACTTCTAGTTACCACCTGTATAGCTTTACTTGTATCAGGGATCGCACGGCTGAGTGCGTCGGCATTTAGATTTGCTTTTCCTGGTTTGTATATAATTTTGTAATCATACTCTTCTAACCTTATTCTCCACCTCATTAGGCGGGGGGGGGGGGGGTCTTTCAGGTTCATGAGCCACGTGAGGGGCTTATGATCTGTGATGATAGTGAACTTTCGACCGTACAGATAAGGGCGAAATTACTCGACGGCAAAAATTATCGCTAATAATTCCTTTTCTATGGTGGAATACCTCGTCTCGGCCTGATTGAGAGTTCTACTTGCAAAACAGATGGGTTTATCTTCACCGATTTTTCCTTGAGACAATACACTACCTACAGCGTAGTCGCTTGCGTCTGAAGTCACTAAAAATTCTTTATCGAAACATGGGAATTGTAATATCGGAGCGTTAGTCAATTTTTTCTTTAACGATTGGAAAGCTTCATCGCAAAAAGCATCCCATTTGAAAGTAGCATCCTTTTTTAAAAGAGCTGTTAAAGGTTTGGCTAGCTTTGCAAAGTTTGGAATGAAACGCCTATAATAGCCGACAAATCCTAAAAAGGATTTTACGTCTTTCTCCTTTTTTGGAATAGGATAATTGGTAACTGCTTCGAGCTTAGCGGGATCTGGTGATACTCCGTTTTTGGTTATAAGATGACCCAGATAGGCTATCTGCTTACTGAGAAAGTGACATTTCTCGGGTTGTAGCTTGAGATTATGTTCTCGAAGCCTGTCAAAAACATTCTGGAGTCTAGAGTTGTGTTCTATCAGATTGTACCCGTATATAATAATGTCGTCCATATAAACAAAGCATTCTATGCCTTGGAGACCGACTAAAATATTGGAGCTGGAGCTCGCTTTAGACCAAATGGCATACGGTTATAGTGGTAATGTACTAAATGCAGTTTTTTCCTTGTCGCTTTCACTCATGGGTATCTGGTGAAAGCCGTTGGCTAAGTCCAACGTGCTAAAATATTTGGCTTTTTCCAATTGATCTAAGATGTCCGTTATGTTTGGCAATGGAAATGCGTCTCCCACAGTTATATCATTGAGACGTCTGAAATCAACGACTACTCTCCATCTTTTATTGCCATCGGTATCTGGTTTTTTAGGAACTAATAATAAAGGTGAGTTCCAAGGGCTTGAACTGGGACTAATGATTTCGTCTTCTAACATTTTATTAATTTGATTGTTAATTTCTTCACGCTGAGCTTCAGGTAATCTATATGGTTTGACATTTACGATAGGTTTTCCAGGTAAGATAGGAATGTTATGTGTCGCTGCATCTGTGAATGTCAGGGAGTCTCCTTCCAAGTAGAATATGTCGTTGTACTTACGGCATATATCTAAAATGGATTTGAACTCTTCAGCATTGTAGTGTGAAAGGTCTAGCTCGGATGCGAGTCTAGCAAGCCTTTCTTGGATAGGATCCCTTTGAGGATTTAGTTTTATAATATTAAATTTATTAATTTCATGTAAGTGACGTTTTATGTCCGTTTTCCTAATATGAACATCAGTTTGATTGGAATTGAGGATAAGAATATTCGCTTGACCATTTTTGTCTGGTTTTATAAGAGTATTCCCAATAATCACTCCTGATTCCAATTCTTTGTGTTCGCAAAAAAAGGTACCTCTTTTATTCATGGCTATCCTAGCTATTACCTGTGTACGTGCTGGTATATTTATCTCGTCAGCATCGCACTTGCCTTTATTCGATTTCTTTGCTTTATTATTTTGTACTTTGTCTTCTTTTGAGACATTTTTCGAATTTGGTCTGACGTGTTGGCTTGGGTCTTTCAAACCTCCATACCTTGCGCCTGACCTAACTAGAAATAGTTCGGAGCTTGGGACTTTCAAACCTCCGTACTCAATGTTCGATATATTCCTGTGATTGAATTTTGTATGTCTGCGTCATCTGGGGACACGTTATTTATTTTAAAAGTTAGTATTTTAGTTTCGTAGTTAATTTTGTAAAGAAACTTGTCTAAAAAATCATGACCTAATATTCCGTCATATTTTAATTGTAGATTACCATCGACCATATCTATATTATGTTTAAAAGTCATATTTTTAATGTAGAAATTGCATTCTGCAGTTCCTAGCGTACGCAGGGGGGTTCCTGCTAATGAAGATAGCTCTATGCTTTTTGAAGTAGTGACGATAGTATTCCCAAGTGCCCTAGTAGCTTTTAATACCGATATTTCTGCTCCGGTATCTATCAAAAAGGTGCTAGTTTTAAACGCAGTAACAGCATTCTCGATCGTCACAACTTGGCGATCGGCGATTAAGGAGAGAGAAAGTTCTCCTTCTAAATTTGAGGTTGTGGATGGACATCGGCGGTTATCATTAATTGATTTAGGCGAGATTGAGTTTCCGCTATCTCGTCTCGCCGCTGACTGTTTTTTTGGAATTTCCCTTTTTGCATTAGCTTGTGGCATATCAGGGTTACCTATTGGATTCCTACTTTTAATTGCGGATCTAATATTACGAGAATATGTTGGAAGTGATGAGTTAGTAGGTTCAAATTGGGGAGCTCTATTTCCTTGTGGATATTGGCCTTGCCTATCTATTTGTCGAAGATTAGGAGCTCTTATAGATTGCTGCTGTTGAGGAATCCTATTGGATTGGAAATGTTGAGGGCTTCTTTGTGCGAAGCTAGTGGAAGATTGAGCAAAAGATTGCTGTTGAAATAACCTTTTTCTACACTGACTAATGTGATGATTCGGTGTGTTACAATATGCGCATATAAGCCTGTTTTCCACTCTAATTCTAGATGTTAAACAAGAGTCAGCTGAATGACCCTTTTTGTGGCATTTAGAGCAAGATGAATTGTTTTCGTTGAAAGAACCATTTCTTTCAGATTGCTCTATGGCAAATTTTGTCGAATCTTTTAGGTCGGTGTAACTTTTAGCCTTGGTTAGCAGACGAACATGATCATGTCTTAAACCATCTTCAAAAGCTCTGATAACCATCTTTTTATTTTCCTCAAATAGAAGATTTTTTAAAGTCTGTTCATTTGTCACTTGAACTAGCGTCGTTGTAGATAGCTAATAGCTTTTGAGCTCGGAAAGCATATTCTTTAATGTCTTCCTTAGGCAGCTGTTTTAATGATAGAATTTCGTTCTGAATAGACATTCTAGAACGGGTTTCCATGAATTGTTCTTGGAGAGCAGCTTGCAATTTTTTCCAAGAATTAATGTCATTATATTTGATGACATCGTATTGCCAATAAGTTTAGCCTTTATAATATGGAGGTATAGCGCTTTATCTGATTCGGCTGTACCTTGTTTTTGGAATAGGCTGCATATGTTTAAGAACCTGTGGAGATTCTCTGGATTCCCATCGAATTCTAGGATAAGACTCTTGGCATGGTCTAGAGTTAAATGTTCTGTAGTGTTATCAGGCATTGTTCGTTTTTGTTTAGGAGTAGATTTCTTCCTATGTGTAACGAGACCTGGTAAAAGGGTTGCGCGTACACCACGATGTTTTGAAGGTCGAGTGTGAAAATATTTGCGCGAATTTCCCTCAATTTTTGGAGTTCAACGTAGTTTCCAGTGAGACAAAGAGAAAAAAAAATTGGAGAAGTTTTGCGAGTAGAAACGAACTTGTACACTTTAACACTAAAAAAAAAAGATTTCATTTGATAAAACGTTTTCACTAAATTCGAAAGATTGATTTCGCCGTCAAGAGAAAATACGACAAAAGGAAATTGTTATAACCATCAAGAGAAATACGACCATTAATGAGCAGGATATTTAAAAAGTGTTTTTTTTTTTTTTTTTTTTTTTTTTTTTTTTAAAGATAATTTTGTAGTGCATATTTATAATGAAAATATATATATATATATTATAAAATGTAAATTATCATTTAGCTTAATTAACGTATGCTTAATTAATGAAAAGGTTCTAGACTTACTTAATTGTTATACTAATTTTGTTGTTGCTCTCCTCGTTGGAGGGCTCTTGACATCGCCCGATTTACTCGTTCTTCGGTGTATCCCGCGTTGAAAAATAGATGTCGGAAGAACGGCTCCCTTGCTGGTGTTAGTATCAATTCCAGTTCGTCTATGTAGAAATGTGAGAGGATCAGTTGAAATCCCTGGACTATCCTCAAACTAACTACCTCGTCTGGCTCGACTTCAGGGAAATCTTCTTCCTCTAGGTGGAGGTTTATATATTCTATGGAGTCGCTCGCTCCAATCGGGGGAATTTCTCCTGGCCAGCACATTAAATGCTGCTCGAGATTTGTAGGTTGGTGTTTCGTAGGTCTTTCAAACCTTTACGAAATCTGCACCGTTGCCACCAATTTTTGTTACACGCCACTTGGAGTATAACTTATTTTCTTTGTTGTTGCACTAATTAATTTAATTCTTCACTGCACAGTTAATCACACAAAGTTCCTTTTACTTGGTTACAAAAAACTTTCTTTTATTATACTGAAAAATACTAGACTTTACAAAGACTTTCTTTAATTAAACAGGTAAATACTGGATTTTACACTAGAACTCTTTAGACACTTTAAACACTGGAGGCCTTACCTTGGGTAGGGGGACTCTCCAGGTTGAACACTTGAAAACTTCTCTTTCCTGGCTTCGCTTCAACAGCCTATTTATTTAAAATCGAACCAATTCTTTAACCAATCAGAATTGGTCGATTATGCACTTTCCTATTTTGTGGGAATTGTCGGGTAGACAATTCCATATGCATGCACATGTTCCGATTTTTGTCCAAACGGAAAACTCTCAAATGACAAAAATCAGAAAAATAATTAAAAATCGGCTTTTCGTCTTGAACGGAAACGCTCGAATTTCAAAAAATCGGTCAACAATTGGGATATCACAAAAACAATTAAAAATGACAAAAACAATCAGAGACAATTTTCAGGGTCACCAGTAGCATATGGAAAATGATAAACAAATTTTAGATTACATAAGAGCACTAGACCGACGGTCAGTACTCAGAAGGGATCGTATATCATGTTTTCGTTCTTATGAACGGTAGCTACTTCGCGGTGACGTGTTTATTTGATTGTCTAGCGGGTGCCCCGAGGAATGTTGAAATAAGACACCTGTTTCTGAGTGTGTTAATGGGTTAAGGTTTTTGTATGTTGGAAATGATCTTGTCATGATATCATGAATAGTATGTTAGGTTTATTTTTAGGTTTTTGTGATATGTGGAAATGATATATGTAGAGCCTTTTGGCTATTGAATAATGCATTTGGATAATTAGAGAATGCAATTATTGGAATGTGCGTTATGAATATGGAGGAGGTGATGTGGATTCATGACAAATTCAACCAATCGCTGCAAACTTTGTCAGCAATCGCATCACTCGATGCTTCACTTATCTCAGGACACATTTCCTGAAACAAAAGCTTACTCTTCAGCTTTAACTCCTATTTCTACTAACGTCGCTGTGAAGTCCTTATCAGCGGCAGCCTTAAGTGTGAATATGAGCAATACTATCTTACTGGCTACAGCAAAGATTATTTTGAAATCCCCAGAAGGAAGGAGTCTTCATGTAACAGCTTTACTTGATCAAGGTGCTCCACGAACTTTTATCGCAGCATCTGTCGCAAACTGTCTTCGACTAAAGAGAACGAAAGTTAATATTCCTATCTCTGGAATTGGTGGATGTGACGCTGCACTCGTGG
The DNA here is from genome assembly GCA_963924295.1 of Dioctria rufipes. NCBI lineage: Eukaryota > Metazoa > Arthropoda > Insecta > Diptera > Asilidae > Dioctria > Dioctria rufipes. Next base: position 222,779,701 of record OZ002740.1, on the reverse strand, counting down.
AATCCATGGTAACAGTCCGGATTCAATCTCAAATTGATCAAGACTTTCATTTGGACAGCAACGCTTTAGTTTTACCAAAACTAACTCGATTTGCGACACCTCACAAGCTCCATATTTCCAGTTTTCCACATCTTAAAGGATTAGCACTTGCACACCCCGATTTTGCAAAACCTTCCAGTATCGAATTAATCATCGGTGCAGACATTTACTATGCTCTACTTAGAGATGGTCTTCGTCATGGCTTACCTACAGCTCAGAACACTACCCTGGGTTGGATATTGTCAGTACCTGCTGGTGCCAAGGTATCAAATACTTCATCCCATATCAGCGTTCACACTTCTACTACTTTGCCAGATCTATTAGAGCTAGATCATCTGATACGGAAATTTTGGGAGATTGAAGAAATAGCAACCTCTCCAATGCCACTTTCCGAGGAAGATCAGCATTGTGAACAGTTTTATCAAGAAACAACAAAGCGAGATAGCAACGGGCGTTATATTGTATGCCTTCCCATTAAATCACAATTCAGACGACCGCTAACTTTTGGTGACTCGAGATCCAACGCTGTAAATTGCCTCCTGTCAATAGAAAAACGTTTTCTTCTAGATCCTGTACTGCAATCTAGATATGTGAAATTCATGGAAGAGTATCATACACTGAACCACATGGAACTTCAAGATTTTCGGCTATGTATTGTTACGTACGGCACATCATCAGCACCGTATCTTGCCATACGTACACTGCTACAACTGTCAGAAGACGAGAAACAGCGATTTCCATTAGGATCTGAAGTTCTTCGCTCTGATTTCTATGTGGATGACGTCCTTTCTGGAGCTGAAAATGTTACATCAGTGCTTCAGTTACAAAACCAACTAATCAATATCCTCAAATCTGGAGAATTTGAACTCCACAAGTGGTCATCGAATTGTTCCTCACTCCTACAAGCGGTTAACTTTCAATCATGCTCGTCGGTGGATTTATCACATGACACTACAATCAAAACTCTTGGAATGCTATGGGATCATACTGAAGATTGTTTTAAGTTTCAAATGTGTCTACAGGATCCACCCACTACCGTAACCAAGAGAAACATTTTATCGGACGTAGCAAAACTATATGATCCACTCGGATTCTTATCACCATCCTGCTGCCTCGTCTTGAAAACATCACGGTTCCGAGATGTATTGGCTGCAATTCAAATAACCTCAGCTACGAGATTCATGCCTTTTCCGATGCATCTGAAAAGGCCTATGCCACAGTTGCATATCTACGAGTCTGTCCTGACTATGAAAATATTCAAATGTTCTTTCTGTGCTCGAAAACTAAACTGGCACCAATCAAACAATTGTCCATTCCACGCCTAGAACTATGTGGAGCACACCTGATGGCTCGATTAGTCAAGAATCTGCAGACGTCATTAAAATTTTCCGATATACCAGTACATTGCTGGAGCGATGCTCAAATTGTCATTACTTAGTTAAAATCTCACCCTTCGAAATGGAAAACATTCATTGCAAACAGGTGCAGTCAAATACAAGAACTTCTTCCTTCAGCGCATTGGCGTCATATTCCAGGTTCATGCAACCCTGCAGACTGTGCCTTTCGGGGCTTATCACCATCGGCATGCAACCCTGCAGACTGTGCCTCTCGGGGCTTATCACCATCGGATTTAATCAAGCACGACCTTTGGTGGCAAGGTCCAGGCTTTCTTAAACTTCCTTCGATATATTGGCCAGACTCAAAGCCTTTATGTTCAATTGAGAAAACTGACTTAGAAGAAAGGTCATCGAATGTTTCTGTTAGTGCAGCAGTTGAAGTACTAATATCATAGGAATTGATCAATAGAGTTTCATGTCCTCGTCGTCTGATGCGAATTACAGCATACTTTAATCGCTTCATATGCAATACGAGAAAAAAGTCATCAGACCGGATTTGGGATCTCTAACTGCTTCTGAGCTAGAGGACGCACTTATATTTTGTATCCGAGACACTCAACAAGCGAGCTACCCATCAGAATACCACGACTATCGATTGGAAACTCCGTTAAATCTACAAGTCGACTCATACGACTGTCACCCTTTTTCGATCACTCCACCAAGACAATAAGGGTAGGAGGATGACTGCAAAATTCTAATTTGACCGCAGATGCTAAGCATCCATTTAATCTCTCCGGCTTAGTGATTTAATCATAAGCGAGACTCACAAGAATACTTTGCATGGAGGAATTGGACTTACCTTGAACACAATTCGTCAACAATTTTAGATTCTGTCGTGTAGGGATAAAGTACGCCGATATATTCAGCGATGCCTTATTTGTTTCCGACAGAGAGTGTCGGCACGTACACAACTAATGGGTATCCTTCAAAGTGACTGCGTTACAGCAACAAGGCCTTTCTTGAACACTGGAATTGACTACGCTGGTCCTATCCTCATTCGTTACGGACCTGGAAGAGGCAGAACCGCGCACAAAGCTTGTATAGCAATTTTTGTTTGCCTGGCGACAAAAGCGATACATATCGAATTAGTGTCGGAAACTACGTCAGCATTTCTATCAGCCTATAAACGCTTTACAGCTAGAAGAGGATTTTGCAATAAGGTTTATAGTGACAATGCAAAAAACTTTGTCGGCGCCGATCGAGAGCTGCAAAAATCTTTATTTCTTCTAAAAGCTCAGCTGCCAGAGGAACTCCTGTCACTCCTAGCCTTTCAAAGGACAACCTGGATTTTCATTCCGCCTAATGCACCAAATTTTGGTGGACTCTGGGAAGAAGGTAAGGAAGATACATCTCGGCCAACGATCTCTAGATGTCGTCCGTAATGGTTGTATAACGTCTTAGTTGAGGCAGGGATGAAGCCTCGCAAAATTTCCTCGTTGAGCGCTCTGGCGCTTAAACTTTTATTTCCTCTAAGCACTCTTGTTTTTTTTTTGAGTACCCAGGCATATTATTTTTTTTTTATATATATATATATTTATTTTTATATATACACTGATGTTGTCTGATGTTTTTTATTATTTTGATGCAACCTATATGCATCAATGAACAACTGTAATCCGATATGGGCTTGTGCGTCCGTCTTGAAATAGTAATTTTAAGAGGGCGCGTATAATTGTGATAATTGTATGTATGTACATACAATTATGTTGGGAAAAATAAGTACTGCACGTATGTAGAGTGTACATGCGGAAAAAAAGTAAGAAGAGACTGTATGTAGGTTAGTATGCATATCGTGTGCCTGATAACAAAATGCAATTTATGCTAAATTTATGCTAAATTGCATTTTGTTGCAGTATGGAAAAGCATTTTAAATTGAATGAATTTAAATTAATTTTCAGGGTCAACTTTGCAATGCATCGATATATTGCGTAGGGCAATATATTGGTGCATGGACCTTTATGGTTGTAATTTAGCCACCTGAGCTGACAGATCACTCGGTGGACAACGTTGAAGCACATGGCGGCACGGCAGCACTTTCGGATTATGGGGGGGGGGGGGGGTTCCACCAAAACCTGCTTTATTTTAAGCGATTACTTGGGATCCGATGATTTTTCTTTCTTCTCGTATGAAAATTTCCTTTTTCAGTTTAATCAGATACCTTCTCTTTTCACTGACACTCCACGAATTGATGACAACTCTTCTTCTTCTTCTTCTTCTTCTTCTTCTTCTTCTTCTTCTTCTTCTTCTTCCTTTTTCTCTCATCGAATACCCGCGGTCAGCCGTCAAATCGCATAGCATCCGAAAGTGGCAGCACATCCGTCGTCTATCACACGGCGTAGCATAAGGCTGCTAGCTTCATTGTAGCATACTGCTGCATGCAGTATGTTACGATCATAATATGTACCTTGTTGCCAAGTTCCTGACATAAGCGATTTGGTCAACTCCCTAGCGGCCGGTAGGTGGCTCTCTTTACTTTGAGCACTCTAAGCTCTACACGCAGCCCTGTTACAAGGTAGCTGAATCCCAATTCGTTGGGAAGAAAATTTTTGTTTTCTTTATTTAATTATTTGTTTTTTTCATAATTATAATTTTCGATCGTTCGTTACAATAGAGGCTCGCAATATTTCCGAGGCTGAAATTAAAAAAAAAATGTTTGTGTTATGCCAAGATACCATGATTACTAGACATTGCATTGGAAGCTCGGCGGTGACATCATAACCCTTGAGAATTTTGAGGACGACTCAGCAACTGGAAGCCCTACATCTGTAGGTTACCATATGGGATAGAGTTGACGCATTCTCAAGCGGGTGGAGGGTGGGGGATAAGTTGATTAGACTGTGAGGTATACCACCATTGATACTAGCAATAGGAGGGTCATGCGATATCCTATAATTTGGAAGTTAAGTTTGCCGGATACCTTCTCAGGGCTAACGGGGATGGTCACTGTAACGTGGGGCTAATCCACACCCTGAGATTAAGAGTCTTGTGCACTACCGACTAGCCGAGCTTTAAATCTTTGGCATGATAAATCCCGACTCTCTTGCTTTGAGCGAGAACTTGAACTGGAAAGCTCTAAATATAAATATCAGACAGCCAGTGCTTCTGAGGACCATTTCTTTTTTCTTGTTTTGTTTTCACTTTTCACTCAAAGTTGCCTGAAAGTGCTGAACTACATATAATTTCAAAAGTTTAATAATATGTGAAGACACTTGCGTTAATAATATTTGAGGTATCCTATCAATATTTTTCGTTGGTCTGAAATTTTAGTTTGGAATGGCTATAATAGGTGTGAGATTCTTGTATAATTGGTACAATATTTCAGGATAATAATCAAATATTACCTCAAAGATATAAAAACGAATAGGTAATTTAAAAAAAAATCATTCGTTGAGTGATGAAAGGCACACCTATATATATGAATTTTGGATAAAATAGTACTATTTTCCAATTTACATCGACTTTAATTGGGGAGCTCTATTTCCTTGTGGATATTGGCCTTGCCTATCTATTTGTCGAAGATTAGGAGCTCTTATAGATTGCTGCTGTTGAGGAATCCTATTGGATTGGAAATGTTGAGGGCTTCTTTGTGCGAAGCTAGTGGAAGATTGAGCAAAAGATTGCTGTTGAAATAACCTTTTTCTACACTGACTAATGTGATGATTCGGTGTGTTACAATATGCGCATATAAGCCTGTTTTCCACTCTAATTCTAGATGTTAAACAAGAGTCAGCTGAATGACCCTTTTTGTGGCATTTAGAGCAAGATGAATTGTTTTCGTTGAAAGAACCATTTCTTTCAGATTGCTCTATGGCAAATTTTGTCGAATCTTTTAGGTCGGTGTAACTTTTAGCCTTGGTTAGCAGACGAACATGATCATGTCTTAAACCATCTTCAAAAGCTCTGATAACCATCTTTTTATTTTCCTCAAATAGAAGATTTTTTAAAGTCTGTTCATTTGTCACTTGAACTAGCGTCGTTGTAGATAGCTAATAGCTTTTGAGCTCGGAAAGCATATTCTTTAATGTCTTCCTTAGGCAGCTGTTTTAATGATAGAATTTCGTTCTGAATAGACATTCTAGAACGGGTTTCCATGAATTGTTCTTGGAGAGCAGCTTGCAATTCTTTCCAAGAATTAATGTCATTATATTTGATGACATCGTATTGCCAATAAGTTTAGCCTTTATAATATGGAGGTATAGCGCTTTATCTGATTCGGCTGTACCTTGTTTTTGGAATAGGCTGCATATGTTTAAGAACCTGTGGAGATTCTCTGGATTCCCATCGAATTCTAGGATAAGACTCTTGGCATGGTCTAGAGTTAAATGTTCTGTAGTGTTATCAGGCATTGTTCGTTTTTGTTTAGGAGTAGATTTCTTCCTATGTGTAACGAGACCTGGTAAAAGGGTGGCGCGTACACCACGATGTTTTGAAGGTCGAGTGTGAAAATATTTGCGCGAATTTCCCTCAATTTTTGGAGTTCAACGTAGTTTCCAGTGAGACAAAGAGAAAAAAAAATTGGAGAAGTTTTGCGAGTAGAAACGAACTTGTACACTTTAACACTAAAAAAAAAAGATTTCATTTGATAAAACGTTTTCACTAAATTCGAAAGATTGATTTCGCCGTCAAGAGAAAATACGACAAAAGGAAATTGTTATAACCATCAAGAGAAATACGACCATTAATGAGCAGGATATTTAAAAAGTGTTTTTTTTTTTTTTTTTTTTTTTTTTTTTTAAAGATAATTTTGTAGTGCATATTTATAATGAAAATATATATATATATATTATAAAATGTAAATTATCATTTAGCTTAATTAACGTATGCTTAATTAATGAAAAGGTTCTAGACTTACTTAATTGTTATACTAATTTTGTTGTTGCTCTCCTCGTTGGAGGGCTCTTGACATCGCCCGATTTACTCGTTCTTCGGTGTATCCCGCGTTGAAAAATAGATGTCGGAAGAACGGCTCCCTTGCTGGTGTTAGTATCAATTCCAGTTCGTCTATGTAGAAATGTGAGAGGATCAGTTGAAATCCCTGGACTATCCTCAAACTAACTACCTCGTCTGGCTCGACTTCAGGGAAATCTTCTTCCTCTAGGTGGAGGTTTATATATTCTATGGAGTCGCTCGCTCCAATCGGGGGAATTTCTCCTGGCCAGCACATTAAATGCTGCTCGAGATTTGTAGGTTGGTGTTTCGTAGGTCTTTCAAACCTTTACGAAATCTGCACCGTTGCCACCAATTTTTGTTACACGCCACTTGGAGTATAACTTATTTTCTTTGTTGTTGCACTAATTAATTTAATTCTTCACTGCACAGTTAATCACACAAAGTTCCTTTTACTTGGTTACAAAAAACTTTCTTTTATTATACTGAAAAATACTAGACTTTACAAAGACTTTCTTTAATTAAACAGGTAAATACTGGATTTTACACTAGAACTCTTTAGACACTTTAAACACTGGAGGCCTTACCTTGGGTAGGGGGACTCTCCAGGTTGAACACTTGAAAACTTCTCTTTCCTGGCTTCGCTTCAACAGCCTATTTATTTAAAATCGAACCAATTCTTTAACCAATCAGAATTGGTCGATTATGCACTTTCCTATTTTGTGGGAATTGTCGGGTAGACAATTCCATATGCATGCACATGTTCCGATTTTTGTCCAAACGGAAAACTCTCAAATGACAAAAATCAGAAAAATAATTAAAAATCGGCTTTTCGTCTTGAACGGAAACGCTCGAATTTCAAAAAATCGGTCAACAATTGGGATATCACAAAAACAATTAAAAATGACAAAAACAATCAGAGACAATTTTCAGGGTCACCAGTAGCATATGGAAAATGATAAACAAATTTTAGATTACATAAGAGCACTAGACCGACGGTCAGTACTCAGAAGGGATCGTATATCATGTTTTCGTTCTTATGAACGGTAGCTACTTCGCGGTGACGTGTTTATTTGATTGTCTAGCGGGTGCCCCGAGGAATGTTGAAATAAGACACCTGTTTCTGAGTGTGTTAATGGGTTAAGGTTTTTGTATGTTGGAAATGATCTTGTCATGATATCATGAATAGTATGTTAGGTTTATTTTTAGGTTTTTGTGATATGTGGAAATGATATATGTAGAGCCTTTTGGTTATTGAATAATGCATTTGGATAATTAGAGAATGCAATTATTGGAATGTGCGTTATGAATATGGAGGAGGTGATGTGGATTCATGACAAATTCAACCAATCGCTGCAAACTTTGTCAGCAATCGCATCACTCGATGCTTCACTTATCTCAGGACACATTTCCTGAAACAAAAGCTTACTCTTCAGCTTTAACTCCTATTTCTACTAACGTCGCTGTGAAGTCCTTATCAGCGGCAGCCTTAAGTGTGAATATGAGCAATACTATCTTACTGGCTACAGCAAAGATTATTTTGAAATCCCCAGAAGGAAGGAGTCTTCATGTAACAGCTTTACTTGATCAAGGTGCTCCACGAACTTTTATCGCAGCATCTGTCGCAAACTGTCTTCGACTAAAGAGAACGAAAGTTAATATTCCTATCTCTGGAATTGGTGGATGTGACGCTGCACTCGTGGAATCCATGGTAACAGTCCGGATTCAATCTCAAATTGATCAAGACTTTCATTTGGACAGCAACGCTTTAGTTTTACCAAAACTAACTCGATTTGCGACACCTCACAAGCTCCATATTTCCAGTTTTCCACATCTTAAAGGATTAGCACTTGCACACCCCAATTTTGCAAAACCTTCCAGTATCGAATTAATCATCGGTGCAGACATTTACTATGCTCTACTTAGAGATGGTCTTCGTCATGGCTTACCTACAGCTCAGAACACTACCCTGGGTTGGATATTGTCAGTACCTGCTGGTGCCAAGGTATCAAATACTTCATCCCATATCAGCGTTCACACTTCTACTACTTTGCCAGATCTATTAGAGCTAGATCATCTGATACGGAAATTTTTGGAGATTGAAGAAATAGCAACCTCTCCAATGCCACTTTCCGAGGAAGATCAGCATTGTGAACAGTTTTATCAAGAAACAACAAAGCGAGATAGCAACGGGCGTTATATTGTATGCCTTCCCATTAAATCACAATTCAGACGACCGCTAACTTTTGGTGACTCGAGATCCAACGCTGTAAATTGCCTCATGTCAATAGAAAAACGTTTTCTTCTAGATCCTGTACTGCAATCTAGATATGTGAAATTCATGGAAGAGTATCATACACTGAACCACATGGAACATCAAGATTTTCGGCTATGTATTGTTACGTACGGCACATCATCTGCACCGTATCTTGCCATACGTACACTGCTACAACTGTCAGAAGACGAGAAACAGCGATTTCCATTAGGATCTGAAGTTCTTCGCTCTGATTTCTATGTGGATGACGTCCTTTCTGGAGCTGAAAATGTTACATCAGTGCTTCAGTTACAAAACCAACTAATCAATATCCTCAAATCTGGAGAATTTGAACTCCACAAGTGGTCATCGAATTGTTCCTCACTCCTACAAGCGGTTAACTTTCAATCATGCTCGTCGGTGGATTTATCACATGACACTACAATCAAAACTCTTGGAATGCTATGGGATCATACTGAAGATTGTTTTAAGTTTCAAATGTGTCTACAGGATCCACCCACTACCGTAACCAAGAGAAACATTTTATCGGACGTAGCAAAACTATATGATCCACTCGGATTCTTATCACCATCCTGCTGCCTCGTCTTGAAAACATCACGGTTCCGAGATGTATTGGCTGCAATTCAAATAACCTCAGCTACGAGATTCATGCCTTTTCCGATGCATCTGAAAAGGCCTATGCCACAGTTGCATATCTACGAGTCTGTCCTGACTATGAAAATATTCAAATGTTCTTTCTGTGCTCGAAAACTAAACTGGCACCAATCAAACAATTGTGCATTCCACGCCTAGAACTATGTGGAGCACACCTGATGGCTCGATTAGTCAAGAATCTGCAGACGTCATTAAAATTTTCCGATATACCAGTACATTGCTGGAGCGATGCTCAAATTGTCATTACTTAGTTAAAATCTCACCCTTCGAAATGGAAAACATTCATTGCAAACAGGTGCAGTCAAATACAAGAACTTCTTCCTTCAGCGCATTGGCGTCATATTCCAGGTTCATGCAACCCTGCAGACTGTGCCTTTCGGGGCTTATCACCATCGGCATGCAACCCTGCAGACTGTGCCTCTCGGGGCTTATCACCATCGGATTTAATCAAGCACGACCTTTGGTGGCAAGGTCCAGGCTTTCTTAAACTTCCTTCGATATATTGGCCAGACTCAAAACCTTTATGTTCAATTGAGAAAACTGACTTAGAAGAAAGGTCATCGAATGTTTCTGTTAGTGCAGCAGTTGAAGTACTAATATCATAGGAATTGATCAATAGAGTTTCATGTCCTCGTCGTCTGATGCGAATTACAGCATACTTTAATCGCTTCATATGCAATACGAGAAAAAAGTCATCAGACCGGATTTGGGATCTCTAACTGCTTCTGAGCTAGAGGACGCACTTATATTTTGTATCCGAGACACTCAACAAGCGAGCTACCCATCAGAATACCACGACTATCGATTGGAAACTCCGTTAAATCTACAAGTCGACTCATACGACTGTCACCCTTTTTCGATCACTCCACCAAGACAATAAGGGTAGGAGGATGACTGCAAAATTCTAATTTGACCGCAGATGCTAAGCATCCATTTAATCTCTCCGGCTTAGTGATTTAATCATAAGCGAGACTCACAAGAATACTTTGCATGGAGGAATTGGACTTACCTTGAACACAATTCGTCAACAATTTTAGATTCTGTCGTGTAGGGATAAAGTACGCCGATATATTCAGCGATGCCTTATTTGTTTCCGACAGAGAGTGTCGGCACGTACACAACTAATGGGTATCCTTCAAAGTGACTGCGTTACAGCAACAAGGCCTTTCTTGAACACTGGAATTGACTACGCTGGTCCTATCCTCATTCGTTACGGACCTGGAAGAGGCAGAACCGCGCACAAAGCTTGTATAGCAATTTTTGTTTGCCTGGCGACAAAAGCGATACATATCGAATTAGTGTCGGATCAAACTACGTCAGCATTTCTATCAGCCTATAAACGCTTTACAGCTAGAAGAGGATTTTGCAATAAGGTTTATAGTGACAATGCAAAAAACTTTGTCGGCGCCGATCGAGAGCTGCAAAAATCTTTATTTCTTCTAAAAGCTCAGCTGCCAGAGGAACTCCTGTCACTCCTAGCCTTTCAAAGGACAACCTGGATTTTCATTCCGCCTAATGCACCAAATTTTGGTGGACTCTGGGAAGAAGGTAAGGAAGATACATCTCGGCCAACGATCTCTAGATGTCGTCAGTAATGGTTGTATAACGTCTTAGTTGAGGCAGGGATGAAGCCTCGCAAAATTTCCTCGTTGAGCGCTCTGGCGCTTAAACTTTTATTTCCTCTAAGCACTCTTGTTTTTTTTTGAGTACCCAGGCATATTATTTTTTTTTTATATATATATATATTTATTTTTATATATACACTGATGTTGTCTGATGTTTTTTATTATTTTGATGCAACCTATATGCATCAATGAACAACTGTAATCCGATATGGGCTTGTGCGTCCATCTTGAAATAGTAATTTTAAGAGGGCGCGTATAATTGTGATAATTGTATGTATGTACATACAATTATGTTGGGAAAAATAAGTACTGCACGTATGTAGAGTGTACATGCGGAAAAAAAGTAAGAAGAGACTGTATGTAGGTTAGTATGCATATCGTGTGCCTGATAACAAAATGCAATTTATGCTAAATTTATGCTAAATTGCATTTTGTTGCAGTATGGAAAAGCATTTTAAATTGAATGAATTTAAATTAATTTTCAGGGTCAACTTTGCAATGCATCGATATATTGCGTAGGGCAATATATTGGTGCATGGACCTTTATGGTTGTAATTTAGCCACCTGAGCTGACAGATCACTCGGTGGACAACGTTGAAGCACATGGCGGCACGGCAGCACTTTCGGATTATGGGGGGGGGGGGGGGTTCCACCAAAACCTGCTTTATTTTAAGCGATTACTTGGGATCCGATGATTTTTCTTTCTTCTCGTATGAAAATTTCCTTTTTCAGTTTAATCAGATACCTTCTCTTTTCACTGACACTCCACGAATTGATGACAACTCTTCTTCTTCTTCTTCTTCTTCTTCTTCTTCTTCTTCTTCCTTTTTCTCTCATCGAATACCCGCGGTCAGCCGTCAAATCGCATAGCATCCGAAAGTGGCAGCACATCCGTCGTCTATCACACGGCGTAGCATAAGGCTGCTAGCTTCATTGTAGCATACTGCTGCATGCAGTGTTACGATCATAATATGTACCTTGTTGCCAAGTTCCTGACATAAGCGATTTGGTCAACTCCCTAGCGGCCGGTAGGTGGCTCTCTTTACTTTGAGCACTCTAAGCTCTACACGCAGCCCTGTTACAAGGTAGCTGAATCCCAATTCGTTGGGAAGAAAATTTTTGTTTTCTTTATTTAATTATTTGTTTTTTTCATAATTATAATTTTCGATCGTTCGTTACAATAGAGGCTCGCAATATTTCCGAGGCTGAAATTAAAAAAAAAATGTTTGTGTTATGCCAAGATACCATGATTACTAGACATTGCATTGGAAGCTCGGCGGTGACATCATAACCCTTGAGAATTTTGAGGACGACTCAGCAACTGGAAGCCCTACATCTGTAGGTTACCATATGGGATAGAGTTGACGCATTCTCAAGCGGGTGGAGGGTGGGGGATAAGTTGATTAGACTGTGAGGTATACCACCATTGATACTAGCAATAGGAGGGTCATGCGATATCCTATAATTTGGAAGTTAAGTTTGCCGGATACCTTCTCAGGGCTAACGGGGATGGTCACTGTAACGTGGGGCTAATCCACACCCTGAGATTAAGAGTCTTGTGCACTACCGACTAGCCGAGCTTTAAATCTTTGGCATGATAAATCCCGACTCTCTTGCTTTGAGTGAGAACTTGAACTGGAAAGCTCTAAATATAAATATCAGACAGCCAGTGCTTCTGAGGACCATTTCTTTTTTCTTGTTTTGTTTTCACTTTTCACTCAAAGTTGCCTGAAAGTGCTGAACTACATATAATTTCAAAAGTTTAATAATATGTGAAGACACTTGCGTTAATAATATTTGAGGTATCCTATCAATATTTTTCGTTGGTCTGAAATTTTAGTTTGGAATGGCTATAATAGGTGTGAGATTCTTGTATAATTGGTACAATAATTCAGGATAATAATCAAATATTACCTCAAAGATATAAAAACGAATAGGTAATTTAAAAAAAAATCATTCGTTGAGTGATGAAAGGCACACCTATATATATGAATTTTGGATAAAATAGTACTATTTTCCAATTTACATCGACTTTAATTGGGGAGTTCTATTTCCTTGTGGATATTGGCCTTGCCTATCTATTTGTCGAAGATTAGGAGCTCTTATAGATTGCTGCTGTTGAGGAATCCTATTGGATTGGAAATGTTGAGGGCTTCTTTGTGCGAAGCTAGTGGAAGATTGAGCAAAAGATTGCTGTTGAAATAACCTTTTTCTACACTGACTAATGTGATGATTCGGTGTGTTACAATATGCGCATATAAGCCTGTTTTCCACTCTAATTCTAGATGTTAAACAAGAGTCAGCTGAATGACCCTTTTTGTGGCATTTAGAGCAAGATGAATTGTTTTCGTTGAAAGAACCATTTCTTTCAGATTGCTCTATGGCAAATTTTGTCGAATCTTTTAGGTCGGTGTAACTTTTAGCCTTGGTTAGCAGACGAACATGATCATGTCTTAAACCATCTTCAAAAGCTCTGATAACCATCTTTTTATTTTCCTCAAATAGAAGATTTTTTAAAGTCTGTTCATTTGTCACTTGAACTAGCGTCGTTGTAGATAGCTAATAGCTTTTGAGCTCGGAAAGCATATTCTTTAATGTCTTCCTTAGGCAGCTGTTTTAATGATAGAATTTCGTTCTGAATAGACATTCTAGAACGGGTTTCCATGAATTGTTCTTGGAGAGCAGCTTGCAATTCTTTCCAAGAATTAATGTCATTATATTTGATGACATCGTATTGCCAATAAGTTTAGCCTTTATAATATGGAGGTATAGCGCTTTATCTGATTCGGCTGTACCTTGTTTTTGGAATAGGCTGCATATGTTTAAGAACCTGTGGAGATTCTCTGGATTCCCATCGAATTCTAGGATAAGACTCTTGGCATGGTCTAGAGTTAAATGTTCTGTAGTGTTATCAGGCGTTGTTCGTTTTTGTTTAGGAGTAGATTTCTTCCTATGTGTAACGAGACCTGGTAAAAGGGTGGCGCGTACACCACGATGTTTTGAAGGTCGAGTGTGAAAATATTTGCGCGAATTTCCCTCAATTTTTGGAGTTCAACGTAGTTTCCAGTGAGACAAAGAGAAAAAAAAATTGGAGAAGTTTTGCGAGTAGAAACGAACTTGTACACTTTAACACTAAAAAAAAAAGATTTCATTTGATAAAACGTTTTCACTAAATTCGAAAGATTGATTTCGCCGTCAAGAGAAAATACGACAAAAGGAAATTGTTATAACCATCAAGAGAAATACGACCATTAATGAGCAGGATATTTAAAAAGTGCTTTTTTTTTTTTTTTTTTTTTTTTTTTTTTAAAGATAATTTTGTAGTGCATATTTATAATGAAAATATATATATATATATTATAAAATGTAAATTATCATTTAGCTTAATTAACGTATGCTTAATTAATGAAAAGGTTCTAGACTTACTTAATTGTTATACTAATTTTGTTGTTGCTCTCCTCGTTGGAGGGCTCTTGACATCGCCCGATTTACTCGTTCTTCGGTGTATCCCGCGTTGAAAAATAGATGTCGGAAGAACGGCTCCCTTGCTGGTGTTAGTATCAATTCCAGTTCGTCTATGTAGAAATGTGAGAGGATCAGTTGAAATCCCTGGACTATCCTCAAACTAACTACCTCGTCTGGCTCGACTTCAGGGAAATCTTCTTCCTCTAGGTGGAGGTTTATATATTCTATGGAGTCGCTCGCTCCAATCGGGGGAATTTCTCCTGGCCAGCACATTAAATGCTGGTCGAGATTTGTAGGTTGGTGTTTCGTAGGTCTTTCAAACCTTTACGAAATCTGCACCGTTGCCACCAATTTTTGTTACACGCCACTTGGAGTATAACTTATTTTCTTTGTTGTTGCACTAATTAATTTAATTCTTCACTGCACAGTTAATCACACAAAGTTCCTTTTACTTGGTTACAAAAAACTTTCTTTTATTATACTGAAAAATACTAGACTTTACAAAGACTTTCTTTAATTAAACAGGTAAATACTGGATTTTACACTAGAACTCTTTAGACACTTTAAACACTGGAGGCCTTACCTTGGGTAGGGGGACTCTCCAGGTTGAACACTTGAAAACTTCTCTTTCCTGGCTTCGCTTCAACAGCCTATTTATTTAAAATCGAACCAATTCTTTAACCAATCAGAATTGGTCGATTATGCACTTTCCTATTTTGTGGGAATTGTCGGGTAGACAATTCCATATGCATGCACATGTTCCGATTTTTGTCCAAACGGAAAACTCTCAAATGACAAAAATCAGAAAAATAATTAAAAATCGGCTTTTCGTCTTGAACGGAAACGCTCGAATTTCAAAAAATCGGTCAACAATTGGGATATCACAAAAACAATTAAAAATGACAAAAACAATCAGAGACAATTTTCAGGGTCACCAGTAGCATATGGAAAATGATAAACAAATTTTAGATTACATAAGAGCACTAGACCGACGGTCAGTACTCAGAAGGGATCGTATATCATGTTTTCGTTCTTATGAACGGTAGCTACTTCGCGGTGACGTGTTTATTTGATTGTCTAGCGGGTGCCCCGAGGAATGTTGAAATAAGACACCTGTTTCTGAGTGTGTTAATGGGTTAAGGTTTTTGTATGTTGGAAATGATCTTGTCATGATATCATGAATAGTATGTTAGGTTTATTTTTAGGTTTTTGTGATATGTGGAAATGATATATGTAGAGCCTTTTGGCTATTGAATAATGCATTTGGATAATTAGAGAATGCAATTATTGGAATGTGCGTTATGAATATGGAGGAGGTGATGTGGATTCATGACAAATTCAACCAATCGCTGCAAACTTTGTCAGAAATCGCATCACTCGATGCTTCACTTATCTCAGGACACATTTCCTGAAACAAAAGCTTACTCTTCAGCTTTAACTCCTATTTCTACTAACGTCGCTGTGAAGTCCTTATCAGCGGCAGCCTTAAGTGTGAATATGAGCAATACTATCTTACTGGCTACAGCAAAGATTATTTTGAAATCCCCAGAAGGAAGGAGTCTTCATGTAACAGCTTTACTTGATCAAGGTGCTCCACGAGCTTTTATCGCAGCATCTGTCGCAAACTGTCTTCGACTAAAGAGAACGAAAGTTAATATTCCTATCTCTGGAATTGGTGGATGTGACGCTGCACTCGTGGAATCCATGGTAACAGTCCGGATTCAATCTCAAATTGATCAAGACTTTCATTTGGACAGCAACGCTTTAGTTTTACCAAAACTAACTCGATTTGCGACACCTCACAAGCTCCATATTTCCAGTTTTCCACATCTTAAAGGATTAGCACTTGCACACCCCAATTTTGCAAAACCTTCCAGTATCGAATTAATCATCGGTGCAGACATTTACTATGCTCTACTTAGAGATGGTCTTCGTCATGGCTTACCTACAGCTCAGAACACTACCCTGGGTTGGATATTGTCAGTACCTGCTGGTGCCAAGGTATCAAATACTTCATCCCATATCAGCGTTCACACTTCTACTACTTTGCCAGATCTATTAGAGCTAGATCATCTGATACGGAAATTTTGGGAGATTGAAGAAATAGCAACCTCTCCAATGCCACTTTCCGAGGAAGATCAGCATTGTGAACAGTTTTATCAAGAAACAACAAAGCGAGATAGCAACGGGCGTTATATTGTATGCCTTCCCATTAAATCACAATTCAGACGACCGCTAACTTTTGGTGACTCGAGATCCAACGCTGTAAATTGCCTCATGTCAATAGAAAAACGTTTTCTTCTAGATCCTGTACTGCAATCTAGATATGTGAAATTCATGGAAGAGTATCATACACTGAACCACATGGAACATCAAGATTTTCGGCTATGTATTGTTACGTACGGCACATCATCTGCACCGTATCTTGCCATACGTACACTGCTACAACTGTCAGAAGACGAGAAACAGCGATTTCCATTAGGATCTGAAGTTCTTCGCTCTGATTTCTATGTGGATGACGTCCTTTCTGGAGCTGAAAATGTTACATCAGTGCTTCAGTTACAAAACCAACTAATCAATATCCTCAAATCTGGAGAATTTGAACTCCACAAGTGGTCATCGAATTGTTCCTCACTCCTACAAGCGGTTAACTTTCAATCATGCTCGTCGGTGGATTTATCACATGACACTACAATCAAAACTCTTGGAATGCTATGGGATCATACTGAAGATTGTTTTAAGTTTCAAATGTGTCTACAGGATCCACCCACTACCGTAACCAAGAGAAACATTTTATCGGACGTAGCAAAACTATATGATCCACTCGGATTCTTATCACCATCCTGCTGCCTCGTCTTGAAAACATCACGGTTCCGAGATGTATTGGCTGCAATTCAAATAACCTCAGCTACGAGATTCATGCCTTTTCCGATGCATCTGAAAAGGCCTATGCCACAGTTGCATATCTACGAGTCTGTCCTGACTATGAAAATATTCAAATGTTCTTTCTGTGCTCGAAAACTAAACTGGCACCAATCAAACAATTGTGCATTCCACGCCTAGAACTATGTGGAGCACACCTGATGGCTCGATTAGTCAAGAATCTGCAGACGTCATTAAAATTTTCCGATATACCAGTACATTGCTGGAGCGATGCTCAAATTGTCATTACTTAGTTAAAATCTCACCCTTCGAAATGGAAAACATTCATTGCAAACAGGTGCAGTCAAATACAAGAACTTCTTCCTTCAGCGCATTGGCGTCATATTCCAGGTTCATGCAACCCTGCAGACTGTGCCTTTCGGGGCTTATCACCATCGGCATGCAACCCTGCAGACTGTGCCTCTCGGGGCTTATCACCATCGGATTTAATCAAGCACGACCTTTGGTGGCAAGGTCCAGGCTTTCTTAAACTTCCTTCGATATATTGGCCAGACTCAAAACCTTTATGTTCAATTGAGAAAACTGACTTAGAAGAAAGGTCATCGAATGTTTCTGTTAGTGCAGCAGTTGAAGTACTAATATCATAGGAATTGATCAATAGAGTTTCATGTCCTCGTCGTCTGATGCGAATTACAGCATACTTTAATCGCTTCATATGCAATACGAGAAAAAAGTCATCAGACCGGATTTGGGATCTCTAACTGCTTCTGAGCTAGAGGACGCACTTATATTTTGTATCCGAGACACTCAACAAGCGAGCTACCCATCAGAATACCACGACTATCGATTGGAAACTCCGTTAAATCTACAAGTCGACTCATACGACTGTCACCCTTTTTCGATCACTCCACCAAGACAATAAGGGTAGGAGGATGACTGCAAAATTCTAATTTGACCGCAGATGCTAAGCATCCATTTAATCTCTCCGGCTTAGTGATTTAATCATAAGCGAGACTCACAAGAATACTTTGCATGGAGGAATTGGACTTACCTTGAACACAATTCGTCAACAATTTTAGATTCTGTCGTGTAGGGATAAAGTACGCCGATATATTCAGCGATGCCTTATTTGTTTCCGACAGAGAGTGTCGGCACGTACACAACTAATGGGTATCCTTCAAAGTGACTGCGTTACAGCAACAAGGCCTTTCTTGAACACTGGAATTGACTACGCTGGTCCTATCCTCATTCGTTACGGACCTGGAAGAGGCAGAACCGCGCACAAAGCTTGTATAGCAATTTTTGTTTGCCTGGCGACAAAAGCGATACATATCGAATTAGTGTCGGATCAAACTACGTCAGCATTTCTATCAGCCTATAAACGCTTTACAGCTAGAAGAGGATTTTGCAATAAGGTTTATAGTGACAATGCAAAAAACTTTGTCGGCGCCGATCGAGAGCTGCAAAAATCTTTATTTCTTCTAAAAGCTCAGCTGCCAGAGGAACTCCTGTCACTCCTAGCCTTTCAAAGGACAACCTGGATTTTCATTCCGCCTAATGCACCAAATTTTGGTGGACTCTGGGAAGAAGGTAAGGAAGATACATCTCGGCCAACGATCTCTAGATGTCGTCAGTAATGGTTGTATAACGTCTTAGTTGAGGCAGGGATGAAGCCTCGCAAAATTTCCTCGTTGAGCGCTCTGGCGCTTAAACTTTTATTTCCTCTAAGCACTCTTGTTTTTTTTTGAGTACCCAGGCATATTATTTTTTTTTTATATATATATATATTTATTTTTATATATACACTGATGTTGTCTGATGTTTTTTATTATTTTGATGCAACCTATATGCATCAATGAACAACTGTAATCCGATATGGGCTTGTGCGTCCATCTTGAAATAGTAATTTTAAGAGGGCGCGTATAATTGTGATAATTGTATGTATGTACATACAATTATGTTGGGAAAAATAAGTACTGCACGTATGTAGAGTGTACATGCGGAAAAAAAGTAAGAAGAGACTGTATGTAGGTTAGTATGCATATCGTGTGCCTGATAACAAAATGCAATTTATGCTAAATTTATGCTAAATTGCATTTTGTTGCAGTATGGAAAAGCATTTTAAATTGAATGAATTTAAATTAATTTTCAGGGTCAACTTTGCAATGCATCGATATATTGCGTAGGGCAATATATTGGTGCATGGACCTTTATGGTTGTAATTTAGCCACCTGAGCTGACAGATCACTCGGTGGACAACGTTGAAGCACATGGCGGCACGGCAGCACTTTCGGATTATGGGGGGGGGGGGGGGGGGTTCCACCAAAACCTGCTTTATTTTAAGCGATTACTTGGGATCCGATGATTTTTCTTTCTTCTCGTATGAAAATTTCCTTTTTCAGTTTAATCAGATACCTTCTCTTTTCACTGACACTCCACGAATTGATGACAACTCTTCTTCTTCTTCTTCTTCTTCTTCTTCTTCTTCCTTTTTCTCTCATCGAATACCCGCGGTCAGCCGTCAAATCGCATAGCATCCGAAAGTGGCAGCACATCCGTCGTCTATCACACGGCGTAGCATAAGGCTGCTAGCTTCATTGTAGCATACTGCTGCATGCAGTGTTACGATCATAATATGTACCTTGTTGCCAAGTTCCTGACATAAGCGATTTGGTCAACTCCCTAGCGGCCGGTAGGTGGCTCTCTTTACTTTGAGCACTCTAAGCTCTACACGCAGCCCTGTTACAAGGTAGCTGAATCCCAATTCGTTGGGAAGAAAATTTTTGTTTTCTTTATTTAATTATTTGTTTTTTTCATAATTATAATTTTCGATCGTTCGTTACAATAGAGGCTCGCAATATTTCCGAGGCTGAAATTAAAAAAAAAATGTTTGTGTTATGCCAAGATACCATGATTACTAGACATTGCATTGGAAGCTCGGCGGTGACATCATAACCCTTGAGAATTTTGAGGACGACTCAGCAACTGGAAGCCCTACATCTGTAGGTTACCATATGGGATAGAGTTGACGCATTCTCAAGCGGGTGGAGGGTGGGGGATAAGTTGATTAGACTGTGAGGTATACCACCATTGATACTAGCAATAGGAGGGTCATGCGATATCCTATAATTTGGAAGTTAAGTTTGCCGGATACCTTCTCAGGGCTAACGGGGATGGTCACGTAACGTGGGGCTAATCCACACCCTGAGATTAAGAGTCTTGTGCACTACCGACTAGCCGAGCTTTAAATCTTTGGCATGATAAATCCCGACTCTCTTGCTTTGAGTGAGAACTTGAACTGGAAAGCTCTAAATATAAATATCAGACAGCCAGTGCTTCTGAGGACCATTTCTTTTTTCTTGTTTTGTTTTCACTTTTCACTCAAAGTTGCCTGAAAGTGCTGAACTACATATAATTTCAAAAGTTTAATAATATGTGAAGACACTTGCGTTAATAATATTTGAGGTATCCTATCAATATTTTTCGTTGGTCTGAAATTTTAGTTTGGAATGGCTATAATAGGTGTGAGATTCTTGTATAATTGGTACAATATTTCAGGATAATAATCAAATATTACCTCAAAGATATAAAAACGAATAGGTAATTTAAAAAAAAAAATCATTCGTTGAGTGATGAAAGGCACACCTATATATATGAATTTTGGATAAAATAGTACTATTTTCCAATTTACATCGACTTTAATTAATTAAAAATTTCCAATTATCTTAGTTTTATATTTTTCTCTCTAGTAAGACATTGTAAACAAAATAAATTTCTTACGTCGCAATTTTTCTTATAATTTAATATTAAACTTCACTAAACTACACTACTACGCCACTTCTTCTTGATGTCACTTCAACTATTGGACTCCACCACTGACATGTATATAAATGGACTGCTTGTTGAATCAAAAATACATGAAAGGAAATGGCACCACTTTCATATTCCTGTCTCTTTCCGTGAGAGCATACTTTCCCACTGAACTGTAACGATTAGGAACGAGAAATTGTTTGTAAAAATCCTTGTAAAAAACACTTCTTTCGACTCTTAACTAAAATTTAACGATACTAATAGTCCCAAATACCTTTGTGGTAAATTCGGTAAATCCAAATAATTTAAATATAACGTCAGTTTACGACAGTTGGTAGCATTGAGTGAGAGCATACTTTCTGAAATCAAAATTGGTGCCGCATCAAACTGGAAATCAAGCAGTCCCATTTATATTATGTCAGTGGACTCCACGTATTCGTGTGGATTATATTGTTCGGCTGATGAAAGTTCAATACAAACATCATGACCTCCAACAGCATAAATATAATTATTTAAAAGAACACAGCCTAAAAGTTTTCGTATATTCGACATTGCACACCATTTGTTGTTTATAATGAGCAAAAGTAATCCAGTAAAAATAAATATTTCAAAAATCACCTCGGATCGTAACGTTCTAGAGTATTTAGAGGACATGGTCCATCTGAGCTTCAAATAGCATAAAGATAGCCTCCAAGAACAGCAACTGCAACTAAAAGTCGTGAGGGCGTCATTGGAGCAACCAATTTTCTTTTGGATCATAGCGTTCAACATGATTCAAACATTGAACGTCATCTTGACTCCTGACAGCATATAAAAATCCATCTAAAACAGCGACTCTAACAATTGGCCGACATGAAGTAGTAGGAACTACATCGCAAGACCATTGATTTGTTTATGGATCACATCTTTCAATGCTGCTTAAATAACTTTGACCATCATGACCACAAACGGCATATAACAAATCATTTAAAACAGCAACATTTACTCATGTTTTTAAGCTCACCTAAGCCAAATGTTGTCTTCTATCTGCAATATTTTTTCTTCTTCTTTTTCCAAAAGACGAATAGTACAACTATTCGTCGACATATAACATGAATAGATGCCACTTGGCCAGCATTAGAATTATCTGTGTTGCCCACCACTTATATGAACTGGCTCACCCGCGAAGACAAACAGATGCGGCTGAAGCGCAGAATAAAATCTTTGTAATCACACTAGCGGACGAAGTTCGCTTGCATTTGGTTTTTTCCTGGTACCGACTTAACTATCCGACTCCCGAACCGAGAATCTGTAATAAAAATCCAACATTTACTTCACGACATTACAATATTAAAAACTTGCTCTTCTGATCCTTCAAGTGACAAATGACAAATCAAGCAGTCAAGCATTTATCGCACAATCACAATTTTCATGATAATTTCAGCTGTCAGTTGAGTTTTTCCAACCTCTACAACTAAAAAATTGGAGAACAGCGCTCCTACATTTTAATAAATGAAACGAACAGTAGAAATAGTTCGCTTCAATCGACAGAACAAGGTACACAAAAGAACACAACTAGACTCATTACTGAAAAGTAGTTTAGCCATAGTTAAGTTTGATTAGTGTTTATATGAAACAGAAAACTGAAATAAACCATTGATTTTAAATCTAAATCGGCGTTATTATTTTCATTCCCCTTTTTATTACCTTTTTGAGTGTTCTCTCTTTGTACGTGCAGAACTGCCTACTAATTAAAATTCAACTTCAAATTCAAAATTTATTACAAACCTCGACATAAGCGCCACGTAAATAGTAAAAACAGGTTGAATAAAAATAGAAAAAATAGCAGGTAACATAGCAATTCTTAAATTTTTAAAATTATGTAGTAGTTTAAATATAGTACATGGGTAGTTCAATAATATTAGAATAAGTAGCATATAACATGGTTATTCAAAAGTCTTAAAATTATATAGCAGGTATTACGTAACTGGTTGAATTATAAGCAGAAAAAAAGTCTTAAAATTATATAGTAGGTCATATAAAGCACATCAGTGACTAATTAAAATTAGAATAAGTAACTGGTGACATAGCGATTATTAAAATAAAATAAGATTCAAATTCAAGATACATTTGTTACAAACCATGCAGCGATTGAGGCAGTGGGTAGTAAGTATAACAATATAGTTTAAATAAAGTAGGCATTAAGATAAAGAAGTGCTTAAGATAATATAAAAGGTACTGGATATTTTCGCAATCCGAACGAAATAATTTGCACTAGAATAAATAAGGCGAGTGCTAAGATGCAAAACCAGACATTTAGACCGAACTACAACTACTAGCGTCAAATATAAAGTATATCGTTATGTGTTCTAGTCCATTAAAAAGCTGCAGGAATAAGAACACTTGCTTCAGAAGGGTTGCTAAAATGCTCAGTTGGTGAAAGACTACATCATCGTTGGTGTTGTTACAATATAGTTCCGAAAATTTAATTCAAAATAAAACCGGTCTCATGAGATAAGTGCCAGTGTTAAGTCAATTGACTTTTGTATTTTCCTTTTTCCAGATTATATTTTCAAATTTATGATTCTTGAATGAAGGTTATAGAATTACAAGAGAAGACTTACAAACTGCCGTCGACTGGAAATTTTTGGTTTGAAGAGAAGTGGAAATAGCAAACTGAAATTTTTTACAATTTAATCAGAAATGGTTATAATTTTCATTTAAAACTATTTACCATATCTTAACTTGTGGTATCTTCATCGTCTCTATGGTCGTCATCTTCTCTATTTTCATCATTCTCTTCATCGTCTATATTTGCTCCCACCTGAAAGTTTTTACAATTAAAGCAAAAACAAAAAATTGTGGAACCGGAGCCAAAGAGACTTTTCTACCGTACTACATTTTGTGTTCAAAGTAAAAACAAATTCCTTACCAAAAGCTCGGCTGACTCATCTTCAATTTTTTCGCAAGGACTGCGCAAAGCCCCTGCAGCCTTGAAAAACTCTGTTGTCGGATCCAGCTCTTTTCTTTTACAAAAGTTAGTGAATATAAATTTAGAAAGGTAGCCAACCAAGAGGTGTTTTCGACGTTTATAAATGGACAGTCTGCTTTTGGCGTGCCGCCAGGGACCCTCCATCTTATTCCTATTGACTCCCGTTAGCGGATCCTTGAAGTTAACCAGGTGGTTAACTGTCAGATCCTGAAACGTCGCCTCATCTAACTTCTCATGTGCCTTCCAGGAATCACTGATGATTGTTGTGCCGGGAAGGATCCATTCCACAATCAACGCCTTCAAAGTTAGACTATCGCAACGTTTCACGGGAATCAAAAAAAAATCGCCGGTCTCTCTGACGACACCTCCAAACAAACACTGTCCTTCAGCAAAATGCCCTTTGTTGCACTTCCGCTTTCCAAGTTTAAATTCTTCTACCTCGACAGTCATGTTCGGACCTCCTGAAACAAATGAACATAAAAACTCCCCCCAAAAAAGCAGAAAATTATATTAAATTTTTATTAAATTACCAATAGGTTTTCCTTCTCTTAAACAAAATTCAATCGCCACCTCTCTGCAAAAAGAATTCAAGTCCGCGGCAGTTGTTTTGGATATCGTAGCTTGTAATTGGATGATATTCATCGCAACGTTATTACACCATAGATTCACAAATATCATGATCTGGAAAAAGGAAGAAAAAGGAAAAAACTAAGTAAGGGCCCAACGAAAGCTTTAACAATTAAATCATCTTACCTGTTCAATGGTTAACTTTGATTTACTTAGGAATGTGTTAGTCCTAACGCTCTGGCGCTTATTACATGCGACTTTTTTCTGCTTATTTTTAGAAAATCTATTATTACACCGCCAATAGTAGCCATCCTCACATTTATTGCTTTGATTTTTCACCAACTTCAAAACACCGCTACAATTTGGGCATTTCAGAACCCCTTCTGTAGCAAATACTCCCCATTCTTGAAGCTTTTTAATGGACTTTCCTTTATCGCCACATAGGATAACGATCCTTTTTATATTTAGATGCGCCATTTTGACCTACGGAGTTGAAAAATATAATTAAACAAGTAAAAAAGCTAGAATTGGTCTAAGACCAATTCTTAGGATACCCTAGATGAATGCCCGTATTAAATTTCGTATGGTCACCGATCTATTCAAGTATTGATTTTGAAGTTGTTTTTCGCATATATTTCTAGAACGGTTTGTCGCACAGACAAAATGATTATAACCAATTTTATAGGATTTCGTATTCTGCAGAAGTTTTTAGTACCATAAAAATGTCTTGGACTGATCGTTTTCAAAGTATACGTAAAAAACCGAAATTTTTATATGGCAACACCAAGAAAGAGTTGCCCGATTTAGTCCATTTTTGACATTTTATTTCCTAATGTAGTAAAAACATCATGTGCGAAATTTCAGCTCTCTACGTCGACGCGTTCTCAGGCAGTGACCAAATATATAGCGGAAAACGAAATTTTTATATGGCAACCCCACGAAGGAGTTGCCCGATTTGGCTCATTTTCGAACTTAATTTTACTTTTTTTTTTTAAAGTCTGTGTACAAAATTTCAGCTCTCTACGTGTTCGCGTTCTCAAGTTATCGTGCGCACAGACGGACGGACGGACGGACAGACGGACGGACGGACGGACATGCAAAAATCGAAATAACTTTTAATATTATGAATGGGTGTCCAATCCATTTTGCTCTACCATCATTATTTCGAGGTGTTACAAACGGAATGACAAACTTAGTATACCCCTATGATTTCATCTAGGGTATAAAAATATAATTGCTTTCTAATACAACCAATTTCTGGTAGGACATTTCATAAGGATTAAAAACTACATCATTTCTAAGACAAAGGGTCACATGGGAAGCTGTATAGCATTAAATTTTCTGCAGATCCAAAGATAAGTATCTTTGTCAACTCCTTCTCAAAATATATAGTGAAAATCAAAATTTTGTATGGCAACACTACAACACTACCCGAATTTGACCATTTCCGAAGATATGTTCGCTTTTTATATGAAAACATCGTGTACGATATTTCATACCTTATTCTATAATTAAAATAAAAATTTTTATATAGCAACACTACCGGAGGAGTTGAAGAATCTCATCCATTTACGAACTTAAATTTACTTGGCCGTGTACAAAATTTCAGCTCTCTAGTCAAGGTCAACGCGTGCGGATGGACAGACTGTTATGGAAGTATGTAGAGTGATTGACTGGGACGTTAAGTCCAAACTGTCAGCATGAGCTGACAGATCACTCGGTGGACAGCGTTGACTGCAGGGCGGCACGCTAGCTCGCCTCGGCTATTGGCAGAGACTGTGGGGAGGTTCCACGAAAACCTGCCGCTGTGCCACCAGCCATATACAAAAAATCCGTGCCTACACAAAAAGCCGTCGCCACACACCCGGTCCAGAAGGGACCTTCACACCACTTAACCGTTGCCTTGGTGAAGACGCATATGTTCTGCCTTCACTGCCATTGCCCCATCCGCCCATATGACACTGAGGGCAGCAATTAGTTTTCAGTGTCCCTGTCAATCTTCTTCTTTTCGACCTCCGTCCATTAGGTGGCGTTCGGTGCGTATCGACGCTCCGTCCATACAGAAAGCAGTCCGCGCTTACATGACGCAGCTAGTCTAAGTGTATCATACTGTTGCATGACATATGCTATCACCATAACAGGACAGGGTAGTCTAGACCACCTGTGGTCCAGATGACTCTGAAAAATGGTCGACTGAGCTAGCCGGTCTTAAAACATAGGCCACCGCTGCGGGCGCCCAATGGGTGACTCGACCCACGACCCGTGAAAGCATTTCCTGTCAGCACTGCCAGGCGAACGAGCAGGATTGCCCAGGCCGCTTTGACCTACTTGAAGTGTGACGAATCGGAGGCACATCCCTGAAGTCTCGTCAGTCCTTGACCAGACTTCGACATCATTCTCTAAGTTGGAAACCAGAGGTGCACCGACAAGCTGGTAATCTAAAAAATCAAGGAGCGGTTCTGACACATTGTCAGGCTAGGGATTGGGATAAACCGTATCTATTGTCCAAAAGGTATGCCGACAGCTAAGCTGTGAATGTCCTAAGCGGCACATTGGCATACTGTAGTTTACCAGTTAGGCTGCCTGGATGCCTTATTAGGGCTACCAGGATTGAAATTTAGACAGATTTAGACAGATAACGTCCCAGAGAATATAGACGGTCTGATGTGCTTGGCGTGATAGACTTCTAACTCCTAGCTTATATAAAGAGTTTCCTTTCTCTGATTTAACCCGGCACTTCACAAATTTACGTCCTAATTTAGCACTGGTCTGCTGCTGGAAATTACTTTGGGCAAAATTTCGTCTGTACACTTCATGACTTCGCTCTAAGATTATAAGCTTTTAAACCCTGTTCAAACGTATAGTTCAAATTCTCCAGCACTCTCGCACGGATCAATCTTAATTTGTTTTCAGCATCTACTCTTAGAGGTGCATTAAGAGTTCCAAGACTCCTAAGGATGTAATAGGAGCTCGCATGGTCAATCATCTGCTGACCGAATAGTGTTCGGTAGGGTGAGAAGCCAGTTGCTTGGATTGTGCTCCTGAGGGAGCTAGCTATATGGCTTAACTTCTCATCCCACTTGTTGTGTTCCTTCCGGATGGATACCCTAATCCCTGCCAATGGAGGCCTGTTCACTCGCTCCGAAGCGTTTGCTTGCGGCGAGTAGACTGCCGTTCGCAAGTGTTTGACCCCATACTTATCCAGTAATCTGGTGAACTGAGCCGAGCAACACTGGACTCCATTGTCAGAGACTATCGTCTCCGGAACTCCGAACACATGAAATATTTCTGTCTCGAGGTATTGACATACATTAAGAGTAGATGCCTTTCTCATTGGCTTGAGAATCGGGAATTTAGAAAAGTGGTCAGGACTGGTCAAGAACTATCAGTATGCAGACATTTCCTTTCGTGTTTTCTCCATACCTCCATGGGAAGCCAGTGGCGGATCATGCGATCTTGAAACAACGTCGGAGACAAGCCCCCGTGGAATCCAAAGCTTCCAAGCTTCTTCTTACTGAATCGGATCGCCTATTCTCGGAATAGTCCGAATACAAACGAAGCCATTCCTGACACAAAGATCTGGTACTTTATCAGAAGTTGATTTGACCTTTTGCCCGGATCTTGAGATGGTGAGAAGCTGTCACAGTGGATTCGTGACAAAGCATCCGGGACGACGTTTAGGCTTCCTTTTCGGTGTTGAAAGGTGAAGTCGAAACCATGAAGCTTCAAACTCCACTGAGCAAGTCTACCGTTGAGGTCCTTTTGAGACATCAGCCATTTCAAGCCCGCATGATCTGTGACTATCTTAAACGGGCGTAGGCTATCGGCTTCTCGTGGCCATCGTCATCTAGTTGTACCAGCACTCCACCAATACCTTTTTGGCTCTCATCACACTGGATAACGAACGGTTTGGTGAAATCTGGGCTCACTAACAACGGAGCAGAGGTAAGTTTCTGTTTTGACAATTACAGAGACGTCTGGGCTTCAGGTGTCCATTGGAACTGACTGGGATTTTTCAAAGTGTCTGTAATGGAGGCAGTTAGATCGGCATAGTTCGGAATAAATCCATCCTGCCATACCTAGTAGGCTTCGGGCCTGCCGAACAGTTTTAGGTGACGGATGGTCAACTATGGCTGAAATATTGTCAGGGTCAGTTCGTATTCCTCCTTTTCCGACAATAAAACCCAAATATTTAATCCCTTTAATGCAGTGAGGAGAGAGTCAAAGTCTGATGACAGTATTAGCAAATCGTCTAAGTAGACGAGAGAATTTTCACGAAGATCGAACGAAATGACTTTGTCCATAAGACGGCACATGGTTTGTGGAGCGTTGCATAAGCCGAATGGCATCACTGCGTACTGATAGAGGATGACCAGGTACAGTAATAGCGGTTTTCTCTCTGGAATCAGTGTCTAGTGGGATCTGCCAGAAAGCGTCTTTCAAGTCTAGGCTTGAAATGTAGTTTGCCAGAGGAAGTCGCCTCAAAAGTGCGTCTATCTGCTTTTCCCAGGCCTAAAAAAGTGAAAGAAGGAAAAAGCTGTTTTGTGGCTTCTAGACATTGGTGATCTAGAACAGAAAGAACATAACATAACCCAGTCTCAGTTCGCCCAAGCAGTATTACTTCGGCGTACAGTCGAATGTCATCTGGCATCGACACGGAAATATGTGCCAGTTTCTTTCGTTCATGCTTCATTCGTTTAAGTCATAATAAATGATTCCTACTAGCTCAGATACTAAGGAGAAGATGCGGTCTCGTACTGCGGGGTAGTTGTGCAGACTCGTATGATACGGCCTCAGCGGATATAAAATAGGCTCACGCCCACTCGTCATAGCAGAGCTTGGTGGCCGTTTTAAGATAGAAACGCCATGATACCGAACCTCATGCTCAACAACATAGCCTGAAGAAAGTGCTGTTGGTTTTAACGGAATGTCAAAAATTAAAGACTCTTCCAAAGAAGTGTCTTATCAGTGTCGTGGGCTCCCTACAGGTGAAAACGAGAACTTGTAAATCTGCCGAGAAGTCAATTAGCTTCACTGCTTCCATCAAGGAACTATCATTAACATTGAGAACTTCTAAGGGATTATTACTATCACCAGAGTCACTAAGTGATATTACCGGACAGTCTAATGTCTGTTCGATACGGTCGGCTGATTGAGAAAACTGTTTTCCTTGCTCAGTAGTTGATCTGGAGTTGTTGAACCTGTTGCTATTCGGGATGTCACACTCGGTCGAGAAAAGGTGTTGTAATTCCCGACCAGCTTCGAGTTTTTCTGTAAACACTGTCTGCAGTTTGGCTTGAATACATTCTTGCGTCCACATCAGTAACAGATTACCTGCTGTCGTTCTTGTAAACAGTCTTGATAGAAGTGACTTTGCTGATCACATCTCCAACAGACAGCTTTTGGTTGAGCTGCAATAGCAGACACTGCTGCTGCTTCCTCACTGTATTCAGGTGATATGGACTGATCTGGGCACGTCGGCCGATAGTCCCCTACCTCGCTAACTCTTGGGCTGTGGTAGGTGTTCCAGCTGCACGCAGACGCGATTCACTGCTGAGTAGCCTGTATTTGAGTTACGAGACATCGCAATTGGGCTATCGTATTTGTAGGATGTAGACAAATCTTATGTTGAATGTGTGGCAACAGGTTTGATTTTACTATCTCCAGAAACTCTACATCTGGCAAGGGGTTATATAATTGTCACGCAAATTTACCAGGTGTTGATACATAACGAAGGATTCCCCTGATTTCTGTTTTCTTGACATCAGCTGGACTTTGATCTTGAGGTGATCCTTTGGTACTACCCATTCAGCCAACAAAGCTGCTTTTACGTACTCCCACGAAAGCGTGGAGTTTTGTCTCAGGAGAGACCAGTACCACTCCATAGCTGGA
Organism: Dioctria rufipes; assembly: GCA_963924295.1. NCBI lineage: Eukaryota > Metazoa > Arthropoda > Insecta > Diptera > Asilidae > Dioctria > Dioctria rufipes. The sequence continues at coordinate 222,749,236 of OZ002740.1, read as the reverse complement.
CCAGAAAGCAAGGTTGTAATATGTCGGAACAGGAGATCAAAGTCTCCGTCCAAAGCCGAGTATGTGAGTGCTTCCACTCGAAAGACGAATTCATCTACAGTCAGTCGAGAGCTATTCCCGCTGTAGGAAATATTCCACCTTCTGATAGGACTAACAGAACGTCGCTGTCCTGTACTGGACGGGACTCGACTGATAGGAGTTTGTGAAAAGCGTGCGTTATTTGGTCCATGCTGACCATTTGCAGACGATGCCGTTGGATTCGAAGATCTGTTTGTCTCCGGAAAATATCTCGGTGATGTCGGTTCACCCACAGGAAGACTTGAGACATCTACTGGAGGCATAGCCGCAGATAGTTGCTGTCGAATGTTGTTGGATACTTCTGTACGCAGCGTCTCCAAACTTAGCTCGAATCTGTCACGGACTAGGTCTTGCAGCTGCATGCGAAGACCTGACATCAGCGCCTCTGTTGCTACTAAACCCTGACCATTAGCAATAGGTAGTGGACTATTTCGTCCTGAACTAGGATTTGAAAAGGTGGTCGAATGAGGATTTGGCCTACCTGGTGACAAAGATTCACGGCTGACTGGCGGCATTGTTAATAGGCAGATCGAACCCCGGCACGGGCTGCATAAGCTCGCGATTTACAGGTTTCGTAATTTTTTTCTTCGGACCGGCTCCTGTATAAACCGTGAAATCGTATTGCGTGAGGCATCACCTACAATTCGGCCAATTTGCCTGTTCACCTATCCACGCACGCAAGCAATTTGTTAAGTACGTGTATATCGTACAGAAACTGTTGTGGTTTCTTTGCGAAGAAACCGTTTGACTTAATTTGTTATTTCTGCCATACTGCTTTTATTCTTCCCGGCAGCGACTGTAGTAGCTCTAATGTGAGAGTAGTTGCGTGGAGTAGCTTGTTAAAGCACAACTCCTGGTGTTAGTATGGAGTAACTTGTTAAAACACAACTCCTGGTGTTAGTATGGAGTAGCTTGTATAAGCATAACTCCTAATTAAAACGAACTGTTTACTGCACGACGCACTCGACTCAATTCGACTACTCTTTATTCTTCAATTTCTTCGCTTATTTATACAAGAGTAATCTTAGTAATACGGAAACTGTGAAATACTTACAACCCAACATTTTGTATATAATAGTACAAAGTGTTAGGTCATATGCACTTCATTTATTTCCGTTTATAAATAAATCGCGGCACTCGTCGCTTCCGTACATACACACATATATTTTTCTCTGACTAGAATCGTGCTGAACGTTCTTTCAGTACATTATCGCATTTGTTGTTACATACGTACATACATAAATCTTGATAAACGCTAACATCTTGTTGCTCGTTCATCGTGACATTCATGATTTACATACATACCTACATATATGTATATCACTTTCTTCATATACAAATCGTGAACCATCATTTGGTCACCTGGGTTCTACCGCTGGCGCAAGGTTATCGTATTACAACGTGCGAATTCTTGCACGCAGGGTATTGCGTCACTCAATCTACCTTAGTTATTTCCTCAACTTGTTAAGTAATTGGGGAAGGTCAGTAACGAGTGGAATTATAATTCAATGAAAATGATGTAGGCATGTATGTTCATTGAAAAATGATGAAAATATGTATGCTTGCGTTTGCTAGCATTTCTTTGATAATTGTCGTAGGTATGTACATATGTTACTATGCTTACTTAAAATTGTGGGTGGAGGTATGTATGTAACAAATCTCCCCCTTTTACAAAAAAAAAATTATTATTCTTGGAAGAGGAATAATGCATTGGAACATGATTTTATAAAAAAAAAGTAATGTTAACGACCTTGTTGCAAAAATAATAGAGATTAAATTAAAAAAAAAAAGGTAAGAAAATCCAAATTTTTTAGTTTAGACAACCATAATTCGTGATGGGAGAAGGGTATGGGTAGGCATCCCCTATCGATTTCTCGTTAACTTTACGGAAATCTTCCTCTACTCGCCAACGTTTATTTCCATCAGGCCCGGCTTTCTTCGGGACTACCAGCAACGGAGACTTCCACGGGCTTTTACTTAATTGGATTATGTCATTCTCTAACTTATCCTTGATTTGCTCATTTATTACAGCCCGGTGTGTTTCTGGAAGTCTATACATCTCTGATTTATGGGTGGCTGATTTTGCATAATTGGGATGGTATGCTTTATGGTATTAGTGCATGTTAGTTTCTCTCCTTTTAGATAAAAAAGATCATTATACTTGTAGCATAACTCAAGAATGAATTTTTCTTCTTCGTGGTTTAAATTTTCATCCAACAGTAATTCTTTACGTAAAGCCAAAAGGCTGTCTGGGTTATAGCTTTTAATATGGTTTACGTTTATTGAATATGGATTGGAGTTGAAATATTTCTTATCACTTTTGAAGTTGTATTCTGTTTTGTTATGTGCACGAGGGGAAGGTGGATCACCTTCTTTCTGATTACTTTGGGTATTTATATCGTCCAAAGGTATATTGAGAGGTTTAAAATTATAATGACTAGTTGGAACTAGAGTAAGCTTTAATTTTCTTAGGAATACGGGTTCTGTGTTTATGTTTAGAACAGATAATGGTATAAAACTTTGGTGAGGACTAACTAAGCAATTTGAGACAAATACTCCTTCTTTTATCTCTTGAGACATACAGATCATTTCTTGGTTCAATTGTAATGGTATGCTCAGTACAATTTGAGATCGAGGAGGTATTCTATTGGATCGCTGAAGTACTACTTTGTGTTGCCTACCTTCATCTTCCTTTAAGGTGCTTGAAATGTCTCCCATTGGGGATAAGGAGGTTGTATTATCGGGTGCCCGTGAAACGGTAGTAGATTTAAATTGTTCCTCTATTTGATCCCTCGGTAGTCCATCTCCATCTTCTAAGGATGTTTCGAGAGGTACCGTGAATTCCATAGGGTAGTTTTCCGTGCGAGGAAACCGGAGCGATTTGTTAGGCCCTTCTATATTGCAATTTTTTGCAAGAAAGTCATTACCTAACAGCCCATCATGAGAGATTTGGGCGTTATCTTCTACAACCTGTAGATTGCACGGGATACTGTGGCTTAGTCAAAAGTTGCCTTGGCAGTTACCCAATGTTTTTCCTTCTCCAAATGGAGTTTTCAAAGTGACCTTTTGATTTTGTTGTATATGTTTTGGGGTATCTAGTGCTTCCTGTTTGATTATACTTACTTCAGCTCCAGTGTCTACTACCAGCCGAACGGCTGTATTTCCGCTTATATCTAATGGTAACTCTACCACGGATACGTTTTCCCTAATCTGCGGGTTTTTCAGCTGAGAGGACCCTAAAGTATTTTGCGATATTTTATTTAATGTCGAACCGGGGCATTTTCGGTCGACAGTGTGCCGTTTCCCGATTTTGTAGCTTCCCATCGTTGCTTCTGTTGACAAGTGGGTACTGTATGACCTCTTCTTCCACAAAACTTACACATCTCTTGAACGTTAAATCTTTGTTCGTGATTTGGATTGCCTCACTGAGTGTTGTTGTTACTATTTAAGTGATTCCGTGGCGCTTTGATATTTTGTTTACAATATTAGGCATCATAGCCCTTTGTTCTGCAGTTAATGCAGAAAGGAGTATTTTTACGTTTTAAACAATCATCATACGTACCATATGTCCCTTATATTTGCAATAACTGCATGTGATCCTACCTAAAAGTAATTTTTACTCTCCGTATGGTTTCTTGTCTGGATATTGAGAAGAAGAGTTCTGGAATGGAGGTGAACTTTTTAAGGATTCTCTTGCCATACTGGCTTGAGTAAAGCACCAATTATTTGTTTGATTTTTATCAGTATGAAATGATACTGAAGGTACCTTTAATGACTCCAGACTCGGAGGAATACCACACTCAGTTTTTATATTAGGCTTTCCTGTATCAGTTGTGTAGGGGTATATTGAGGAGTTTATACTTTCGTGTATGGGATAACCATAAGCAGTATGGGATAACCATAAGCATTAGCAAAATTTGAGGTATTTGGTCTAAAGAAATGGTCCATTTGAAAAGAATTTGTAGGTTGAGGTAAGTAGTTTATTGGTTGTGGAATGAAAAAGAGACCCTGTTGCAACCTTTCCATATCTAATGCCTTTTGAATGAGAGCCTCCAACGAGCTTTCATTTATAGTAAGTAAATATTCGCTTAGATGAGGATTAGTTGCACCACTCTTTACGGAAGCCATTGCAAAGTCCTCTATCTGTTGCTTTACCACATTAACATTTTCAGCACCGTATTTGCTTTGTGCTGCCTCGTTACATTGTACTAAAAGTCTTTTTAGTCTAGTAGTAAATGAATTAAACGATTCTTGGGGATATTGTCGGCAAGTGATTAGTTTGTTAATTAACTCATGATATGTTTCACGAGGTAAGTAAGTCCGATAAAGTAAATGCTCAACTTCTTCAAATTTCGTGAGTGTACTGGATGCTATTAATTGATATGCATTTCCTCTCAATCTTGTTGGGAAAATTTGCATGAAGGCTGCCTTTTCCTCCTCTGCTAGACATTGTTGTACTTGCTTACAACAGCCTATGAAAGTTTGCAATTCTGTGAGGGTTTGAGAATTAATTTCTCCAGAGAACAAAGGCACCATTTGTGCAGTAAGTTTAACTACTTTCTCATAATTTACAGGCATTTTGTTTGTTTGGTGTGGATGCTCAACCTGGGAAATATTTTGTGTGTTTATACTTAAATTTGGAGGTGTTAGCTATTTTTCGGGTATTAAATCGTCTAAACTATGGGTTCTTATGAGGAAGTTAACCAAACTGTGTCTTCCAAAACGTTTACCTGACCGATGTTTACGATACCAATTTACTCTTCTCTGGGGTGAGCTTTGCTCTGCTCTTGGGCTATTCGAAGGGCCTTCGTTGCCAAATGAAAACGAATTTATTGTTGCTTCAAAATCTGAGCAAGCAGGGCTTTGATCAGATTTGTGCATGAAAGCAGAATTTTCTCGAAAAAGAGGTAGTGTTAACTAAAATTGTATATACATACGTATGTATGTATATGTGCTTGAATAATCAGAAAAAAAGTTTGGCTGAAGATGTGCCGAATTGATTAAAGATTGAAGATGTGCTGAATTTTCTTGAAAAAACGATAGTTTAACTAATTTTATGAACAATATATACAGGGTGTCCCGGACTAATACTGCAACATTTTGCCAAATGATTCCTCTCGTCCAGACAAGTAAAAAATTGTATGGCAGGGGGGGGGGGGGCCAAATGTCACCCTACCGACCTACAGGGTGATTAGTAAAATATGCTCTTTTTTCGCTAAACACCCTATATCTTAAAAAGTACAGGGTGTACGGTCACAGTTAAGGGCTCACTGTATGCAGAACTTCATGGCCTTTCCAACGACGACAGCTCAACCAGCCCCGCACCCCTCTCCCCTAAGAAGTTATAAAGGTCTAAACTAAAAATTTCGGATTTTCTTTCCTTTTTTTACTTTGACCTCTATTATTTTTGCAAAAAGGTCATTAACATAACCTTTTTTTATAAAAACTGTAAGCTGTGAAGCCTCCTCTTTAATTTGACCTACTATACCCTATGTGCTATCTGTATCCGTTAAAGAGTTATTAACTCATAACCTATTCCGGTCACACCGAAATTAGACGATATTTTTTAAAATGACATGCTAAGGGAACAAATTATTGTTGAGAATAGGTTTGAAAATAGATTTGAGAATAAGTTTAGAGCTAGTAGCTCTTAAAGGGCTTCAGATAGCACATTGGGTATAATAGGTGAACTTAAAGAGGAGAGTCTACAGTTTCTACAAGTTTGATTTTTGAAGTGGTTTTTTACATATATTTCTAGAACGGTTTGCCGGACAGAAAAAATGATTATAACCAATTTTATAGGATTTCGTATTCTGAAGAAGTTTTTAGTACAATAAAAATGTCTTGGACTGATTGTTTTCACAGTATACGTAAAAAACCTAAATTTTTATATGGCAACACCAGAAGGAGTTGCCCGATTTAGTCCATTTTTGAAATTTTATTTGCTAGTACAATGAAAACACCATGTACCAAATTTCAGCTCTCTATATCGATGCGTTCTCAGACAGGGTCCAAATATATAGTGGTGTTGTGACTCAGGTACCCAATGCCCCGAATCACAACCATAAGGTCCATGCACCAATATATTGCCCTATTCAATATATCGATGCATTGCAAAGATGACCCTGAAAATTAATTTTAATTTAATTCATTTAAAATTTCATTTAAAAAATTTCAAATGCATTTAAAGTTGCATTTCCATACTGCAACAAAATACATACCGTGTAATCGGATATCATTTTTCGTCGTGCAAATTGAATTGCACATAAAATAATTCGCATATTCTCACGTACGATCTTTCATCGCCGTGAGAAAGCAAAAAGAAAAAAGCTTTTTCTGAAAGTTTTCGTGGGTACCTGGGGGCAGCTAGCCCAAACCTCGGGGAGTTCGCTTTTTAACCCCGTCGAGTGTAAAACGTCTTAAAGAGATCCATACTAAAAATTACTAATGATAGTGTTAGAGAAAATATAATCTAATTGTTTGTATTATGTGAATAGAATCAAACTATTATATTAGTGTTAAAGGAAATATAATAAATTTTTGGTATGAAGTGATTGGAATGAAACAATTATTATATTAGTGCCAAAGAAATTGGGGCTTTAAAAATATAAAGAAAAGAATAAACAAAAAATAAATAACGGAATAAATAAAAAAAAAAAATAATAAAGTGATTGAGTTTTAATTTTCCTTTTGTCCTATATCGGCGACTGCTCTCTCCTTCGGAGCACGGAGCGGAACCAGGATACAACAGTGGAAAACGAAAGTTTTGTATGCCCGATTTGTCTCATTTTCGAACTTAATTTTACTTTTTTTTTAAGTCCGTGTACAAAATTTCAGCTCTCTAAGTATACGCGCTCTCGAGTTATCGTGCGCACAGATGGACGGACGAACATGCAAAAATCAAAATAACTTTTAATATTATGCGTGGGTGTCCAATCCATTTTGCTCTACCATCATTATTTCGAGGTGTTACAAACGGAATGACAAACTTAGTATACTCTATAGATTTCATCTAGGGCATAAAAATTACGATAAAAAATTTCTTCAAAATATTTTCATTCAAAAATATTTTCCCTAAAGGCTTTTCATTCGTCTGTCGCTGTAAACTATCCCCCCCTCCCTCTGAACAAAACGAACAATATGCAATGAAAATTAAAGCATTCGAACGCGTCTGAGCTGTGTCTATGATATCACGAACTGCCTGGAGGTGCTTTTTATTTTTGCTTCCATCAACAATCGAACAACATTCCTCAAAATTTATGGCATTCGAACACGCCTGGGATCTACCTATGACGTCACACATCTCTGCTGCTCTTTCGCCACTTATAGTATAACTACACTCAATGAGCCCATTTAGACCGTCACATTTAGAACTAGTTTTACGTAAATCGAATTACGTAGAACTAATATGAAGTGGTATAAACATGCCGCATTATGAAAAACTAGTTCTACTTTAATCCGGTATTTGATGCGGTATTGACCTACAAAATTAGTATTAAACTAGACATAATCCTCAGATAAGGAATTGTTTACAAACTTGAATGCGTTATATTCATTCATAGAGAGAATTATTTTGTTTTAATGAAAATGAGTGGAATTAAGAAGGAAAAATGTGACTTATTGAAGAAAGAGCTCCGTCCGTAATGGATGGTAAAAAAAAATTAAAAATTTGGAAAATTTAATTAGTTTCTTATGCTCTATTCTCTTTTGCACACCGCATGCACAAAATTAAAATATTTTTTATCATTTTTCTCGTGAAGAAGTAGGCAAATCTGACAAATTTGACAACTGTCAAAGCTTTAATACGAGTGAACTAAACGGCAGCCGGATTAGTCCTACGTATGTAAGTCGAATTACGTAAAACTAGTTCTAAATAGCTGCCATCTAAACCTACTCAATAAGACATTGTTTTAATAGTTAGGGATGCAATTGAAAAAATGCTTCTATGGAACCTACAAACACTGCTATAGCGGTAGCATGTGTTGGAATTAATTTCATTCATATGAATAGTTTTTCTTATGATAGATCAACGCCTTTTTGTTTCAATCTGGAAGTATTTATTATTTATGCTTCCATCAATTTCATGTAAATTCTTGCGGGGAATTTCAAGTTGGAGTGGGGGAACATTACTTTATAGTAGAGTCGCCTTGAAATATTATATTGATGACGAAAAGGTACAGCCGAGGGCCAATAAGCAAATGAGCAATTGATTTTTTAATTTAGCTTATTTAAAATTTATTTGTCGCCATTATACCATAATCGCGAATCTGCTTTTTTGACTATTTTGTTCTGCCGTACTCATATGTAACTCAGGAAAATCAAATCTATATTCTATTGTTCTGTAAAAATCTTACTTATATTACTTTACCAATGTATAAGATATTTCCAGTTTTCGTTTTCAAGAATAAGCTCAAATACTGGAAAAACGTTTACTCCTAAAATTGCTACATCTCAAAAGATTAATTTCTTAGTTTCATAAAGGCGACGAATAATATACTCTGTTTCATAATACACTCTGTTATAAACAAATTTGAAATTTTCCATTTTCGTATATTGCAAATCCTTTGAATTTCATTTACAGAGCCTAAATACTATTATTACCAGACAACTTACCAAGTGCGTTAAAACAGTTTTGAGTATCTCTCCATATTCTGAAGACCATTATCATTGCCTTCGTTTTCGAGAAAATGTGTATAATATACAAATAAATTGCGACCTGAGTATGAGCATTTTTTTAATTGATTTTATTTTTATTTGAAAGTAGGAGGCCAAAACACTGTAATTCATGCCTATTCTCACATCCTCGATCATTGGTGCTTAAGAGTAGGGTGACTAGGCCACTAGGACCCTGCGGACACCGCGACCAATGTTGATCTATTGTGTCCTCCCCTAGAGTAATTACGCTAAAACTGTTTTTTTACGAGCTCGATTATTGCCTTGGAGTTAGCTTGCAAACCTTGTTTGGAACGATAAATGGTTCTCCAATGGTTTGCAATCATAAAGCTAGCGCTGGACACTCACATATGATATGCTTCGAGGTTTCATCTTACTCTTCACACAGTCGACACAGTTCGCCGTTTCAATTGCCTAATTTCTTAAAAAAAAAAACTCCTAGGGTGCTTAAGAAGCAACTATCGAGAGGGGTACGTATATATAATTTATTAGAACCGCTCTAATAATCTTATTTCTTCCCCTCTCACCAAGTCTAAAGCCACGCCACTAGTAGGTGTGCGCCTTTGCTTCTCCCTCCAAAAATTCTTGCAGTTCGGTTGAAGTCTATTGACCTAAACACAATTGGGACGACCGGCGACAACTACAAGCAACAACCACTGTCAAAAAATTAAAACCTTCCCTTTGCTATCCAATCGAACACAATTGCGACTACCGGCGATGACTACATTTTCGCTCATCGCTACGATTGGTAAAATTTCTAATTTCATCGCCAACTACATAATGTTGAACTTTCGTTACTTTTATAGCTCTTTAAGTTTATCGCACTGATTACTGGCCATTTGTGTTGAGTGGCAGTGGTTTGGCTTTGTCAAGCAGGAAAAATGCGGAAAAATAAGAGAAAGTTAACAAACAAAAAATGAGTTTTGAAGAGCAGTTGATTGAGTGCGTGCGTCCGCACGAATATTTATACAACTTAAATCATCGACAATTTCGGAGAACCGATAAAAAGGAGAAAACGTTTAAAGATATTTCGCAAACCTTAAACTGAACAAGTACATAGAGAATTATTGAAAAGTGTTGGAAACTTGTTAATTAAACTTATATTTCAGTAGATCTTTGTAAAGAGCACTGGAAATGGTTGAGGGATTCATATAAAAGCCTGCGAAAAAACGATTTACTATCATCAGGGAGATATATCTTCTTCTTTTTCGTTGTCGCTGCAATTGTGTTTCATGTCTGTCCACGGAGGACTTTGACAGTGGTTGCTGCTCATAGTTGCCGCTGGTCGTCGTAATTATGTTTAGGCCTTATTGGTGATTAGCGAGCTGCGAAAAATTCGGGATTCTCTCAGAGAGTTTGCCCAAGGGTACTCGAATATCGTCGTCCTTTAAAGCTGCTTTTTATGGGATCTTCTTGATAACGTGTTAATATCATCTGCCAATGGTAGTTGAATGAAAAGTCACCATGTGCTTTTGCGAGCCCGTGATCTCCACTTGGCCTCACAGTGTTGTATAAATACCTTTAGCGGGGCTCTGGCAGCGGAGTTAATCCAAAACACCCTTTTATTTTTCGTATAAACTTTATTTATTTTATTTATTTCTTTTCTGCACTTTATTGGACACTTTATGATAACTCCAACACTTTTCCTTATCTAGAAACTTTTTTAGTTTTTCACTAATTGTCGTTATCAACGCGACCGAGACCGATCCACCCGATTTTTTCCAAAAGAATTTCCAAAAAAAACCAAATCTAATTTTCTATAAAACTCCACTGTCACCTTTTCAATTAAGATGTTCAAAATCAACTCCCTTTTTTCAAACCTTTTTAATTTAACTTTTCTCTTTTTCTTTTTCTTTTTTTTTATCTAAAATCCAACTTCGTTCGCTTTTATAATTCGACTGCCGAACCGTCGATTAACAGATCTAAAAACCAACTCGGCTCTTGATCACTTTTGTCGCGATCAAGAGCCTTCGTTCAGGGTAGAAAATGCATAGTTGCATTTTCACCCTGAGAAAATTTTCATTTATTCTGGACTTGATTAAACAAGTCCAGAATATTTTTCGTTGGACGGAGGCTTGAAATTTGACGCTTTTATAAACATCAGCCACCGTCACGACGATTAAAATTGCCGCGCGCGTATACATACAATGTAATCTCGCGGCGCGCATTTCTTATCGCGAAAGCTTTTTTTTGTGATATGTATGTACGTTCGTACATACATATTATAATTTTCACGACAAATCGTACTGAAGGTACGATTTGTCTTTTGTTTTATATTTTTTTAAATAATTATTTCTACTGACAAATTTTGCTGAAGGCAAAATTTGTCGTGGGAATAAACTTTGTAAAAACGAATGGTATGTGAAGAAAATTGCTGATGCAATTTTCTTCACTGATTGAATAGATAAGCTAATCGTGTTTTTAAGCATGATTAGCTTATATGAAAATTTATGTATGAAATATTTTAAATAATTATTTATTGCCTTTTTTCAGATCTCTTTTTAGGCATATTTTATATATAACAATCCTTCCCCCTGAGAAAAAGAGAATTATTCTTTGAAGAGGAATAATTCTCAGGGGAAGTTGTTGTGGGTGCTATTTTGGCGGCTCGGGTCTTGGTCGGTTCTCGGTTGAGTTTTACAACATTTGCAGCTTTACAAAATATTTTCTTGGGGGTTTTTTTTTCAAATTATTTTGTTAAGTTCTTCCCCAGTTAGCAACTATTTGGTTTTTGTTTGATTACCTTATACGTACTACTATTTACTATTTTATTTAGTATTTTATTAGTTTAATTTTAATCTTATATAAAAAAATTTTAAATTGTTTCTTAGTAGCCTGGTATTGCTTTTATACTCTGTCTATTTTCATTATTTCTACCGTTACTGTATTTTATTCCTGTTCTATGTAGTTCTCTTTACATACGTTTATTTATCCTAACTTATTTCGTTACGTAATTTAAAAAAATTTTTTTCTTTGACAACTTTGTCTGCCTTATTTCTTATTTCTGCTATAACATATTTTGTTATTTATTTATTATTTAGTTTTAATATAATTTTGTGTTTTTTTTTCTTTTTTTTTTTTTTTAAGTAGGTACTCATGTTTTTAAACAAATTTCGTTTGCTTTCGTTATGTCTAATTCTAGTTCATTTTTCTTCAGTGCTACTATTTTTACCTATTAATATGTTATTTAGTTCTTTCCTTTTGCAAAGGCATGTTTTCTCTAATTTTTTCTTTTTATCTATTTATGAATTTAATACATTTAATTTTACTCCATGCATTTTTGGGTACTTTATACTTAGTGATTTGTTTACTTTTTGTTTTTGGTTTAATATATACCCTTATTTATTTATTCTTTATTTTTTTGCTAATAATTTAATCTTTCTTTTCTAATTATTTGTTTTGGTAGGAGCCTGATGAAACTTATTCTGTTTTTAAAGTTTCCTTTTTTTTTTATTAACTATGTATTATTCTAAATTACATTTTACTATTTCTATGTTTATAAACTACCCCCTTGTTTTTTTGTGGTATTTTATTTATATATATATATATATAGTTTCATATTTATTATTTATTTTTACTATTCCTCAGGCTTGTACATTTTTTTTTTTTTTTTTTTTTTTAATTAAATTTTTCTACGTACTTAATGTACATATTTTACCAGGCCTACCGTTTATGTCCTTAATTAGATTGATTAGTTGTCCATATTGACAGTGTCCGTGTTCGCACCTTTACACTATTTGGACTGATTTTGTTTTGGGGAGGCTTCTGGCTCGCCTTAAACTGGGTTGGGGAGCATTAGTTCGCTCTTCTAAAGGAATTCCCTCTGATAAAACTTCGGGGTTACCTTGTGGTTGGTTTCTCTGTTGTTTTATCTTGAGGACGACAGGTTTAAGATATCTTACTGCCACAGCGATCATTATGGCCAGAACTAGTAGGCTCGTAAATGATAGAGAAGTTGTGGACAGGATATGGGATTGTCTGCTTGATACCTTGTTACTATACTGGTCTAATTTGTGCTGGATATCTTCCAGCGAATGTGTGCCAGTATAGATTGATTTATTGATATCGTCCCCTGTTATGATTTCGGTTTGCACTCTTTGGTTTTGAGACTTGGGTAAAATTTCGGCTAGATTCAGGTTGAGTAATGAATGATTCAGCTCAGGAAATTGTTCAGGCTGAGTAATTTTGAGAGGGTGTTTATTTTCACCTTCGTACCTTAGCACCTTTTCCTCTATTTGCATCTGACATGGTTGCGTTATCTCTAGTATCCCCTGCCCCTCTAATTTTGAGATGGCAAAGTGATCTCGACAAGTTATATGTAGTACCGTGGAGGTAATGAACGAAAATAGCCACGCGTTGGGCTTGTTTAACTTTATCAACATGTCTTTTTGAGGAGTCTGTACTCTAGACTTACACTTGGGCACTTCATTTAAAGGATTGTACAACACTTTCACTATACATTCATCTGAGGTTGTTGCCTTAATTATGGGGGTATTTAGTCGACCTATATATGTATTTTCCTCCATGCTATGAGTGATTTTCTTGAAGCTTTTCATATCTTCGTCTTTTAATAAGAGGAATTCCTGTGTGCGAGCGCTATTTGCCACACAAGAGTATCCAGGGTCAGGGATTATGGAATAATTTGCTGGTTGTGGTAGTGGAAAGCATCGGACTTGCCGTAGCCTCATTTTGGGGGAATCAAAAATTGGGAGAGTTATTCTCACCACCAATTTGTTCTGCATAAGGCGTGACAGGGCTCCTGCTGATTGGTACAGAATCGATAGACAATTTTGGTCGTTTAGACATTTCGAAGTTGATTTTCGATATACATCCAGCAGATTTTTTGGGGACACGAGAAGTGGGTGAATATGATTGCCTTTAGTGGCTATTATTATGTCAAGAAGGGCTTGTTGTCGGTATTCGACTTCGATGATTTGGAGCAGTAAGCTCGATATAATTTCTTGTCTCAGCTGCCTTCTGGTTAGTTCCTCGGTTACAGTATGCAGATCGTTAATCTGATGTGCTATGTTTTGTTGACGATCCATTAGCATAGCCAAAGGGTTTTGAATCTGTTCCAAGGTAGTTTTAACAACACTGATTTGTTGTTTCTCTAGCTCAGCTAGGGCTTGTGCATTTGATTCAATTTCATCCAATCTACTGTATATTTCCTTCTCGTTGTTGCTATCCATGGTACCAAACAGGTAATGCATAGCATTGCCTATTCCGTCGAATAGTGATCTGGCCTTACGCCTTCCTGGAACTAATTCCTTAATGGTTCTCGTGCGCTTTTGTACGCTATCTATTATAGCGTGTATGTGTAGTTGCTGCACGTTGCACAGGTCTTCTTTATCTGTGATATTTATGCAGAGTTTATGCACTAAATATTCTGCCTGTTTCGTTAGTTTTATCTGTGAGTCTAACTCATCCAAGTCTATCTCCGTGAGAACATTCCAAGTGTTATGATACACCATGAGGCTTCCTAAATCCTCGAAAAATATGCCCGAGCTATTTAGCTTGGTTATAGCATAGGGTTTGTCGGCGATTTCTCCTATCGTGTACTGGATGAGGAGGGCAATTGCGATGAATTTTAGCGCCATTTCTGTGGACAATTCGGAGGAAAAAAAAATAATCCTTTAAGTATGACTTTACTTATTTCGTGTCGTTATTAGACCAGGCAGTGGAGTGGCTCCACCGCAAGTGTTCCTGAGAGCCGTTAAAATGGGATTAATTTGAAACAAACTGAGTAGGAATTTGAGTCAACCTGGTTCTGTAGCAACATGTTTATTTCATTCGAAGAATGGTTTTAGACGGTTGTTATGTACCGTTACAGTACGCTTACCAATTTTTATTGTGGTGTTTACTCCACTTGGTATAGCAGTTACCTGATAAGGTCCTACCCAGATTTGGGAAAGCTTATGTTTCCTGCTTTCATTTTTAATGAGGACCTTATCTCCTATGTGGAAAGTTAGGGGTCGTACTGTCTTATCATAGTACCCCTTCGAGCGTTGTTTACTGGCTAATAAATTCTTTCTTGCCGTGGCGTACGATTTTTGGAGCTTATACTTTAGTATATGATAATAGCTCTCGTGATTGTAAACGGGTTCGGGATCCCGTTTTAAATTTGATGGGACATCCGCTGTGAAGCCGTATAGGCAGTCCATTGGGGTAAGTTTAGTACCCTCGTGTACACTATTATTATACACGAATGCAGCGGTTCGTAGGAATTGGTCCCATGTTTTGGGATTTTCGTCTACGATTGTTCGCAGGTATTCAATCAGGGGTCTGTGGGCACGCTCTAGTGCTCCGTTAGACTGCGGGTGGTATGCCGAAGTCTGTAACTTCTTTACCTTTAGAAGCTTACATACTCTTTTGAATAATTCACTCAGGAAATTTGTTCCCTGATCGGTGAGTATTCTTTTGGGTATGCGATAGCGCGTAACGATTTCATCAAAGAAAACTTGCGCTACTGTGACTGCTTCGGCATTAGGTATTGCATACCAGTCGACAAATTTTGTTAAATTATCTTGGAAGGTCAAGATATATTTGTTTCCTGATGTGGTCTCTTCTAATGGACCTACAATATCGAGGTAGACTTTGTCGAACGGTTGTTCTGCGATGTCCGTGATAACCATTGGCATTTTATATTGTGGAGAAGCTTTCATCGTCTGGCACTTTGGGCATTTTTTTATGTATTTCTTGATGTCGCTAAGCATGTGTCTCCACCAATACTTGCGTCTTATACGTTTGTAAGTTTTTATGACACCTTGATGGCCACCAAATGGAGAATCGTGATAATCTTTTAAGATTGTTCGGATTTCCATAGGGCTCGTGATAACTTCGGGTGTCTTGCCGGTACTTACTTTTTGCTCAAGCGATGCTGGGTTTAGTTTTTCCGCCTCCGTATGTTGAATTTCGTTTTGGTCCGCATTCGTGTGCTCTTCTGTCTCCACACTGGAGCTATCTAATGTCTCTTGAGCCTTTTGCTTCTGAGCTCGAGTCACGACGAAACAATGAGCGGATTTCTTTTTCTTTTTATTATTTGTGGAATCGTCTTCCTCCACATCTGAGTCCATCGTGTGGTGGACTAGGGCTTTTACCGTTAAGGTATTGCCTAAACTGTCTTCCTTTAATGCTTGAGGGATGCGACTTAGTGCATCTGCATTAGTGTTGTACTTCCCTGGTTTATATTCGATGTTGTAATCGAATTCAGATAATTTGTGGTGAAAGCTCACCAAACGGGAAGTAGGGTCTTTCACATTGAAGACACCTTTGAGAGGTTTATGGTCAGTGTAGACCGTGAATTTCCGGCCTTGAAGATAGCACCTGAAATTCTTGGTAGCCCAGACAATAGCCAATAACTCTTTCTCTATAGTAGAGTAATTTCTTTCGGCTTTGTTTAATGTGCGGCTTGCATAGGCAATGGGCTGGTCCTTTCCGACTTCTCCTTGAGAAAGAACAGCTCCTAGAGCCTCGTTACTTGCGTCAGTAGTAAGATTAAATGATTTTGTAAAATCAGGGTAAATTAAAAGTGGTGGAGAAATTAAAGCACTTTTTATGCTCTGAAATGCTTCTTGGCATTTCTCTGTCCAAGTGAATTTTACATCCTTTCGGAGTAAATTCGTAATTGGACGTACAATTTTGGAGAAGTCTGGAATGAATTTCCTGTAGTAATTGGCAAGTCCTAAAAATGACTGAACTTGCCTTACTGTTCTTGGAACAGGAAATGTTTGGACGCAGGCCGTCTTACTTGGGTCTGGTAGGGCTCCTTCGCTAGAACATTTATGTCCTAGGTAAACAACTTCTCTTCGTAGAAACTGGCACTTCTCTGGCTGCAGTTTCAAGTTGTTCTCTCTCAACTTATTGAAGACTTTCCTCAACTTTTCGTTGTGGTCATTTAAATTTTTTCCATAGATGACAATGTCATCTAGGTAGACAAAACATTCGAGGCCTTGTAGGCCTGTTAAGACGAAATTCATTAGGCGTTGAAATGTGGCGGGGGCTCCTTTGAGCCCGAATGGCATACGCTTGAACTCGTAGTGCCCATAGCTTGTGCTGAAAGCAGTTTTATGTCGATCTTTTTTGTCGACAAGAACTTGGTGATAGCCGTTGGCCAAATCGAGTGTGGTGAAATACCTTGCGTGACCTAGTTGGTCGAGAATATCCTCGATTCGGGGTAGCGGGAATGCATCTCCAATTGTCTTTTCGTTTAATTTACGAAAATCGACAACGACGCGCCACCTTTTTTCACCGTCAGGTCCCGCTTTCTTGGGGACAACTAGTAGAGGTGAATTCCAAGGGCTTTTACTAGACTGGACTATCCCGCTGTCTAGCATTTCTTTTAGCTGCTCGTTAATTACTTTCCGCTGTGTTTCAGGTAAGCGGTACATTTTTTGATTGATTGGTGCTTGATCCTGCACCAACGGAATATTATGCGTTATCGCATTTGTATAGGTGAGTTTGTCACCTTTGAGGAAGAAGATATCGTTATACTCTTCGCAGAGTTCCGATATCGAAATTTTTTCTTCCGCGGTTAAATTAGGGTCTAGGCTGAGTTCTTGCTCTAGCCTAGAAATACGCGGGTATTGTTTTGGGTCGTCCGGAGTCTCCTTATCCGGGTATAGATATCGTACATGTTGTAATATCGCCGTTTTGTCGGCTGAACCTTGGTTTGACTTCCTATTCCTTGTAAATTTGTGTCCTGAAATTGGATTGGATTTAATGAATTCCTTATGAGGCTTTATTTTGTTGTATTTAGCATGTAGCAGGGTACTTGCTTCCTGCTTCGCCGACGGCTGAGTTTGATACACCTGTGCGGTCTTTGCCTTAGGTTGTGTGGAATACTCATGCGCGCCGATGCTAGTATTTTTTGGCCATGTAGGATTTTTTATGCTAGAAGACGGTGGAGTAATA
This sequence comes from Dioctria rufipes, assembly GCA_963924295.1. Taxonomy (NCBI): domain Eukaryota; kingdom Metazoa; phylum Arthropoda; class Insecta; order Diptera; family Asilidae; genus Dioctria; species Dioctria rufipes. The sequence continues at coordinate 222,731,575 of OZ002740.1, read as the reverse complement.
TGCACCTTTAATATAGGCTTTAGCGACTCGCTCCCGTTCTTATATGGCCGTTGTTTGTTTAATTGTGATTTATGCCTCGGGATTTTGGACGGAAGAGTTATATGCACCTTTTTGGCAGGCTTTAGACACTCAGTTCCGTCTCTTGTGTTGTTTGGTATTGCCTCTTTATTTGGTATTGGAATGTGCGTATGGTTGTGGTTTTTTGTGTGTATTAATGGGACTATGGTGTAGTCGTTTATGGGATATAGCTGTAACTTTAAGCTATGTATGACTACTTGATGACTGTTAGCGTTGAGAATACTAACCAGCACTAATTCTTCTCCAGATGACAGCAAACTGTTTGCCAAGAAGACTCCATCGCTTATCTCTTGGGATAAACAGAGCATTTCTTCTTGAGTTTGTAACGGCACTGGGGCCACAATTTGAGAGCGCGCAGGTATGCAGATTGGTTCCTTAAAGGTAACCAATTGCTGCCTGCCTTCATCGGTCTCTTGTTCGCCCAGACAGCTTTTTTCACATTCCTTGGGCCCTTTTGGAGCTTGGCAGCCAGCTTTTCTCGTTTGAGAAGCCTTGAAGACACTGCAGGTGGATAGTTCAGCCTGTTTAGACTCTACCTCTTCTGCAAGTGTTCTTACTTCGACTGCTTTTTCAGAATGTAGCTTGTCCGTGTCAAACTCTAATGGCAAAGCAAATTCGTCTGGATTAGTTTCCGTGCGAGGAAACCTTAGTGCCTTATTAGGACCCTCAACGTTGCAGTTTTTTGCTAGGAAATCATTTCCTAGAAGTCCATCATCGGAAAGGCCAGGCAAGTTCTTTACGACTTGAAACTTGCAGGGAATTTTGTTTTTGAAAACGAAGTTTCCCTGGCAATTTCCCAGCGTCTTTCCCGTACCAAATGGGGTCTGAAGTGTACATGCCTCATTGTGGTTAATTTCTTTGAGGTCTTTTAATGACCTTTTCTTTATTATACTTACCTCAGCGCCTGTGTCTACTACTAGTTTAGTTTGGCCGTTCAGGCCTATGGCTAAAGGAAGTTTTACTGTAGCGACACTGGAATCGGGCTGCTGAGGAGACCCTATTTTATTAGATGGGAGATTTATAGTCGAGCCGGGGAGTTTTGGGTCGACTGTACGTCGTTTCCCTGACTCCGGGCTTCCCATTTTCGTTTTTGTTGGCAGTTATTTACTGCATGTCCAGAACGACCACAAAATTCGCACTTTTTTCGCACATTATATACTCTTGAGTTGTTATTGGGGTTGTGAGGCTCTCTAGGACGTTGGATTGGTGCTTCTCTGTTTTGGGGTCTTTGAAAACTATTGTTGTTCCTTCTACAGTCACGCACGTCATGATTATACATTTTGCAGTTCACACAATAAGGCGTATTTTTCCTTTTGAGGCAATCGACATATGTATGGCCTCTTAAATTACAAAAACTACAACTGATTTTATTTAAATAATTATTTTTATTTTGTACATTATAATTCTTATTAGGAGATCTTGGCTCCTGTTTGATGTATGGTAATGTGTTTGCCTGTGTGAACTGCGGCTGCTGAATGTGACTATTTGTGTTTGGCAGGGTCTGAGGAACTTGAGCGAGTGGCATTATGCCGGGAGTAAATACGCTGTGATTAGCTGATGAATTAAATTGGTTAAAATGTGCGTTATTTGGTGTTGTTGCACTTATTGAATGGGGTATCGGATTTTGCATCACATTTGGCTGAAATTGCCCTGAAGGTTGCAGGAATAGAGCACTTTGCTGGAGACGTTCCATGTCGAGTGCTCTTTGTACGAGGTCATCCACCGTGCCGTCTGTCATGGTCAGAAGGTATTGGCACATATAGGGGTTATTGACTCCTGTTTTCAGTGCGTTTTTGGCAAAATCCTCGAGCTGCGTTTTAACAGCTGGTGCTGCTGTGGCTCCGTATTTGGATTCTGCTGCTTCATTGCAGAGTGCCAGCATTTGTTTTACTCGTGCCGTGAAGGCTGTGAGATTCTCTAAAGGATACTGCCTTGTAGTGATTAATTTATTTACCAGTTCCTGGTAAGTTTCTCTAGGCAGGTATGTGCGATTTAGCCGTTCTTCTACTTCTTTGAAAGTAGTGGGCATATTTGAGGCAAAAAGCTGGTAAGCTTCGCCTCGAAGTCTGGTGGGAAAGATTTGCAAAAATGCTGTTAGTTCATCCACCGAAATGCACTGGATTACCTGCCTGCAGCATCCTAGGAACGTTTGGAGCTCAAGGCTCAATTTTGGGTGCTGCTCTCCCGAGAATAGGGGAACCAGCTGGGCAGTTAGCTTGGCGATTTTCGCGTAATCTGCCATGTTTATATTGGGGATTCTGAAGCTAAAGTTTGACACTTTTGGGGAACTAGTTTCTTCTTGACTGGTCTCCAGAAGGGAGTCGCCCAGCCAATTCAAAAGGACCTCACTTACGGTGGAATCACTGACACTGTCTTCAATGGCACCTTCTCTTAATTCTACACTGTTATTTGTAATTTCTGTTTCGAGAGAGTGCGAGAGTTCCCCAAACTGCTTTAAGCTTTCTTTAAATTTTTCCGTACTTTCTTTGAATTGCGCGATTTGCTCAAGCCGCCGTTCACGGGACTTTTTGAGCTGTTTATCGATGGAATCGCACTGTATAATAGAAAGTTCGGAGGAGTCTCGCACTTTCCCCTCTAGATATTTTAAATAATTTTCTAAATTTAAAGTAGAAGGTCTTACTTGTTGGGGACCTGTAAGGATTGTCCCACTCCTGAGTGTTACCCCTTTTTTTGTTGAATTTGTTGGGGGTGTTTGAGTAGCACCCTCTGTTGCGGATGTTGCTCCCGCGTTGCCTCCTTCGTACCGGGACGGATCTTCCTGTGCGTCGCCCGGCGAGGAAGATTGTTGAGGAGTTGATGGAAGTTGGATTTCCGGCGTTATTTCTTGGTGGGAGCTTTCCTCGCTCATGGACCACCGTGTGTGAAATTTGCAGCTAGGGGGGCTTCTGCCGTCTTAATTCCCTTGGTTCAAATTGAGAGGGGGGCTTATTGCCTTCTTCGAGGTCCCTCTCAATTCAGGATCGTTGGTTCGGTTTCTTGAAGTTCTTTTGCTGCCGGGGGGGCCCGTGGCCTTCTTAAATTCCCCTGGATAAAAGCTGAAAGGGGGGCGCGTTGCCTACTTCGAAGTCCCTTTCAACTCCGGATCGCAGATTGACGGTTGAGGATTCTTCCTTCCTTCAAGTGTAGCTTTAGCACTTTTGGTTGTGAACTTCTGATATCCTGGGCTGGGATGAAGCCCGCTATTGTCCCACGTTGGCACTTGGTGCTTTGATGAGGGGGTGGCTGCGTGTTTTGCAAACAGAGGCAGTTAAAGCTGTCCGACCCCGAGCGTTGGGAGCCGACAAGATCGAAATACTCCTGAAGCCAGACTCAACTTCAGGCGGAGGGTAGGGTGTCTTGCCCAGTATTCGATCTCGTCCTAAACTCCTTTTAGATTCGTAGGATAGAGGGTTTTCGAGCGCTTATACTTTTTTTTGTTTTTCAAAGTAGGCTTCCTCTATCCTACCGGCTGCGCCAATTTGTTGTATAAATACCTTTAGCGGGGCTCTGGCAGCGGAGTTAATCCAAAACACCCTTTTATTTTTCGTATAAACTTTATTTATTTTATTTATTTCTTTTCTGCACTTTATTGGACACTTTATGATAACTCCAACACTTTTCCTTATCTAGAAACTTTTTTAGTTTTTCACTAATTGTCGTTATCAACGCGACCGAGACCGATCCACCCGATTTTTTCCAAAAGAATTTCCAAAAAAAACCAAATCTAATTTTCTATAAAACTCCACTGTCACCTTTTCAATTAAGATGTTCAAAATCAACTCCCTTTTTTCAAACCTTTTTAATTTAACTTTTCTCTTTTTCTTTTTCTTTTTTTTTATCTAAAATCCAACTTCGTTCGCTTTTATAATTCGACTGCCGAACCGTCGATTAACAGATCTAAAAACCAACTCGGCTCTTGATCACTTTTGTCGCGATCAAGAGCCTTCGTTCAGGGTAGAAAATGCATAGTTGCATTTTCACCCTGAGAAAATTTTCATTTATTCTGGACTTGATTAAACAAGTCCAGAATATTTTTCGTTGGACGGAGGCTTGAAATTTGACGCTTTTATAAACATCAGCCACCGTCACGACGATTAAAATTGCCGCGCGCGTATACATACAATGTAATCTCGCGGCGCGCATTTCTTATCGCGAAAGCTTTTTTTTGTGATATGTATGTACGTTCGTACATACATATTATAATTTTCACGACAAATCGTACTGAAGGTACGATTTGTCTTTTGTTTTATATTTTTTTAAATAATTATTTCTACTGACAAATTTTGCTGAAGGCAAAATTTGTCGTGGGAATAAACTTTGTAAAAACGAATGGTATGTGAAGAAAATTGCTGATGCAATTTTCTTCACTGATTGAATAGATAAGCTAATCGTGTTTTTAAGCATGATTAGCTTATATGAAAATTTATGTATGAAATATTTTAAATAATTATTTATTGCCTTTTTTCAGATCTCTTTTTAGGCATATTTTATATATAACAACAGCAAAGTTATATGCTGCGCTTGTTAGTAAACTAAATCGAGGCGAATATAACTTACTTTTATGATCTGCAGAAATTTTTTCCACTATTGTCAGGTGCAATTTAATTCAGTTTCTTCCAATTTACTAGATCAAAAGTTTATTTTTACCACTGTTTCCTTGATTATAGGTCTGTACTTTTAAACACTTCTGGTTCGCTCGGCTCATCTTGTCAGAATGGCTTTCATTGTATTTCAGCCTTTAGACAGTGCTTAAAGATATAGTGGAAACTAAAATTTTTGTATGGCAACCCTTCCAAGGAGTTGCCCGATTTTTTCTTAAAAAGGCCCTGTGCAAAATTGTAGCTCTCTAAGTGAACGGGTTTTCGATTTATCGTGAGGACGGACAGATAGACAGACATGCAAAAATCAAAACAACTTTTAATATTATGCGTGGGTGTCCAATCATTTTGTTCTACCATCATTATTTCTACGTATTACAAACGGAATGACAAAAGTAGTATACCTTACAGATTTCATCTAGGGTATAGAAAATCAGATTACATTCAAAGCAAAAATCGACGTAAATGCATTGAATGAATAACTAATAAGGAAACGGCCTATCGTCCACATACAGGTTCTGTCTGTTACTCGGTGTAAAAACTTTTACTCGGATTTACACACAAACCGTATGTTAACTTTTGGGACTGTGAAAATCGAGTAAATTGATACGTTTCCCCTTTTACACAAATTTACACATTGTTACACATGCTCAAGAGGATGTGTAAAGTCTAAATGCAATCAGCTGACTGTCAAAAGTATTAAATTTGAGGTTAAATCGCTTGTTGTGTTACCGAGTGAGTGTAAAAATGATCATCTAAAGAGTTGCAATTTTAATAAAACTATTAAGGAAGGTGAGTTTTTACAACATATTTCATATTAATTCTTTCGTTTCAGACAGAAAACGTAGCTGCCAAATTTCTGGCACATGATAAGCTTAACAAAATTTATACGAGAGTTGTATGGTAACTTTTCTTGAGTTACGCCCTCTTCCGCGTAAAATTTTTTACTAGATTTTTACATGAAGTAAAAATCTGCAACTACTTAGATTAATCAATTAGAAACACTGAAGTTGCACATTACTCTCTAGTTTTCGAATCAACCCTCAGTTGATGGAATTTTTTGAATGTTGGAAAATTTTGTTGTCTTGATTTTACTGTCGATAGTCCCTGCTTTTCTTTCTTTACGGATTACGTCAAAATTTTGCAAATGCGTTAGAAACATTCATTTTGAATACTCATAGACCCCATCACACTCATATCGTTCCTCGTGAGACTGGTAATTTTTGCATAATTGCTACGATGCGAACACCACCTGCTATCAAAGTTCCTGTACAAAGCCAGACCAGTGCACCATCTATCGAAACGGAGGCTGGCCTGCCAAGAGAAAACCTGTAGCTACCTTTTGTGGACATGTATTCCACAAGGCATGTGTACAAACATGGATAGGTGAGCAAGCAAACTGTCCAAATTGCAGATGCGCTCTCACTCTGCAAGACTTTGTTGCATATACCGGTGCAATTCCGAAGAGGTATCCCATCCGGCATGGTAATCCAGATTTTCCTCAGCAGCCGCCACTGCTTAACGTGCCCCCACCAACACTCTAACAGTCAGGCCGTCACTAGTTGTCTCCATGGTTACGTTCAGCACCCCGTTCGGAGACAAGCTCACGAAGGAACAGTCCGTCACCTGTACCTTCTCGCCAAGGCCTAGTAGATACAGACACACTTATAGCCAGTCTCAGAGCTCAGCTCCAAGATTTGGTACGTGGAAGGATCTCTTAAAATATGGACTTACTACGAGCTGAGTTTTCAGATGTTCGTCAACGAGTCTCTGCTGTTATTCATCAAGCGGACGCTTCTCGTCCACCACCACCACCTTTTGGAGAGCGTGTCCTACCACCGAGACACTTCACAGAACCCTCTACAGATCAGCATCAGAGACACTCGTTTCCAGCTGGTCAGCCAAGATACTCGTTTCCACCTACAGCGACATTTGCCCCTGAGGCACAATCATATTCAAGTAATCGAGCTCAAACAACTCAAAACTATCAGTAGATGAGTTTATTTTCCGAGTGGAAGCACTACTTACTCCGCTCTAGACAGAGATTTCGATGTCTTATTACTGTCAGGACCTGCTATGGACTGGTGCTGATCTTTATTAAGGCATAATTCTACGTCTACGTGGAAGTACATATATTAAGACTGGATTATTGGTTGAATGGGGAATCCCAAAGATGACTGTTAAGTACATATAATAAAATTGGTTAGAACATACATATATATGTATATAACACAATTATATGTATTGCTCTGTAGCACCTACTGATAGGTTTAGGTTAGTGGAGAAGTTATTTATATTATAACACCATTATAAATAAATTGTAAAACCCGTTAATCTGGCATGAGAGCAACTAAATCAAAGTAGAATCCTCACTTGTAGTCAAGAGCAAGGAGCGTCAACATCACTTGATGATAGTCAAATAAAATCAATTATATCCTGTACAAGTTTGGCGTTTTTCTTCTAAATAAAATTACATAAAAGCAAGTATCGCAGTCTCATCTATTAGCTGAAATCACGCAGTAAAGAACATTTAGTGCCGAAACCCAGGACGGAAATTGTGAGATAAACTCTTATCAGTGTAATTTTCCAGACAAATTAACATTGATTCGACGCGGTCAGTGAACTACAAGCACCTGTGCAGTGATAATTTTATCAAGTGCAGCATTTAAAGTGGATATAGTTATAGTTCTAATAGTTTCAATGACTCGATCAGCGACTGTGTAGAGCGGTCTTGGATTCAGGATCGCAAGTAAGCCTTCCAACGCTTTATGGCCTTAGAGCGAAACACTCGCAAAAACTACAGAGCTGAAGGATCAGTATTCTCAATTTATGAGTGAATACTAAACCTCGGACATATGAAGGAAGTTAATCTGAATAAGATCGAACGTCCCTACTGCTTCCTACCTCACCATTGTGTGATCAAACCTGACAACACTACCACAAAACTCAGGGCTGTGTTTGACGCATCTTCGAAGACGTCGTCCAACGTCTCTCTCAATTATATTCTATACACAGGGCCCACTATTCAAGATGATGTATTTTCAATTCTCTTGACATTCCGGATACCAAGATTCGCCTTCACTGCCGATATAGGAAAATTGTATCGGCAGATACAAGTTGATGAGATTGACCAGAAATTTCAACTAATATGGTGGAGAAACAATGCAAATGAAAGGCTCAAATGTTTCAAACTGTCAACGGTTACCTACGACACAACACGTGTTCCTTACCTGGCAACAAAATTCCAAGAAGAAGAAAATGTAGAATACCCTCTTGGCGCCAAGGCATTAGTTCACGATTTTTATGTTGATGATGTGCTTAGCGGCTCAGACAGTCTGACAAACACCATAGCCATGCAAGACCCACTGAAGCTCATCCTTCAGTCGGCAGGATTCAAATTGAGGAAGTGATGCTCAAATCATCCGAGACTAACTGGAGAATATATCGGAAGAAGATCGCAAATTGCAGTTGGATTTCATTAATAAATCTGAGAAAGTCCTCAAGACCATTGGCTTGACTTGGGTTACCTAAAACCGATGAGATTCAAATCAACTATCGTGGAATAATAAGGACAAGGTTACAAAGCGTATAGCACTCTCCGACATCGCACATCTCTTTGACCTTCTAGGCATAATGGTTGTATTAAAAGCAAAAATGTTTCTACAGAAGCTATGGACGCTCAAGCTAGACTGGGACGCAGCTCTACCACAGGAACTGCACTCATCATGGATTAAATACCGAGAAGGATTGAAAACATTAAGCAGTAAAGTGACTTTAAATTTTTGCAGGCGCATCGGAAAAGACGTATGACAATGCAGCATACCTAACGGCTGTTGATAGTGCGATTACTATGTGCAAAATCAAAGATGGCTCCAATAAAGCAAACTACATTGCCGAGACTAGAACTCTGTGCAGCCAAAATGGCAATCGAACTTCCAGAACGGATTAAAAGATACTTGACTTTAAAAAATGAGACCATATACTTATGGACGGATTCCGAAAATGTTCTCAATTGGATAAACTCGCCCTCCTCGCCATTTCACACTTTCGTTGCGAACCGAGTGCCAACAATACAACAACTTACTGTGCCCAGCAATGGCGACATGTAGGGTCCATGGATAATCCAGCTGATGTCTTATTAAAAAGAACCGCACCAGAAAGGCTAAGCTTTTGTAATCTTTGGTTTTACGGATCCATTTTGCCCGAAAATGAGGCAGAATGGCCAGTCCAATACATCAAGGGACTGCCGAAAGTCAATACTGAGAATCGACACGCAATCGCAGTTGCCACCACAGCAGATGATGCAATACACTTTGTATACTCAGTGAATCATCGAAATTCCTTTGCTCGACTGAAAAGAATTACGGCATATGTTCTCCGCTTCACTTCAAGGATCAGACGCCAGTCCTTTCAAACTATGAGTGAACCCCATCTCAGCCCGCAGGAACTCCGGAATCCGGTGAAGTGGCAAAGACCAGACTAGCCTTACCCGCTTCTTGGATGATAGAGGAATCATCAGAGTAGGTGGACGACTAAAGGGATCTAGCTTATCAAACGACGCTAAACACCCGCAGCTTCTACCCTATTCTCAAAAATCCACTAAGCTGTTGATAAATGACGCGCACATAGAGAGATGCCATTTTGGCCCGCAAGCATTGCTAGCCATACTTAGGCAGTAATATTGGCCGATCGGTGGTACAACGGCATACAATGCGCCAAAGCAAAGCCTTAGTTTTTATCTCGCAGATAGGGTGCACACAGCGCGACCAACGTGAATGTGGGAATTGATTTTTGTGGCCCTACATACAATCACTTCAAAATCAGAGGGAAAAGACAACAAAAGTCGTATAGAACTGTTTTCTGTTGCTTTTTTATCAAGACCACGCATCTGGAAGTAGTGAGTGACTTATCTTCAGCGGGCTTTTTGGGAGGTCTGAAGCGCATTATAGGACGGAGAGTCACTCCCAGGAACATTTACTATGACAACTTCGTAGGAGCCAAAAACCAACTACAAGAAATAAAGGACGTGATGAAAAATAACAAGACGAGATATACCACAGCAGCTTCACTTAATACTTCCGCCTGAACCCCTTTTTTGGAGGACTCTGGGAGGGGGCAGTTAATTCGGCAAAGTTCATGATGCAAAGAACAATTGCCTCAGCCGCACTGATTTAGGAAGAACTTGAGACGGCCGTTGTGGAAATAGAAGCGATACTAAACTCCAGGCCAATAACCCCAATGACTTAATGGCGTTGATACCTGGGCATTTTCTAATTGGGGAGCCTATGACAAATTCCATTGATCCTAGCGCTCAACCCCAGCATACAACCAGTCATCCGCTTGCACATCAAAAATGAATTTTTGCGCCGCTGATCCAAAGAATATTTAAGTCAACTACAACACCGATACAAGTGGAAACAGCGGTGTCAGAACATCGAACTAGGCTACATGGTAATAATGAAAAATGACAACACGCCCGCCTTGAAGTGGCCACTGGGACATATAATTAATGTCATCAAGGCCAGATGCTCGAACGTCAAGCAGCATTCTCCGACGAGCAATACATAAGCTAGCACCTCTTCCTATCGAAGAAGACCAATCTTCAACGAAGCTTGTCGACGGTCGACCGCACTTACTGGAACCGATCAAGTGTAACAGCAATGAAGGACAAAGCATCTCGAAAACGCAGAGCAATGTCAATGATAACTCAAGTCACATCGATAAAGGCGGAAACACCTCAAACAAGGATAATACAAATACCAGGAAAAAGGATCTGCGGTCACTAGGCAGCGCAATAATTACATTATTAATGACTTATTTGATGCTGCCAGCAACGCAAGGATCTCCGATAGAGTTAAGGGCGTTTCAATCCCAGCCTGGCATATACTTTGAGAATTTGGGAACAGCAAACATAATCTCAAGCGTATGGAACATCATAGCTTGTTATGGCATCCAGCCTTACTGGATCGAAATGAAGCATTTGCAAATTCCACCAATATTTTAAGCTACTTCTGTCATTTAATAAAGGAAAGGGACATCTGCGTAAGAACTGCCGGTCACTTTCAACAACTAAGTGATGAATTGTCCGGAAATAATGAACTGTTACTCCTGAAAAATTCAGCCAGAATAAAAAGAGGAGCATTGAGTTTCGTAGGCTACATTGCAAATGTGTTATTCGGAATTTTAGACCCCAACTATGCAGAAAAAATGTCTGAAACCATTGACACAATATAACAAAATGAGGAGCACATTACAAGCTTGATTAAAAACTAAACTTCTCTAATAGATGTGACAGTACGAGTAAATGTAATAAAGAAGAACCAACCAATCATAGACAAGCTAACCAAACAAATCAACGGTTTAAAGGAAGAGCTTCATTAACAAAGGATATCTAAAATCTTCACATCCTTAACGATACAAGCAACTTTGTCCGCATTTTCAATCATCAATATTAAATGTGCTTATCGACACTCTTCATGGGAAAATCAACCCACAACTCATATCGCTCCCGCAACTATGAAGAGAGTTGTCTACGATAAAGGAACATATACCCTCGTCACTGAAGCTTCCAATGACACAGGATGATATACTAACATTACACAATTCAATGACCATTGAAGGAAAAATTGCTACAAGGCATATAATCTTCAAACTTAAGCTACCACTACTAGCACTGGAAGATTTTGAGCTCTTTAAGCTCATATCAGTACCAGTATTGATCAACAACACCTTCCTGACAATTAAACCATCGTCACCATTCTTAAATAAACCTGCATCGTGATCAATACTACATGCTTACAGAACAAGATCTAAATTGTTTTTATTGTATATACCTAATATTGTATAAAAGTTAGAATTTAAATTCAAGTTAGTAAACCATCAAGTGTTTCTTTAACTACGTCGCGAAATCTATTTTCATATTTCAGCTAACTCTCGGTGTGATGGTTCAAGTACCACACACACTCGTCATTTAAGAAGTCAAGGTACAAGTACTTTGGTTTTGCAGCAGCAACAAACTAATTCTCGGTGTGGTGGTTCAAGCACCGCGCACACCTAATCATTTAACACTACAATGTCCGGTACTAACAAACCCCCTTAGATGACCAGATGGAGTCTGTTTGACTCCTATATCAGACGCATTCTATGTAATGATATTTTATACAGATTTTTTATGAAATGATAATGCCAATAATATATTATATGATATTTATTAAAAAAAAAACACTAAAGTAGTAAATTTTATGTGATGCCTCTTAATTTTTATGTCATTCAATTTTAGCTGTGCAAGTTTCACATATTGACTTTTTGCAGGTAGTGCATGTTCTCAATGTCGTATTTTATTTTTTGGCGGTGTGCTTTTATCTGACAATACCCAGTCGACTGAGTAGGTTCCTGGCCAGATTTTCAGTCCTCATATACGGGTCCGTAAGCTCCTCTGCTAACTTTTGTAGGAAAACTCTAGAAGAAATTTGTTCAGAGCTCACTTCCTTATATATGATCCACGCGTTTATTCCAGCTAACTCACTAGTGTTTTGAAATGAATGAATAGGCCATCTCTCGGACAATATATGTTCGTGTCATTTGATCTATAATATCTTCTCCGTAATTAGTATCATTGTAGGATTTAACACTTTCCGGTGTTTTCTTAGCATTATCCCTGATTTTTATATCTGAGTGAAGAGTGCTCAGAACAACAACATTCTTCTTTGTTTTGCCACTGATGGACAGTCATATCATATATAAAGGAGTGGTTAAATTTCGTTTTAGTAGACAGACGAAAAAATAATTAACGGTAGTTACGTTTTTACCTTTGTTGAGAAAAGTTTCCGTAAGTTTCATTACCACATGATCAGATAAACGCTCATCAGCTGGACAAGAATCATCGCTCCCTGTATAAGGAAAGCCATTTTACAAATGTTAACTGCTAACCAATACTTTACTTATCAGATTTAGAGGCTATATATAAATTGAGTAATAGGACATCTTTCCTTGATAGGAAACAATGATGAATGATGAATGCTTACGGCTTATAGCATGCAATACAGTTTTCAATAAAGCTTTTCCATTCTAGGTATTGAGAACAGACAAAATTTGTCTATCTGCAAACGTAGAGAGCGACTAAATCATTTATCAAAACGAAGAAAGCACAGTATTTAGCATAAACATTCCTTGGCATGGCCGTTTTACGCAATGGTAGACTACAGTTATCAGCCCACAAACTGTGCACAGGTAGATCGCTTGTACCAGTAACTCTTCATGCATACTTTACTCCGAATAACGCTTCAAGCATCACTAGGCATATGTTCTTCACTTCCGGCCTGCACCCTTGCTTTAGTGATGTAAAATTTTCTATATGGTGTAATATACATATAATAATTTAGCAAATCATTTCATTTACAATCATGTACAAAAATAACAAGGACCTCCACATCTGATCTCGCCACCTTTCAGCAATTATGTACTTTCCTTCAACATAGAATCAATACCCTTCAAGCCGTGGAGGTAAAGACGAATTAAAATTCCATGCCCAATCTCATAAATCATCAGTAATCAAAGCTAATGTTGCTGTAAAGTCGACCAGTATAAACTCGTTTAAATGTCCGTAACGTTTTAAGAAACATTTACTTCTCTTTGTTGCAGTTTCTTGCATGCCAACCATAACTCAGATCACTGTCCATCTAGCAACCGCTGCAAATATTGTCAACAGCAACATCACACGATACTTCATACCGCATCTGCAGATCCTGCTCACTACTCGATGCAATCAATCATAACATCGCCGACGACAGCAAAAACTTCTTCGCAGGAAGCTATTCCTTCAACTATAATATCAGTTCAAACTCTCTTAGCAAATTCAACTAGCCGAGCTCTTGCATCACCTGCTATCCTTCCCGTATTATTTTATCCTCACCAACAGGTAGAAAAATTCAAGTACGAGCATTCTTGACCAAGGCTCTCAAGCTACATTTGTGACGTCACATATAGCAACATATTTACAGTTGTCGCAACAAAGGTAAACCTGCCTATTCAAGGTATCGGAGAATCATGCCATATTGTCAAAGCTATCGTACCATTACGTATTCAATCAACTATTAGTCCACAATTTTCAATCAATGCGCCTGCATTAGTGCTGCCTAAGCTAACATTTGTATCTATGCCAGGAAAAATGCAATTTAAAGATTTAATTTTTCTTCATTATCTTCAGCTTGCCGATCCTGAATTTTGCGGAAATGCTCCAATTGACCTAATCATTGAAGTTGATATTTATTGTAGCCTTCTACTTGAAGAATTGCATAAGGGGAATCCCACAGCACAAAATACAAGTTACAATCAGAATCACCCGCAGTACAAGTACATCATATCTATATTGACTAGCCTTCTGATCACTTGGACATTTTACTCGTCGTGTATTTTGGTCCCGCAATCTCGCAGCCTTTTGTCAGAAGAAGAAAGGAATGATTATTCAACAGTACAATCCACTGTTTTTTATATGCCTCATCATGGGGTTTTTAATCAAAACAGAATAAGTACAAAATTACGAGTCGTTTTTAATGGATCTAAAGACCGAGTAGGATTGTCGTTGAATGAATCCTTAGCTATTGGTCCAAAATGTCAATCTGATTTATTCATTATTCGTTCTACAGTGGAGGCAACATGCTCTCGCGTTAAATGTCGATATAAAGATGATGTACCATCAGATTCTTGTGGCTCCATAGAATAGTGATCTTCAACGAATTGTCTAGAGAAAATCACAGAATGACTCAATTCAAAGCTATAGACTATTGACTGTGACATATGGGACATCCTCTGTTCCTTATCTTGCCATAAGGACGCTTCATCAGCTCTCAGATGATGAAAAGTCTCGGTATCCATCCCGAGCAGCAATTATTCGAAATAATTTTTATGTGGATGATGTGCTATTTGGTGGCGAAGATGTTAATTCAGCTATGCAGGCACAACAAGAACTCATATCGATACTTGAAGCAGGAGGTTTCCAGCTCAATAAATGGGCATCAAACTTTTCTGAGGTACTGGAACTGGTAAACATTCACCAAACCAATTCATCCCTTAGTTTATCAGATAATTCTGTGGTGAAAATACTTGGCCTTCTATGGGAGCGGCGTAAAGATTATTTTAAATTTCGTGTGAACCTTCCAGATCCATTAAATTTTCTTACAAAAAGAAAGTTATTATCGGAGATAGACAGATTGTATGATTCATTGGGACTCATTTCACCCGCCATTTTATTGGCTAAAACTATCATTATGTCTTCAGAAGATTCATTTGGATACTCCACTATCTAACGACATCATTAAGGAGAGCTCACATACCTGCAAGATGTCTCCATTCCTCGATGGATCGGAACACATTCTACAACAAAGTATTATGACATTCATGCAAGCATATTCTGCAGTTATATATATTTTCGTGCATAACTTTGACAACATTCAAGTGTCTTTACTTTGTGCCAAGACCAAGCTGGCACAAGTGAAAACGCTTTTAATACCAAGACTGGAATTAATGGGTGCTCACCTGGCAGCGAAATTGGTCCATAGTCTAAAAGAAGCCATAGATTTCACAACCATCCAAATATATTGCTGGACTGATTGCTCAACCGTACTATCCTGGACTGCATCACATCCATCACGATGGAAAACATTCATTGGGAATCGTACTAGCCATATTCATGAGTTATTGCCATCAGCCAAATGGAGATATGTTCCGTCTGCCCATAATCCTGCAGATTGTGCTTCAAGGTGTTTCTGCCTCCCAACTTATTACTCACCCACTGTGGTGGACAGGACCAGGTTGGCCAAAGCTAGCATCTACATTATGGCCACAAACATCTGCTTCTAGGAAGACTAAATGTACCGATGAAGAGCTCGAGGAAAAGTCCATCAAAACATCGGAGACGACTGCAGCCTACATTGAATATTGGAATCTTATTAATCGGTACAAATCATTAACTCGACTAGTGCGCGTCACATCCTGGTGTTTTAGATTCTTGAAAAATGTTCGTACATCTCAAATTCGCACCTATGGAGAACTTGTGGCTACCTTCACTACGAGCTACTGGCACCAAACTTTGCTTAGCAATCCCACTAAGCATTTGTTAGGTTTTGTGAATTGACACGAAAAAGCTCTTTTAAAAGATTGGAAAAGGTTATGAATAAGTAGGCCTTGTTTCTCATAAAAAAATAAATACAACAAAAAAATAAATAGTCGCTATCAGAAAATCATTCGAGTAACTTACAAGAATATTTAAAAAAAAAAGTCCTCGTTTGTAAATATAATTGATTTTGATTATTTTTCTGTCTGTCCGAGTATAGTTATTAAATTTTCTTGTCCGTCCGCTATTTATAAAACTGAATAAGTTTACGCGTTTTGTTATCCATCTGATACAAAACGCTTTTGTTTTTCCTACGTTAAAACAAGTTATCCCCGTTGGGAATTTACCCATTTTGCACACCTGGGTAGAAGGAAGTTTTTCGTACTAGAAGTAAAGGGTCCGCCAAATAACTTTTTTTTTTGAAAATGCTATAAAAAAAAACTACTGAATATTTTCTCAAATTTCTTTTTTTATTTGAAAGTACAATCCTTCCGGTTAATAATGGAAAATAATTTCATTCAAATGGCTGCCTCGGCTGGCCATGCAGTAGCCTACACGATCGGTCCAATTTTTAAGCACATTATCGATTGTGTGCAGCTGTATTTCACCAATGGCTTCACGAATATTGTCCTTTAAAGCGTCAATTGTCTCTGGCTTGTCGGCGTAGCACTTATCTTTGAGGGCACCCCACAAATAATAGTCCAACGGTGTCAAATCGCAGCTCCGAGGTGGCCAAACGACATCAGCTCTGCGGCTGATAATGTGATCTTCAAAAACAGGGCGCAAAACATCGAGTGTAGCTTCGGCTGTGTGGCACGTAGCGCCGTCCTGTTGAAACCAAATGTTGCCAATATCCTCCTCTTCAATTTTCCTGAACAAAAATTCGTTCAACATGGCCCGATAACGATTGCCATTGACTGTAACAGCCACTCCTTGCTCATTTTCGAAGACAAATGGCCCAATTATGCCTCTGGACCAAAATCCGCACCAATCAGTGACTCGTTTTGGGTGTATCGGCTTTTCAATGTATGCGTGCGGGTTTTCTGTGCCCCAAATGCGACAATTTTGCTTGTTTACATACCCGCCAAGATCAAAATGAGCTTCATCCGAAAAGATGATTTTTTTGGCAAAATCGGCATCTTCTGTAAGTCGATCGCAGGCCCACTCAGCGAAGCGAAAACGCATTGGATGGTCAGTTGGCTTCAACTCCTGAACCAATTGGACTTTGTATGGCGTCATACCAAGATCTTTATGCAAAATTCGTCTCAATGATGTCTCCGAAATGTTCAATTGTTGAGAACGACGGTGAATTGATGTTGATGGCGCTTCACGCACACTTTCTGCCACACAATCAATATTCTAGGGTGTACGCACTGTTTTTGGCTTTTCACGCTTTGGTTTATCGATGAGGATGCCAGTTTCTTTCACTTTTTTCACAAGATAACGAACATACGAAGCTGACGGTGCTTCTCTTCTTCCAAAATCCGTACGCAATTTTCGCACACATTCTGCAACATTACCATGATTTTCAAAGTAATGTCGCAATATTTCCCAGCGTTGTTCAAGCGTATACACAACCATATTCGTTCAGCGGAAGAATAAAACTAATTATCTGTCAAATCAGACATGAGCTAAGTGTTACCATTCACGAAATAAGCACTAGTTGAAAAAAAACGTTAGATGGCGGACCCGTTATTTAAAAAGGCAGAAGCTACATTCGGCGCAATTAAGTTGTTTTATTTAATTACAACACCTATTTCAACACATCGCAACGTAACACTAGAGCCCTATCCAGTGCAGTCATATGAAAAATAGAGTTCCCCTCACCTTATAATAGGAAATCAGGCCTTATCATGAAGAGGATCAATTGTTGGTGAGAGCCATATCCAGCGCAGTCATATAAAGAGCAGAGTTCCCCTCACCTTATAATAGGAACTCGGGCCTTAGCATAAAGAGAATCAATGGGTTGGTTAGTGAGTGCCATGTAAGTCATCTTACAATATAAAATTAACATCAGTCGACCTCAACGCTGCTCTACAATTTTGGATTAAGCAAGATCACCAGGTACTTTCCCAGTGGAACATCAACTACTTTCAACTAAGCGACTTTTACCAGCCAGGCATTCTTTGCTCCGCTTGTCTCCAATTTTGCAACCCAGATGCCTTAACAGTTTATATTGGTGGAAGACTGCAGAATTCAGAGTTCCCTTACAGTGCTCAACATCAATATCTCTAAGTGAAAGTCAGGCAGCTTGCAACATTAGTAGTTCGTGATGCTCACCAGAAAACCTTACACGGAGGAGTTCAGTTAACACTCAGCTATATCAGACAACGGTTTTGGATTTTTGGTGCTCGCGACTTAGTCCGAAGACATATGTATACATCACTGCTTGGTCTGCTTCCGTCAAAAGGCCAAGTCCCAACAGCAACTTATGGGCATCCTGCCAGCCGGACGGGTCCGGCCCAATAGGCCATTTCTGCATACTGGAGTTGACTATGCGGGTCCGATCCATGTAAGATATGGTCCAGGACGTGGGGTGAAATATCACAAAGCTTATGTTGCTCTCTTTAATTGCATGGCAACTAAGGCTATTCATGTAGAGCTTTCTCAAATTAAACTAGTGAAGCGTTCGTTGCTGCTTATAAAAGATTCACTACAAGACGAGGTTACTGTCAAAAGGTATTCAGTTTCATTGGAGCTACAAATGAACTGCAGAAGTCATGTTTCTTTTGTCAATCACAGCTGCCGCCAAAATTTAGCCATATGTTAGCCTCGCAAGGAACGGAATGGCATTTCATTTTCCCACATGCTCCCAACTTCGGAAGTTTATGGGAAGCAGGATTTAAGGCAATCTAACACCATGTAAAAAGAATTATAGGGAGTTCAACGTTGACCTTCAAGGAACTATACACACTTCTAACGCAGATAGAAGCATGCGTAAACTCTCGCCCTTTAAATCCTCGCAGCCCAGACGCAGACGAGTCTCAAGTGCTAACTCCAGGCAGTTTTTTAATTGGCAGCGCCCTGCTGACAATCTCAGAACCTAACCTTGAACACATACATGTCAACCGCCTGGTACGATGAAAACTTGTCCAGCAGATGCACTACCATTTTTGGAATCGATGGTCAACAGACTATCTCAACAGCTTACAGGAGTGAACCAAGTGGCTGAAAAAACAAGGCAATGTGAAACCTGGGCGTCTCGTCCTCATTCGTAAAAATGATCTGCCACCTTCTACATCGGCTTTAGGACGCATCCTTAGTGTTCATCCCGGCTCAGATGGACTTGTTCGCGTTGCAACAATTAAGACTTGTAATCAAGTTCTGAAACGCTCCATTACTTAACTGTGTGATCTTCCAATTTCAGAGAATGAAGATCTAACTATTCGATACTGAGGATTTGCCACGGCGGGCGGTCAAGACTCGACAAATCTCTTATACTAACAATCGAAATTCTCATACCCAACTTGAACTAATCCTGAGCAGCCATGCGATGATATTCAGCAGACTCACTCAGCGGTAATGTGAAGTACATATACTAAAATTGGTTAGAACATATATACATATACATATAACGTAGACACTTGATGTAACTCAGCACTTCACGAAAAGTCTAGGCACTTCATGAAATGTAGCCAGAAAGTGTGACAGCTTGCGCTTAATGATTTTTTGCATGATGTGTCTAAAGTTTTTAGCCACTTCATGAAATGCTACAAGCCTTTACGCAGATAGTGTAATACCAACTGACATAACCGAATGCTAGGAGAGGTAGATGAGTGGTGAAGGCGGAGGTCTGTAGACAATGTCTACAGAAAAACGCGAAACGGGTCGGGAATCACAACATCTTTTCTCGACCGAGTGCGACATCTCGAATGAGAACAGCTCCGATAACTCCAGCTCGACCGCTAAATAGGGAAGACAGTCTGCCCAACCACCAGACCTCATCGAACAATCATAAGACTGTCCGTTGATATTATTCAGTGACACTGGTGATCTCGACAAGCCATCTGACAGTCAAATGAGTTTTAATCTCTTAGCAGAGGCAGAGAACTTAATTGACTTCTCTGAAGATTTTCAAGCTCCCGTTTCCACTAGTAGGGAGCCAAAGACACTTTTAATAGACACTTCGTTGCAAGAATACCCAATTCTTGATAATTACAACCGATCATAACTACTTCAGACAATGTTAGAGCAGAAAGTTCAGTCTCCCGCTTACTCAATATTAAGACGGCCACCAAGCTCTACGATGACGAGTGGGTGTGAGCTGGTCTTATATCCGTTGACACCGCATCATACGCGTCTACAAATTTATAACAAGGTACGAGACCATATTTTCTCTTCAATGGCTGAACTTATGGGAATTATGATTCCTGATCTGGACCTATGTAGAAGAAAAAAACAATCAACTGTTCGGTGGCGTGATTACTGTCGACAACTGGCCCACTGCCAAAGAAAAGCTGCTCGGGCGAACTAAGACTGGGTTGCTTGATAGTGGTGCCACTGTCACCAGGGAGCCAGGGAGCTTTAGAGAAACTAGTAGAAGCATATGTCGAATAGAGGAGGTATCGCACTCGCAGAGGTGGCTAATGAAGCCATGACGAATGTTCATGGTCATGTGGACTTGGATGTCACTATTCGAGGTGAGACCAAGAACGTGTGCTTTTACGTCGTTCGTGGGATCACTCAGGCATTGTATCTGGGAGTAGACTTCTGGCGTCTATTTAGGATGGCTCCAATTGTGCTAGGTGCAATTGCGGAGGTGAAACCAAGCTCCTGACACTGACCGCCATGTTCTTTCTAGTCAGGAAAATCAACGTAAACAGCTTTTTCCTTCCTTCGTCTCGTTGGGTTAGGAAAAACATCTTTGATCACTCACAAGATTGAAACGATACATGCTACTCCGATAAAACAGATATTTTATCCTACTTCACCGCCAATGCAGAGTATGATAGATACCAAATTAGAGCGAATGCTATCACTGAATGTAATAGAGAGAGCCAGAGTTCTTGCAGCTCTCCAGCTGTTCTAGTGAGGAAGCCTGGGAAGGTTCGGCTTTGGTTTGACGCCAGGAAAGTCAACTTCGTTACTAAGAAGGACGCCTATCCACTGCCGCAGGAAGACGCACTTCCGAGTCTACTTCCTCCGGCAAATTACATAATAAGCCTGGACCTGAAAGACGTTTTTGTGGATCATCCCACTAGACACTAATCCCAGAGAAAAGTCATCCTCCCTATCAGTACACGGTGATGCCATTCTGCCTATGGAACGCTCCACAAACTATGTGCCAACTTATGGACAAAGACATGCCGTTCAATATTCGTGAGAACCTCCTTGTCTATCTGGACCACTTGCTAATTTTTTCATTAGATTTTGACTTTCATCTCACTCTACACTCTCATGTAGCGAATTATTTGAGAAAAGGTGCCCTCACTATCAATGTAGAGAAGAGTAAGTTCTGTATTACAGAGACTAAATGCTTGGGTTTCATTTTTGGGAAAAGAGGAATAAGAACTGACCCAGATAAGCCATAGTTGACTACTGGCCTCTTAAAACTGTTCAACAAGCCCGACGCCTACTAGGTATGGCGGGATAGTATCATCGATTCATTTCGAACTATGCTGATCTAACTGTGTCCATAACAGACACTGAACAATCAGTCAGTTTCAATGGACACCTGAAGCCTAGACGTCTCTGGGACAGTTGAAACAGAAACTTACTTCTGCTCTATTGTTAGTGAGTCCAGATTTCGTCAATCCGTTTGATATTGAGTGCGATGTGAGCCAACAAGGTATTGGTGGAGTGCTGTTACAACTAGATGACGATGGCCACGAGAAGCGGATAGCCTTCGTCTCGCTCGAAAAAGTTGAATTCAGCACAAAGAAACTACACAGTCACGGAGCAGGAATGCTTAACAGCAATACTAAGTGTGCAGAAGTTCCGACCTTTCATTGAACTTATGCCGTTTAAGCTAGTGACTGATTATACGAGCTTAAAATGGCTGATGTCTCAAAAGAACCTCAGCGGTAGACTAGCTCGGTGGAGCCTATAGCTTTAAAGTTTCAACTTCACCATTACAATATAGAAAAGGGTGCCTGAAAGTCATCCCTGATGCTCTGTCACGGATTCACTGTAACAGTTTGACACCATCTGAATATCCTAGTCCGGAAGCTGACCTGAGTTCTCCATATTTCAACTCGTTGGAATATAAAGAGCTGAAGTAGAAAGTTAAATCAGCTTCTAATAATTTACCAGATCTGTGTGTCAGGGATGATTTCGTTTATATTCGGACATTTCCGTGAACATGCTATGGTCGCAGCATGCTGCCTGATGCAGTATGCTATACTTGTGCCACTGACAGCTAGCAGCATTGCTCACATTGCGCCGTACTGCGATTGTACCGCCAATTGTACCGTGCTGCGTGAGTAAAACCTGACGGGGGAACAAATCTGGGAGAAAAAAAAAGAAAGAAGATTCTTTTTCCGCCTTGCCATATTGCACCGAAGGTAGCTACCAAACCCTCCCCAAAACCCCACAACACACATTCACATTCATACGTAAAACTCTTTAGTAATGAACGCCACTCTCAAAGGGTGGTAGTTACCACCCCACCCCAAAATCCCCTACACGTAAGAAAACTTTACCCCATCGGAAAGCTCCTCATTCACTCATTCTAAATCAAAAAACCCCATGTAAATCCATCCACGTTTACTACCCTAAAACTCTTTCGTCACGAACGGCACTCTCAGGCGCTCAGGCGTTTATGAACTCAGACACAGTTTTTTAGTCAGAGGTTAGATCACCGACGTGGCGGGTATAGTGGTACGTCTCCAGTTATCTGCAACTGTAATTGCAGTGAAGAGGAGTTACCATCAGCGCAGGAGCAATTATAGTCATCTAAAAGAAGAAAAAAAGAAGGAAAATTCAGGTTTTTAGTAGCAAATAAGAAAAGATGTTTTCAGCGACCGGTCAAGAAAAGGCTGCCAATAAAATATGCAGAGTATTCTTTGTCAAACCGGACGGGAGTACACAATAAGACGTGCTACGATAGATGCTAGATATCGTAAAATGGGTAGTGCATTCTAGAATTGACCACATCACATTTTAGAGCGTACCGAGAGCATATGTTTCTTTAACAGAAGTCTTGTATACATTTGATAGGCCTCTTCAACAAGGCAGATCTGAGAAAATAGAATCACTCGACATATACATCATTTCAAATGGTGTGGTCCATTCCGGAATGGACCACCCAGGCATATATATACTATATATACTATATATATATACATATGTATACTTTTTTTGGAACTGTATGCGATATCTAGTTCTTGTGCCATCTATGGTGCTACGCATAATCCTTGCATTTTACACTATAAGACGCCAAGATTCGTCAACAACCACAATTGGGGAAGTCGCGACACAAGTGTACAAGTGCACATAGCATAGCATCAGTAGTAATCAGACATAACGTTTTGATTAGGTATCGGATTTTTCCTGGACTATAGAGACAATATCAAACCCAAAATATAGGAGGTACTCGCCATACTGGGGCTACTCAAACCTAAGATAGGCTCGATGGATTGAGAATGGCTCATATAATGACATTTTCGTCCCATGACAGCTAGCTTAAAGAATGCATTACGAACATTTTTTTTTTAATCTTAAATCTGAGAATTTATAAGATATAGCATATATAAATTTATAGTCTTGTACGCATATAGAATGCTGATCGATGATATTTTGTGATTTTTTTTTATTGATTTTGTGAATTTATAAGATATAGTACATATAGATTTATGCTTTATATGCATAGAGAGTGCTGATCGACGCTATACTATAACATGATTTTTTTTTTAACTTAACTTTGTGATTTTATACGATATAGTACGCATAGATCTATAATTTTGAATGCACATAAAGTGTTATGTGATGCCATGACATAAATTTTGTTATCTTAACTTTGTGAAATTATAAAATAGTAAGTATAGATTAATAGTTTGGTTGTCATATACATATGGTGCTGTTCGGTGAATTTTTGTTAAATTTCAGTGTTTTGTAAAATTATTGCACACTAATACATTCAAAATTTTGCACTATTTAATACTTATGGCCGGTTTCACAGTCAAGGCTTAAGCCACAACGATGGCTTAAGCCAAGGCTTAATAAATATTTCGGTTTCACAGTCAAGGCTTAAGTGAAATCACTGGTTTAAGGAAAGCTTAACTTAAGCCCGTCATCTCGAAGGATTAAGCCTCAGATTTTGCTGTGAAACACATAAGATATTATTGCTAAATATATATTTTGCCTAAATATTATAATTTTTGTTATTAAATGAACGTGCATATTTCAAAAGTTATATTTTAAAACGAAAAATAGTTATCTAATTAGCAGTTTTGAGTACTGTCTGGCAGCTAGTGTCAGCATTCCATCTGACGTTTTAAGAAGAAACCAAACAGTTTAGGACAAAAATGAGTTATTTATCTGATGCAGAATATAAGAGACCAAGACATGTATAATATAATATCGCAGTGTGACCCGTGAAAAAATTATAAAGAGGCGCCCGCAACATTTCGAGAAATGGGATGACGTTGATTTTTATTCTCGGTTCCGGCTGTAGATACACTCGACTTTGTTGGTTTACGTTGTCGAAACATTCTGCAACAATGATTTGGGATTTGATATCCTTCCACAACAAACTGGTAAATAAAAAGTTCTTCTTCTTTTCGCTTAGTTTTTAATCCACAATGGCAATTTTCCTTTAAAAAAATTCACAATTACCGCAGTGCTGACAACTTAAAAATTTTCATCCGCGGCTTAACCAAGCCTCAGCTTACTGAGTACTGTGAAACCGAGTAGGCTTAAGTTCTGGGCTTAAGCCACACCCGTGGCTTAACTAAGCTCTGGCTTAAGCCTGGACTGTGAAACCGGCCATTAGCACTACTATATTTTCACTCGATATGTCGCTTCTTTTTAGTTATTTATTCAAAGGTCTCATGTACACGAATTTTCAGGTATCAGCACTTCCTCTTCTCTCTATATTTTAAGGGTAGCAGGCAGATCTGACAAATTCGAATCTGTAAAAACTTTAACATGAGTAAACTTTAGAATATAGAGAAAACAGGAAGTCTTGATACCTATTAAATTCGTGTGCATGAGCGTGGCTTTCTTCAGACCACTGACATATATAATATGGACTGATTAACTTTCTATTTCATTTGGGCTCAGTTGCTAATGTCAAAAAAGTTCTCACACCGGTACCAACATTAAAAAAAAATCATTGGCGGGAAGTTGAAAAAATGAGCACGCAGCTCGAAAAGCGATTATAATAAAACCTTTCGAATTTCTACTGCATATCTAATGAATATATTGCGTTTGATAAAACAATTTTATCAGTAATTTACCCAAATAATTAATTTAAAAACATTTATTTCGACGAACCCACTTATTTATTTGTTTACAGTTCTCTCTCAGTTGGTACTTGGTGCTTAGACCGAAAGAGTTAGCAATATAGAAGTGAGCCCACTTTTTGCAGTACATTTCTATGAACGTAGTCAGTCTATATTTTATATATGTCAGTGCTTCAGACTATCATGAAGTAGGTCAGAATTATATTGAAGAATGAGACAAATGTATTTTCAGCTGTCAAACGAAATTTGCAAAATTTGAAAGAATTTGTATCTTGTAAAAATAACGACGTGGGAAATCATTTTTTAGGCAAGTATAGTTATAAAATATTGATTTATGTACTTTACACACTTTTTATAATGAATTAAATTGAAATTAATAGCAAAAACGATGAAATATCGAAGATTTGTTTATGTTTGAGATAACTGAGAAACTCCCTAAGTATCATGGCGCAGTGGCAGCGACTGAGAGCTTTTTCGGTGGGACCAACTGCAGTATTTTCAACCATATATCTTGCTGCCCCGCTCTCTATATTGATTCTACTACACGGCTGTACTGAGCTTTCACTACAGCGACCACAGATGCTAACGGAACCAGAATTTGACTACACCAAATTTGGTTTATCACACTTTCTGTACTCTCTATTTTCTAAGGAGTAGACCCACTGACAAATATAACATGGACTACCTGATTGTCTATTTTATATGGATCAGTTGTTGGCAGGGTTGTGACAATAATCTTAATTTAAAGTTTTACTTTCGCTTTAATATTCATATTAAAAGTTCAACAAAATACAGATGCATTCGAAATAATTTGGAAGCTTATCTCCTACAACATCAAATATTTTTTAAACTTGATTTTTAAAGAAATAAAATTAAGCAATTTGTGTGTGCCTGTCCCTAAAAGTAGGTATGGGGGACAGAGAAAGAATTACAAATATTGTATTGCCATCCATTTCTATTCTATATATTCATTTGGAAAACCAATGAACTGAAACTGGACTTTGGGCTCGACACTGACTTATAACAATGGACTGAGCTATTGGCTATTTCATGTGGCACAAAAAAATATTGTGTTTCTGCATACCACCGTGAGAGCACCCTTTAAAACGTTTACTACATAAAAAATTCAACCAATCAGATGAAATTTTACACCTGTACATCGAATTAAATTAAAAGAAACTATTTTCTTGTGTCCAAGTGATATTTTAATCGCTTATAAGCACTCTTATAAGAAATTAAACTAATTCCGACTTTAATTTTCAAAAGTTATTCCTAACTGAATCCTGCGTATGGGCAAGAGAGACGGCGCATGGTAAACACTATCATTACCTTATTCTTTCTGCGGTGATTTCATCTGCAGCAAACATGAAATGGCATAAGTAAGCGTTCAGTGAAGAATATTTTGTGTTGGTAGCTCCAACTCTGCCATAGGGCGAAAGAGAGAGCTATAAAACTTGTGCCATTCTTTCCTATAGGAAAATGGCAATACGCTCAGTCCATTGTTATAAGTCAGTGGGGCTCGCGCACACAAAAAGCTGAGCTTAACTGGCTGAACTTATCAGAGCTGATGCAAACAAACATACTTCACGCACAGTGATAAGCACACCGCAAGCGGAACTGAACTGATCTGTACTTAGCTGACCGGAGCTGATTTTGGTTTTTTCAAGTAAAATAGCACGACGTAATTTTACGGAAACCATATTTTAAAAATACCAATTTTTACATATATAGTATGTACACACGCTATTCCCTTATAAAGGTATTAAACCATTTGTGCAATGTACCCTCAGTAAACTTCTCTGAAAGATATTCAGCAAACAATGAGAAAACACATATGTATATAAACTTAAAAACTTTAACATTACGAGTGTGCAATTGCACACGTAATAATCAGCTTCGACCAGCTCAGTTCCGCTTCTCATTTGTGTATCAAGCAATTTTTCTGCTTGCTGATAAGCATTCGCAAGTTCAGCTCAGCTCAGTTAAGCTCAGCTAAGCTTTCTGTGTGCGCGAACCATAAGGTGGATTTTGTATAGAACTTATTATTTGAAGTTCGGCGGAATAAAGTAGTTAAACCAAAAAAAGACAACTATAGAAAAGCTATCTCATAATAATGCCAAATAATGTAAGCAATTTCAAGTGTGTCAGCAGTCCATTTTATATATGTCAGTGAGTGGACCTTAGACCCATTGACATAAAAAATGGATTGCTGATACCACTGAAATTGCTTACAATATTTGACATTATTATGGGATCACTTTTCTATAGTTGTCTCGTTTTGGTTTAACTACTTTATTCCGCGGAATTACAAACAATAAGTTCTATACAAAATACACCATAGTCCAGTTTCAGTTCAGTGGTTTTCCAAACGAATATATAGGATAGAAATAGATGGCAATACAATAATTGTAAACCTTTCTCTGTCCCCCATAGCTACTTTTAGGGGCAGGTAGACAGAAATTGCTTAATTTTATTTCTTTAAAAATCAAGTTTAAAAAATATTTGATGTTGTAGGAGATAAGCCTCCAAGAATAAAAATAATTCCGAATGCTTCTGTAATTTGTTGAACTTTTAATATGAATATTAAAGCGAAAGTAAAACTTGAAATTAAGACAACTGTCATGCCCTGCCAAAAAGAGTTGACCCATATGAAAGAAAAATCAGGCAGTCCATGTTTATATGTCAGTGCTTAGACCATATAACAGACAGGAATGCTTATAAGCCAAATTAAATGAAGCTTCTCCACATTTGGACTGAGTTCAATTTTTTTAGTGTGAGAGCTCAGTGCAGATACAAACAGCTAGCAGAACTCATAAAGGAGCAGTCAACTTATGCTAATAAGATAATTTGTTGCCATTTCTACGCGCTGCCATTACTTTAGGCCCGCCGCACATTGAACACATCAAAGCATAAGCAAACGGGCAGTGAAAGAGTAAAACTATTCCTCTTGTGCGACTTCGATACGAAGCGCATATTGAACACAGGAAAACTATTTCTCTATTTCGCCTATTTTGATAAACGGTGTCATAGCCCAGATCTTAGCTGGTAATGTAGAAATTAAGCCAGGTCTGTCATCATATCGTCATTATACCATTAAGCACAAATCATAAACTTAATTAAGCTAACGCAATCAAAACTGTTATTATGCATAAGATCATCGAACCAGCGATCACAATTCACCAAAGTGAGCAATGGCAAATTCCAATTTTTTGCTTTATATGCATTTTCCACAATATCCACGCGACAAGTTGTAGTCTCGCGATAATAATTTAATGACTTGGGAACTACTGTTGGGTCAGCATGCTCACTGCGGACAATTGTTGATCGCCAAAGTCGATGAACCCTCCTTTTAGGTCAGGTATTACATTGAATTTGTAATTGATTGTATGCAATCGATTTTATTATAAATATGGTTCACCAAATAAATAAATTGTTCAGTACTGTTTTAAAGGCACCAGTTTTAATTACTACCATTTCAGTTTATTTTAATTTGATTCACATTCATCTCGAAGCCGTATCAGCTCATCACCGTTCAAGCAATTCTACACAAATTCAATACAAGCATCGACATCTTACTCGTCAGTGGCTTATATTCATGCGTCTAGTTCCGCCTCGCAATTACAATACAGGAATTTTAATCCAACATTTGCATCAAGGGTAGTTACGCCATGTTCTATTGAACTCAGTAACCAGCAGCTACCTTCATCGTGGAGTACTGAGCTCTTAGCCGATTCTGATTAGCTTTTTGGAGTATCGATAAGCATCGATAGTCTATCCTTCAGCGGTCTAGATTTACGTATCTAAACCTTCTCCTAGTTAAAACAGAAAAGTTTTGATTCAACAAATGGGTAAAAATTCTGTCTAAATAGAATAATTTCACTGTTCGGTAGTACTACACTGTGAGCTAGGCGCGACAGACGAATAGAAAAACTGTACGTCAATTACAGAGTACACAGGCGAGACAAAGGCCTCTGCCTCTGCTGAATCTCTGCTTTGTGCAAGAGTTTTAGGGTAGTAAACGTGGATGGATTTACATGGGGTTATTTGCTTTAGAATGAATGAATGGGGGCTTTCCGATGGTGTAAAATTTTCTTACGTTTTGAGAGATTTTGGGGTGGGGTGGTAACTACCACCCTTGGGGTTGTCCAATTTGGGCCGTGTGGGATGAGTGGAGATTCGAGAGTCGTTAATCGAGATTCGAGAGTCGAGATTCGGGATTCGAGAGTCGTTATTCGAGATTCGGCATTCGAGAGTCGTTATTCGAGATTCGAGAGTAGAGAGTGTATAGATTTATGGAAATAGAAAATGAAATATATTAAAAAACGTTTTAAAATAAATAACTTTCGTAAATAAATTGCACTAAAAAGTAAAAGATAATTTTTTCCTTCTCAGTGATATAAACAAGAAAAATGTCATTACAAAATAGAAATCCTACAACTTAGATTAAATCTTAAAAGTTTGGGCTTGAGTTGCAGTTAGACAATAGCAATTCTAGCTATGGATGCCCAAACTTTTAAGATTTAATCTAAGTTGTAGCATTTCTTATTTTACAACGAAAATTTTCTTGTGTATATCACTGAGAAAGAAAAATTTATTTTTTACCTTTTACAGCAATTTATTTACGAAAGTTATTTATTTTAAAAGTTTTTTAATATATTTTATTTTTGTGCTTGCATCTCTTTTGCGCTGCATTTTTCGTTCTTCGTTAAGTTCGTCCCCTTCGAGATATTATGAGGGGAAGAAAGCTTCACTCATATACATGAATTTTATACGATACCCACATTCCTGAGTGATATATGCCCTAAGAAGTGGAGTGAGCCGCAGCCGGATTAGTGCTATATACATAAACAATCGTCTTACGTAAAACTAGTTCTAAATATCTCTGGTCTAAACGTATTCAATATCTGGGCCGCATTCATCGTTTAAGCTCTCTAAGCTAATAGCTGCTTTAGCAGCTCTCTGTCGTGCATTATTTCTCAAATAAACTAATTCCCGCAGTAAGAGCTATTTTTCGGCAATTCCCTTAGCCAAATGAGGCCTAGTCTCTTTGAATTTTTGGTCGAATCGGTCCAATAACTGACTGTAGTACACCCCTGTTATCGTTTTTTCTCTCTCCAAAAAGTCGACGTGGATTACTCCTTTGGAATCCCAGAAAATCGTAGCCATAACCTTCCCGGCCGATGGAATCACCTTTGCCTTCTTCGGAGCATATTCGCTTGGAAATCTAAATTGTTTTGACTGCTACTTGCTTTCTGGCGTATAATAGGAATCCAGGTTTCATCCACGGTTACGACCCGACACAAAACTCCTGCCGATCTCGTTTAAAGATATCCAAACACTGCTTCGAAGTTTGCTGCAGTATCCGTTTGTGGTCCAACGTGAGCAATCGCGGCACCCATTAAGCCGACAGCTTTTTCAACCCCAAATTTTTATGCAAAAGAAACGCCTACGGCCTCCGCTACATCACGTACTCCATACCAATACCACAGATTATACGGATATCTAGTCTGAAGATGAGAAGGCAGTCGCTTATCTGCAATTTGCGGGTTCAATTTTAGGATGAGTACACAGTAAGATTAAAAGACCCTTTCACTTAACATGAATTCTTTGATCTCATTTAACAGAAATTTGTCTTTATAGAAAATGTTGGAGGATATAAAACCTCACATTTCAGAAACTAGACCCAATGAGAGACATAGAGTATCTTACAATAGCTTTAAGGAAGTATGAAACATTGGTGGTAGACGAACTGCTACGATCATGGACTATTCAATAAAGTTCGATAGAATTACCTTCAATAACGATATTTTTTTACGTGTCTGATTTCAGTACTCTTCAGAGATATTCAAGGAACCTTGAAAAAACTTTTAAACTAGATTTCTTTCCCTGCTCTTCGAAACTAACAGACCGCTCAGGGGCACGTAGTCCACTCAATACCCCCCCCCCCCCCGACAACCATTTTGGAATGATCGCTACTTCCGAAACCAGGGGCTTCGAACCTATATCACTAGTATCTATAACCTACACTAGCTACGCAGATACTGACTGGGATGTTTTCAGATTAGATCTCTATCATAAGCTGAATTCCATAATAATATCCGAGGTTATCAATATACCAAATAATTAGATCAACAGACTGTTCATATCCAAAGGCTACGGATAGGTTGGACCTTTCCAACGGTCTATAATTTTTTTCCATCCGCTTCTCCGTTTTTTGAAGTTATTGCTCATAAAAGTTAAACTTTTGAATATTTAACCGTTTTTTCTTATTTAACTATTTTTATCAAAAAACACATCATGAATACTAATATTTCATATTGAATTTAAGAAGCCCAAAATCTTAGTTATTTCGGAAACCGTTAGGATCCTCCCCCCCCCCCCCCCCCCCCGCCCCCTCACCATACAATTTTTTGCTCGTCTAAGCATGACCTATCCGTAACCTTTGGATATGACACCACTTACGAAACACCTTGTATATCATAAGTCGTATCACACAATCCGTGCCTTTAATTTAAAGTTATCCCAAGTTATATAAAACTGAAGTGTAACAACATATCATTAGCGGCAATGAAAGCGAAAAAAGCAGCAAAAATTATTTTGCTAAGATCTGAGATAAAAAAGTGGTATGCAGCTAGAGACAATCTAAGCTTCTACATATATTTAGTGCACAGCTGTTTGATCAGTGTACTAAGTGCTATAAAATTTTAGTGGCTAGTCTATGAGGTACAAGATAAAGCAGAACTTGCAGGCAGGAAAAAAGAGCACAGACAAGAACGAATTGATACGTTTAATTGAAAAAACGACGGAAAGGTGACGAATAAATTAACAAAAAGGATTACGGTGATTCCATAAATTTTTATCAACACGTACCTATATAAGACTATAGACAAAAATATGCGTATATTAATTGTAACTAAGCGTAAGAGAGTATTACTTGTAATCGAGGAGTAGGAAATCCATTGGAGCGCTTAAGACGACATCTATAATAGCCAAAAATGACAGTAGATGTCAGAAACTACGTAAATTCATGTGACTTGTGTAAAGAAATCAAGGCTCCTAGCACCATCCTTCGACCACCAATGGGAATTCAGTCTCAAGAACGGCCATGGTAACGTATATACATATATAGACTTATTGGGTCCATACTACAGCGAATGGAAATATTTGCATAATAATTTCCCTTGACCACTTCTCAAAATACCCCTTAGTAAAACCGATTAGGAAAACTTCGACTCAACAAATATGTAAATTTGTGGAAACTTTGATATTTCACATGTTTCGAGTCCAGTAAACGATAGGATCAGACAACGGAACGCAGTTTCGATTCACTCACTTTGCCAAACTTCTGAAAAAATACGGGGTGCATCATTTGCGAACAGCAGTATATTCACCGCAAGCAAATGCATCCGAGCGAGTAAATAGATCCATACTAGCTGGAATCCGAGCATGTCTAACGAGGAGCTCAGTAGAATTCAAGGTAGGTCACGGGGTATACCCAAGAAATTTCATGCAGAGTAGCTGAATCAAATCAGTGACAAATTAGGTCCAAAATTCCTAAAATATCGAATACGATCTCCCTATAAGAACTCAAAGACCTCCAAGCTAAGGCAATAAGCGTCTGCCATGCTAAAGATATCCGGCCATGACAATTGACAATGTCTTAGAATAAGTGCACAAGCACATTTCAATAGTGACAAACATTCCCTAGTACTCACACATAGGCCTTAGCCTTCATTAAATTTCAAGCTCACACACTTTCTGGGTGAACTGAATACTTGCAACTTTTTCGGGGCATTAGTCTTTACTTCTCTATGAAATGGGAAAACGAGTACTTCCATGGTATGTTCCACCTGTCGCAAGAGGTGACTAACAACAGGACACAAATCCTTTACTGGAGCTATACCGACCTATTCGGGGCGAGGTCCTGTGAAGGCCTGCAAGATATTCAGTATCTTGTAGGTAGCGTTGGCGGCGGATAAGCTCGTGATAGCGTGAACGGCGGCACCCAGACCCACTCAAAGAGGCTTCTGAACCAAATCCTTCTCTGGAGCTATTCCGACCTAATTCGGGGTGAAGTCTAGTGAAGGCCTGCAAGATGTTTAGGATCTTGCAGGTAGGGCGGTGGATGAACTGGTAATAAAAGTCAGCGTCGGTCCCCAGACCCTCTCAAAAAGGCTACTGAACTGTTGTGCTGGCACCCTTTTGTCTGATTTTAGTTTCCAAGGCTCAATCCGCGTGTAATAGCTTGGAGAAGCACCCGCGACCGAGCGCTAGGCCGCGATCGGAATGAGATATCTAGAGCGGAAGAGACCTTGCGATCAGTTGTTTAGGTTGCTGATTGTAGAGGCACCTCCGATTCATCTCGATGTGGGAAGGCAGAGGAGTGCTGATAGATTATATTTTTAGGTTGCTGACCTGTGACCTTGTGGATGTATCTCTGACCCAGTACGTACAGATAGGGTTTTTACAAGCCGCTAAGGCTTAACCTACGCTAGAACAGCATCCATTTGAACAATAACGTCAAGGGAACGAAATGCCTCACGAGGCGGAAAAAAAAGGGCCCAGACTAAAATGCCGAAAGTTGAAAGGAGGCCATAATAGTCTGATATTAAGTGCGTTCACCGGCAGAAAAAAAAGCGTGAAAAAAGTGACTTTTGATAAGATTTGAGTGAGGTGATGAACCGGGGAAAGAATTTTCTTGGGTGAACGATTATTAGGAACAGTACATCGAAAATTAAATAGTGAAATAAAAGATTAAATTGAACTGGTGGGCAAAGAATAAAAGAAACTAGAAGTAAAATTACCATCATCGTGGATACGGGAAAGGATGATAAAATTTTTGTCTTAATGAAAAGGAAAAAGTGACCCATTTCTTTTCACGAAATAACAGAAAAAAACAAACAAAAACCAAGACTTTGCGGAGAAAAAGTTGGCAAAAAATGAAAGGTGAAAGTACAAATCGAGATTGCGTGCTAGAAATTGGTTCGAATATTTCGAAGTCGGCGAACGGATGGTAAAAGGCAAATTAAAAGCCTTGGGAGAAAAAAGTAAAAAGGAAAATTTGGACTTAGGAAGGTTTTATTTGATTACTTTTAAATGAAGATGCGATTAAAGATCACATGAAAAAAATTTTAAATAATAAATTAGTATAGAGAACATTATCAAAATCAACAGTGAATTTAAGATGGCGACGATTTTGGTTTATCCATGAATTAGAAGGGAATAAAACTCCACTTCGAAATTTACAAATAGTATGAAAAAATTTATAAATTGGCAGTGAAATTTTGTCGGATAACAAATGAGTTAAACGTGAAAATAAAATTTTAAAATCTTGAAGTAATGCAAAAAGATTAGACTTTCTTAGAAATTTTATCAAAATTGCAAATTTAAAAATAAAATGAAAATTCAAATTAATAAGTTAGCAGAGAAAATATGCGAATCAGAAAAATATAAAAAATTGCAATGAGAGTTTGTTTGAGCATATGAATCAAAATTTAATTTTGAGATGATGCAAAGGAATGAAGATTCCTTAGATTTTTGATCAAAAATTGATATTTGGAGATTATATGAGAAATTTAACGAAAGGAGTTAGAAAACAAAAGTTATCAAATTTGGAGAACCGTTTTAAAGTGGCATTCCGAGTGATTTGACCAATTGAATTACACGTGAAAATTAAAACCTAAAATTACAATTCAATTTTTGACAAAAGTGCAAAATAATGAAGATTTCTTAGACTTTTCATAAATAAAATCGCAAATTTCAAAATCATAATTTTTTTTTTTTTTTCAAAACAATAAATAAGAAGTGAAAATCTTCAAAAATCATTAGAAAAATTTGAATATTTTAAAATTACGTATTAAAATTCGATTCCAAATACGAAAAGAACGGAAAAGAGAGAAGGTTTCTCATACATATTTATTATACAACGGCCATAAAAACTGCTGTCATGAGAGACTACATGACAAAATTTGTATGGCCATTGAATAAAAAATTTTTTTTTTCACAAGAAATGTATAAAAATATATCAATGTTTCCTGCCTTTTCTTTTAAGGAGTTAATCGATTTGTGCAGTGAGCGGATCATTTATATGTGTTACAAGCGGAATGATTAACTTAGTATACCCTATAATTTAATCTAGGGTATAAAGGGCACATGTTGTGCCAATACTTATTAATTTTGTCCGGTGACTACTTGGGGATAATCGGGACAAATATCCGCCAATGGTAAACAAAATTTCCATTAAAAATTTAAAACTTTATAAATCCAAGATTTCTGGTAAGTTATTCTAATATTAACACGTAAATGGGAAGGTCGGATTGACCTCCAAAACCATTTTCGTCGGATAAACCTTAGAAAATATGTATAACCAAATTTATTCACAAGCTTAAAATGTTTAATCTGGAATAAGTAATATGTCGAATTACACAAAACGTTTTATATACTTTTCGTTGCAAATTACGCATACTTTAAGGTTTAATCACTATTTGTATCTCTTTACTGTAAATGAGTACTTGTTAATTTTTAACTCTTAACTATTAACCTATAATAACGATTTATCTGGTTTAATAACTATCGATTTTATTGCTTTATAACTGAAGCATGCATTCCTAATTTTTAATTTATTTTTACATTAATACTAAAGTTTGTATCCGCTGTTAGTGGGCTTGAAAGCCACGGTTGCTTAATTGTCTTAACCCTTTGAGGAGTATGGCCGCACGTGTGCGGGGCACGATAGATCCAAATAGAGTATCGCCGCGTATGTGCGGCCGCACGATATACGGTGAGTTTAAAAATTCATATCTCAAAATAAAAATGTAAACAAAGTACTAGAAGTTCCCAGTAAAAAAAAAACAATACATTCCCCTCAGTGCAGTGCTCCCTCACAGGTAACTTTGTGTATATAATGGCTTTAAAAATTCATATCTCAAAAACGAAACCGAATATCATCGCAATTTTTTGTACGTAGATAGGTGAGACTTCTAGCTTCAAAATAAAAATGTAAACAAAGTACTAGAAGTTCCCAGTAAAAAAAAAAAAAACAATACATTCCCTTCAGTGCAGTGCTCCCTCACAGGTAACTTTGTGTATACAATGGCTTTAAAAATTCATATCTCAAAAACGAAGCCGAATATCATCGCAATATTTTGTACATAGATAGATAAGTCTTCTAGCTTCAAAATAAAAATACAAAAAGAAATTGCTAGAAGACCTCAATAGTAAATAATACTATTTATTTAAAAAAAAATACTATTTTTAAAATAAAAATATTCGTTCGGTAGTGTTATATTTTTGAGACTCGTTCAGTAAAAAGGAAAGATACAAAATTTATGTGTGTTGCATGTGAATCTAAATCTAAAATTATTCGTTTATCCAGAGCACTTACATTACAATATTTTCTTGAAAAACTTTCTTAGTCCAATTATAATTTATAATGTAATCAGAAAAGGTTATAGTAATAAAAAAAAAAGCTTCAAATTAACTCCCCTCTGTAAAATTGTAGTTAGTAATTAGTAATTAGCTGAGCCGATTGGTGACATCGGTTTTCCGATTGGACATAACCCTATAGAGTTAGAGAATATCTAAAGCGAAAGAAATCTAATGATTCAGTTAGAATAGAAAAAAGGGAAATACTATAAAAAGAGCGTATGGGAATCGAAAGAAGAGCAAAACTGAAGAATGCTATCGTTTTTAAAGTTAAAGTTTGTTCTATTACATTTTGGAAAATCTAGTACAGATTCAAATATAATTTTCTCTGAGAAAGGTTTGAATACCCACACCCCTATGGTCCTAGGTCAAATGGTTGAGTTAGTATTGAAAACCAGAAATCTAATTCTCCCACTCCACCCGGATCTAAATAAAAAAAAAGCCTAATGCACCTATGCACCTATGCTATAATTATATAGAAAACGTTTTCAGGAAAATGCAATCAATTGGCTGGTTGGAGAGCTTTTGCGTTCGAAGTATTTTGCGCATATATGGGACGAAAAATCGATATTTTGACTACCTTCTACTCCGCCCTCTCGCCACCCAGCAACAAGAAATAATACCATCTATATTCTAGGGCCGCAGCTTTCATTTAAGATATCAATGAACTCTCTAGGACTCTTCCCCGCCCCGCCGGTAACAAACTACCCCGCGCATAACCGATTTGACTAGAAGATGCGAACGATCGAGTCGAACATACATACCAAATTTTGAAAAGAAATCTTCCCCCCACCCACTAACCGCAAAAATGAAAAATCCTTCGAATCTGCGAAATCTATCTAAAAATGCAAAAATAACTCACTCTAGGGACGTGTATGCTACAAAATTAACTCACTAATCAAAGGGTTAATCTCTTCTTAAAGGCCACTACATACGCTCAAGCAAATCATACGACTAAGTCATGCTTGGCCCAGTCATATGATTTGCATGAGCATGTGTAGCGCAAGTCGAAGCTTAGTGGAGACGGAAATCTGCCATAAATGAAATCGGTTAAAACTATTGCGTACAAGCAAACTTGACGAAATTGCTATAGAAATAAATTAAGGTTTGAATAAAATTCGTTGCCAGTAGAGGCAAAAGTTAATATCCTATTTTGTCTAGTTCAATTCTATAGCAAAATCAGAAGTTTTGCTTGTACGCAATAGTTTCGGTCGATTTTACTCATGCTCTCTCAACTCAAGTTCCCTTACGCCACCCACGCTAATGCATATAAAACAAACGACTGGACTATGCACAAGTCGCCATGGCCCAGCCATATGATTTGCTTGAGTGTGTGTAGCGCAAGTCGCAGCTTGAGTTAAGACTGAAGTCTGCCATGAATGAAATCGGACGAAACTATTGCGTACAAGAAAACCTGACGACTTCGCTATAGAAATGAATTAAAGTTTGAATATAATTCGGTGCGAGTGGAGGCAAAAGTTTATATCCTATTTTGTCTAGCTCAATTCTATAGCAAAATCATAAGTTTTGCTTGTATTTAATAGTTTCGGGCGATTTCACCCATGCTTCTCAACCAAAGTTCCAACATTCGCTACACACGCTCATGCAAATCAAACGACTTTGTCATGCACAAGCCGCAAGATTTGATTGAGCGTGTTTAGCGGCCTTCAAATTCGTTGATTTTGTTCCTTATTGATCTTAAATTTCTTAAATTCTTTGCGTTATATTGGCGATTAAATTCTTTATATGTATATCTCTTAAGTTGCCAAGCCTGGGTTTCAGACGTATTGTTTCTACCTACTTAAGTACCTGTAAATCGCTTTTTGGTGTTATACTATTCATCCTATATATGCATATACATGCATATATGTATATGCACAACCTTCTATTTATAGAACGTTGCGGCATATGTCAAAAATTATTCAGTGTGTACAGAGTTGGGCAATACTTAGTAAAATAATTAAGTAATACTTAAAGTACATTTTCGTTACTTAAGACTTATTACTCAATACCCTACTTAGTACTTGAACATAAGTACTAACGTCTATTTATTTGTACTTAAGACTTAGTTTTGTACTTAAGTACCCAGATTTCTACTTAAGTATTTCTGAGTCTATTAAGTATCTACAAATATCTAACTCTAACGCAACTCCTTTTTTGTTGAGTTCTAACGCACGTAAAGAACTGTAAAAGCATGTGCCGCACTCACGCGTCAACCTTAGACAAACTAATAACATACAAACAAGACTGGTGTGAAAAGGCGGGCTTTGGTTTTCTTATATTCTCTTCTTAGCTCGAACAAAATAGGGTACTTACGCGAATTATTTCAATTTACAACGTCACAACGTAACAGGAACATATTGATTCCGCGATTTCATAAGTCCTGAATGGGAGATTCTTATCTTGTTCAAACAGCTCGTTTATGGAATAATCTTCCGTTAAATGTTCAGAGTGTTGACACTGTTGGCGCATTTAAGAGATGCATTGATACATACATAATTTAACACTATTATTTTCTTTATTTTCTAGTAGTCTCGTAGTACAATTTTTGCAACTGAATTTAACTTCCTGTTTAATTAATAAGAGTTTGCTTAAATTACCTTTAAATTTTTTTACTTCTTTTTCTTTTCTTTTTTTAAGTACCTAGTTACTTTTCTAGCACAGCTTTATATAACATATAAGAAAAGATGTGAGCTCTTGTGTACAATAACCGCAAATAAATATATTATTATTATTAATTCTAGAGCAAAGTCGTCAGGTTTACTTGTACGCAATAGTTTCGGCCGATTTTATTCCTGTCTGACCTCAGTCTCAACTCAAGCTCCGACTTTCGTTGAACACATTCTTGTTAATCGTATGGCTTGGCTTGTACATGCCAAGTCCTACGATTTGCTTGAGTGTGTGTAGCGGCCGTAAAAGTCCTTTCCTTGTTTTAGGTTTTGGTCAAGCAAGACTACTGTAATACCAGTACCTAATTAAGTTGCTTGATAATTCCTAACCAAAAGAATTAGGCTAGCACGGCAGTTTTTGCGCGCCTCACCCGAAAATGCATATGTAGGTAACACCGCGCACCTCCCTTCAGGATGCTACATACGCTCACGCAAATCTTGCGACTTGTGCATAGCCCAGTCGTTTGATTTGCATGAGCGTGTGTAGCGAATGTCGGAACTTGAGTTGAGAGAGTATGAGTGAAGTCGCCCGAAACTATTCCGAACAAGCAAAATTTATGGCTTTGCTATAGAATAACTACACAACATTGGATGTAACTTTTGCCACCACTTGCAACGAATTTTATTCAATTCCTTTTTATAGCAAAGTCGTCAGTTTTAATTGACTTCATTCATGGCAGACTTCAGAAGCAAATCAAGCTCCGACTTGCGCTACAGACGCTCATGCTAGTCATACGACTGTGCCATGCCTGGCAAAGTCGTCTGATTTGCTTGAGCGTGTGTAGCGGCCTTTATGGAACCATTTTCTTACGTAGCGCGCATCATCTCCCCAGAGCCTACTACATACTCTGTATAGACCAACGAGGTAAGAACTAAAGGAGATGCAAATGAGAAAATATCACGTACCCATTTCTAACACTGACATTGATATTGTTTGTACATAAGCGCCGTAAAATTTGTACACCTGTACACAATTGTACAACCTATACTCAATTTTAATCGCTTTTATTTTCATATACTCAAAAGTATGTACTGAATTTGCAAACATGAACATAAAAAAGTTAATAATTAAGAAGAAAAGTTCAGAAGTAAAAAGTTTGAGTAATATTTGCTTCGTGCCCCTACGGTTATTTCACGCGTTTTCCTGCGTCAATGCGCCAAGCCCAAAACAAACCAAACCTAAGTATGGACCAGCGAGGTAATAACTAAAGGAGATGCAATCATATGTACGATCCGTGTACATGAGCGTACCCAAAATTGCCCTGCATTTGTGTATGTTTCACTCCGCCATTTTTGGTCTTCGCTGTCAAATCCATACTTAGGTTTGCATGGTTTTGGGCTTGGTGCATTGACGCAGGAAAATCCGTGAAATAACCGTAGGGGCTACGAAGCAAATATTACTCACAAACTTTTTACCACTGAACTTTTCTTCAAAATTATTAACTTTTTTACGTTCACGTTTGCAAATTCAGTAAAGACTTTTGAGTATATGAAAATAAAAGCGATTAAAATTGCGCATATGTTGTACAATTGTGTACAGGTGTATAAATTTGAAGGAATTTTCAGAGCTGCTATTATAAACTATGTTTTATTATAGTCTTTGTATATTTCGATGCTAGTATCTCAAACATCTGGTCTCGCGTACCTCATATAAACATCAATTTTCTATTCATAATTTAGAAGCTTTGCCCTATATCAAAAGCACTATGCGCTTCTAATTTTAAATGACACGCGACCATTTGGCAGCTCGTGTGGCAGTGCAGATGCCTAGCAGCAGGGTTGTTAAAGAATGCATTATTTCTGAGCTGCATTCCTATACATTTTGCATTACTTTGAACTGCATTACTCTGGAATGCATTGCATTCATTGAAGTCTGTGTGAATTCACTTGCATTCATTTGCATTCACGTGAATTCAGTGAAACTATTACATGAAATCATTTTGTGATTAAGAATGAAAGAACAAATAAAGCACTTTAAAGTATTTTTTTGAAAGAATTTCAAATCAAAACAAAAAGTATTTATTCCAGGGACCGAAAATAATG
The DNA here is from genome assembly GCA_963924295.1 of Dioctria rufipes. NCBI lineage: Eukaryota > Metazoa > Arthropoda > Insecta > Diptera > Asilidae > Dioctria > Dioctria rufipes. The sequence goes on along the minus strand of OZ002740.1, from coordinate 222,690,249 downwards.
ATTATTTTTCATTTCTTATGTGTAAAAATCATTTAAAGAGGAGAAGGAGATGAATTATGAGCACAATATACATCTACTTTCATTATGTGTTCGAAAATTTAATTAATAAAAAAAGTCAATAATAATTATTTTTGAGTTTTAATTTTTAAATCACTAATAATCATTAAATCTGAGTTTCACGCAATTCACTCGAAGAAAAAAACTCATATAGGTCTTTTTTCTTAAAATCATCAATAATCATCACACCTGAGTTTTATTTTTTTGCTTCAAAAATAAGTCCTGTCTGATTTTTATAATTTGGACTCAGAAATCGATAACGATTAAAGATTGAGTCATATTTTTTCGATCAAAAATAAAACTCAAAACAGTATTTTATTCCGATCCAGTTTAGTCATAATTCTTAGTTTCACTTTCCTGTATTTTGGATTTGAATTTGAAATTTTAATTATAAGTATTATACTTCTCCCTTCATTAGAACTTCTCATAATTGTCCATCTATATGTGATATACCTACCTTTATTCTAAAACTATTTCATTTCATTAATTGAATTAGATGTATATTTTTGGAGTACTCTATTTTTGTTTTTTCTTTCGCATATAGTATTAATACTTTGTAGCTATAAGAAAATATATGGGGTGGTTTTCAACCACTCACATCGTCCACATGATTATACAATCTTTAATCCTTTCTATATTCTCAGTTGCAATAATGTTATCAATATTTATTTACTGATCTGTTAATCTAATTACGTTCCTTACTCTCGTAATGGCCAACGTTGTACGTGCTTAAACAGGGGTATGAATAAATACTTTTTACCTTGATTTGAAATTCTTTCAAAAAAATACTTAAAAGTGCTTTATTTGTTCTTTTACAGTTTCAAGCAAGATCGCAATCGACACAGACGTCTTGCCGAAAGTTCCGTAGTTGAAAGCGAATTAGCAAAAAACTTTGTGAAAATAAATTTATTGAAATTAAATAAATAAATAAATAAAAAAAAAAAAATTACTGATTTCTCACAGTAAAGCAATCACATCAAATTTTAAAAGATCCGAGCATTAAAACTTAAAGTGGAAAATAAAAATAAAAAGTGAAACCAGAGGCAGTCACAACAGTGGAATTACACCACGACCAGTCGTGCGGATAGCACGTGCTATTAATGGTGTAGAGGTTAGGTGCAGGCACAGAGTGCAAGATCACCGCAGAAAGCTAACCAAGGACGCATACCAAACGACACAGGAATTGAATTCACAATAAGCAGGAAACTTTATTATCAATGCCACCTACCAATAGGTGGCCAGACGCTTAACCCTATACACAAAATTTGGGCTCACACCTTATATTCAAGCAAACAACCGGGATCATCTGGACTGGAGAAACAGCGAAGTAAAACACAAAAAAATTTTTTTTTTCTTTTCTCAGCACTGTAATATATTAGACTAAGATCATAGTAGTTAAACATAAAATAAATTAGGATTTTAATTATATTTCTCAGATATAAAAATTTCACTTAGGAAAGGAACAAAAATTTAAAACCTTAGGGGCAAAACCAGCAAAATGGCGGCCCATTGGGCAGCCAATAATAACCCTTTTTCTATCCTTGAGGGGGATCCTCCCCAAGTGACAAGAGCGGCGAAGAGGGCAAAAAGAAGGAACAACACCTTCGAAGAGCTGTATCCACAATTACCAGACATTAAACAAGTCAAATCGCAAGAACCAAAATTCATTGTAATTGCAACCACAGACGTCAATTAAGTTGGGACCGCCATTTCATGGTAGAAAAGTTTTGAATACGTCAAAATTTAGGGCTCAATTAGGGCTAATTTAATGCCACTTCCCCGAATTTAATGCTTTAGTACTTTTATAAAAATTCCATGGATAATCCAACTTTATTAAAAGTTAGGACCACCACTACTGAGAATAGGTTAAATAGTATTGTCACAATAGTGTGCATTACATAATATTTTAGGGCTCAATTAGGGCTAATTTAATGCCACTTCCCCGAATTTAATGCTCCAGTACTTTTTAAAAAAATCCATGGATAATCCAACTTTATTAAAAGTTAGGACCACCACTACTGAGAATAGGTTAAATAGTATTGTTACAATAGTGCACACTGCATTATATTTTAGGGCTCAATTAGGGCTAATTTAATACCACTTCCCCGAATTTAAGCTCTAGTACTTTTTAAAAAAATCCATGGATAATCCAACTTTATTAAAAGTCAAGACCACCACTACCGAGAATAGGTTAAATAGTATTGTTACAATAGTGTAACTGCATAATATTTTAGAGCTCAATTAGGGGTAATTTAATGCCACTTCCACGAATTTAATGCTTTAGTACTTTTATAAAAAGTCCATGGACAATCCAACTTTATTAAAAGTTAGGACCACCACTACTGAGAATAGGTTAAATAGTATTGTCACAATAGTGTGCATTGCATAATATTTTAGGGCTCAATTAGGGCTAATTTAATGCCACTTCCCCGAATTTAATGCTCCAGTACTTTTTAAAGAAATCCATGGATAATCCAACTTTATTAAAAGTTAGGACCACCACTATTGACAATAGTTTAAGTAGTATTGTTACAATAGTGCACACTGCGTAATATTTTAGGGCTCAATTAGGGCTAATTTAATGCCACTTCCACGAATTTAAGCTCTATTACTTTTTAAAAAAATCCATGGATAATCCAACTTTATTAAAAGTTAGGACCACCACTACTGAGAATAGGTTAAATAGTATTGTCACAATAGTGTCCATTGCATAATATTTTAGGGCTCAATTAGTGCTAATTTAATGCCACTTCCCAGAATTTAATGCTCTAGTACTTTTTAAAAAAATCCATGGATAATCCAACTTTATTAAAAGTTAGGACCACCACTACTGAGAATAGGTTAAATAGTATTGTTACAATAGTGTGCTCTACATGATATTTTAGGGTTTAATTAGGGCCAATTTAATGTGTTTTCTCCGAAAGTAAGAAATCAATTGACGCCAAGAAACCATAAAAGCAAAAGTTTAAAAAACAAAATGTTCCATCGATGTTAACCTACCTGCTGCCAGCATTTTAATAATACTGTGCTTTTCAGTCAGATTAAATCTTTGAGCAACATATAATACTGCAAAGGAGTTTAATACTCTAATCTTTTCCGAACTGATAAAGGTTGGTAAGGCGTTATCCACAGAAATGTAGAGAAAAAATATAATTAATTTTACTGCTTTTCTGTAGTATTTATTATGCGTAATCTCCAACAAACCAACTAAGAAACCATGAATCAGCGGTTAACTATTTCTGGCTGCAACAGCGAAATGTAGATGCTAAATTGGTGCCCAGCTTAGAAATTGAGATTCAATGCCTTGAACACCAATAGGATTTCACTACGGTAAATTTGGGTTACCACACTTCCTGTTTTCTCTACGAGTATACTCCATTGTGCTGCTGAGTTTCATAACGAAAAACATGAGAAATATTAGTTTTTGAATCCTGATAAACGCTTTTCGCTATTTGTCAAATTACAACAGAATTTAGGTTAAATTTATGTGGAGAGACTAATTACATTTATTCTCTGCAATTTATTAAGTTTTTGTAGCTTTACACAGTGGTCAGTGCAAACTAAATTTATTTGATCTAAATTACCGTGTATCATAAGAATTTAAAATTCTAACCATGCTTGGCCCTTGATTTGTTGCAGATACCCATTAAAACCTACGATCTTTGGGGTCTCAAAAACCGCTTTCAATTTTAAAGTTGGTGGTCCTAAATTTTAATAAAGTTGGATTATCCATGGATTTTTTTAAAAAGTACTAGAGCATTAAATTCTGGGAAGTGGTATTAAATTAGCACTAATTGAGCCCTAAAATATTATGCAGTGTACACTATTGTAACAATACTATTTAACCTATTCTCAGTAGTGGTGGTCCTAACTTTTAATAAAGTTGGATTATCCATGGATTTTTTTAAAAAGTACTAGAGCATTAAATTCTTGGAAGTGGCATTAAATTAGCACTAATTGAGCCCTAAAATATTATGCAGTGTACACTATTGTAACAATACTATTTAACCTATTCTCAGTAGTGGTGGTCCTAACTTTTAATAAAGTTGGATTATCCATGGATTTTTTTAAAAAGTACTAGAGCATTAAATTCTTGGAAGTGGCATTAAATTAGCACTAATTGAGCCCTAAAATATTATGCAGTGTACACTATTGTAACAATACTATTTAACCTATTCTCAGTAGTGGTGGTCCTAACTTTTAATAAAGTTGGATTATCCATGGATTTTTTTAAAAAGTACTAGAGCATTAAATTCGGGGAAGTGGCATTAAATTAGCCCTAATTGAGCCCTAAAATATTATGCAGTGCGCACTATTGTAACAATACTACATAAACTATTGTCAATAGTGGTGGTCCTAACTTTTAATAAAGTTGGATTATCCATGGATTTATTTAAAATGTACTAGAGCATTAAATTCGGGGAAGTGGCATTAAATTAGCCCTGATTGAGCCCTATAACAATATGCAGTGCGCACTATTGTAACAATACTATTTAACCTATTCTCAGTAGTGGTGGTCCTAACTTTTAATAAAGTTGGATTATCCATGGATTTTTTTGAAAAATACAAGAGCATTAAATTCGTGGAAGTGGCATTAAATTAGCCCTAATTGAGCCCTAAATTTTGACGTATTCAAAACTTTTCTACCATGAAATGGCGGTCCCAACTTAATTGACGTCAACCACAGACAATACAAAGACATTAAACAAATACAATGTATTCCTTGTCAGGAAGGGAGTAGACGCAATATCGAAGGAGTACACAAACGCCTCGTTCTTGCGTGATGGAAGCCTACTGCTACTTTGCAAGAATTCGATAATTGCAGAGCGTTTTATAAAACATAAACAAATTGCTAAAATCCCAGTAGAGATCACACTACACAGTAGGCTTAATAGCTCAAAGGGGACTGTATATAATAGAAACCTAATTTCACTGAACGAGCAAGAAATCCAGGAAGGGCTCCAGGATCAAGGAGTCACAGAAGTGGTCAAACTGACAAGAAAAACGGACGGAAAAGAAACTCCTACAGGACTACTAATACTGACTTTCGACTCATACTCACTTCCTCAACAGATAAACGTAGGGTTCGAGAAAGCCTATGTTAAAGAGTACATCCCCAACCCGATGAGATGTCGTAGATGCCAAATACTAGGACACACATTAAAGCGATGTATTAGTGAGGATGAAATATGTCCTACGTGTGCCGAAAAAATACCGCACGATAACATCGAAAAGAACTGTAGTGGTCAGCAGTACTGCGCAAATTGCAAAGTCAACACCCATAAGTCTAGTGACCCTAAGTGCCCGAAATTCCTTCTCCAGAAGGAGTTTTAGAGAATTAAAATCCAGCAGAGGTGTACAATGTATGAGGCCAAAAAATATTACTATGCAAATAATCCGGGGGCGACTTTAAACAGACCGTCCTTTGCTCAAATTGTAGCTCCACACCCAACAGAACAGACGCTCATGCACAAATCTACAGAACAGGTAGCAACGGCAATAATACACAGAGAAAACAACGATTCAGCAGAACAAAACCAACCAAAACAAAAACAAATTACAGGAAAACCTATACAAATAACAAACACAATACAGCAACATCGAAACAAAACTAACGAAAAAGAAAATAGACACATCACAACGGCGGACAAAACCCAAACATCAAAACAACAAAATGAACAAAAACTAATATTAACCCAAACAAACGCAATTCAAAATGAAAATGAAAATAAAATACAATATACAGAAAATAACCAAAAAACACCAACTAGACAAAATATAAACGACACAGAAAAAGCAACAAATAAAAAACAAGGCCTCAAACAAAACATAACAGGAATAGTAGGATACACTATGGCAGAAAACCGCTTAGTACTGACACCAAAAACATCACAAAGACTAAATATGGAGAACATTCTGCATACTTTCGATAAAAACTCGCAAGAAAATGCGCAAACTGAAACACATACCCCCCATTCCATTAGCTTAATTGAAACCGATGAGGAAATGAACGAAACCCTCTAGTTTAATAACCTATGAGCGAACCCACTCTAACTTGCTCCCCAACTGCTAGAGAACTCACAATACTCCAGTGGAATATAAGAGGGCTATATAATAACTTATCCCATCTTGACACACTCATATCACTATATAGCCCCCATATAATCCTCTTACAAGAAACACACATCTTACTAGGTGAAGAGCCTGAACGGCTCGGACAATACATCTTTGTTGGTAACAACAATCCCTATGACACAAGACATGGAGGAGTGGCCATAATGGTACACAAAAGTCTGGCGTTCAACAGACTACAGATTAACACGGATGTAATGGTCTGCGCTGTCTCTATAGACACAAATCCCAAAATATCTCTCCTATGCTTGTATCTTGAGCATGGATACCGATTGTTACCTGGTGACCTAGACCGAATGTCAACTCAGCTCCCACCGAACGTCATCATTGGTGGAGATTTCAACGCACACAGCCCTGTCTGGGGTGGTGAGCGCTGGGATAGAAGAGGAAGGTTGATTGCGGACTGGGCAGAGGAGCAAGAATTATGTTTGCTTAATGATACCTCCCCTACACTTCACTCCTCTCGAAATACTCTTACAACGGTCGACCTCACTTTCACATCCCCTAACTTAGCCCCGTCCTTTAACTGGTCTACCCATACTAACCCCGAAGGCAGCGACCACCTTCCAATACTAATAACATCTAGCGTGAAAATAGCTGCTTACAATCCGCTCATACGCTTTGCAGAGGCGGCGGCAAAATGGGACCTTTTCGCTGGTTCCATTAGAAAAAATTCAAAACAAAGACCACCCTCGAATAACGTGAACAAAGAGGCAGCTCAGATCAGTAAAATCATCAGAATGGCTGCAGCTATAAGCATGCCTAGTGTCAAATACCAAAAGCAATCCCAACCCATCTGGATGAATAAAGATATTCTCGTATCTATCAGGAGCAAAAATAAGGCCTGGAAAAATTTCCAAAGGCACCCAACTGAAGGAAACCTGCGAAGTTACCGTAGGGAGTCGGCAAAAGTCAAAAGAGAAACAAAGGTGGCGAAGAGATTATCTTGGGAGTCCTTCGCACAGTCAATCGACACTAGCACTAATCTCGCCGACGCGTGGAACAAGGTTAAATCCATCTCCGGCAATAGAAGCCCAAGCCTGATTGCCAACTTGACAACAGAAAGCCGGTCCTTAACATGTTCCATGGACATAGCCAATGAATTTGCCAAAACATGGGCAAACTATTCGTCAGACAAAAACTTCACTCAGGAACAGACCCTTCAAAAAAGAAACTTTTCCTTAACGGAAATGCCATATGCACCTGATCCAAACAGAATACTAACCTACCCTATCACCCTCCAAGAACTAAATAATACACTTAGTCTCTGCAAGGGCTCAGCACCTGGATACGATAAAATCTCCTATGGAATGCTAAAAAATGTCCCTGAAGATTTCAAAGAGAGAATAGTCTCTCTTTACAACAGCTCGAAAGACCAAGGCATCTTTCCGCAAAATTGGAAAAATGCGATACAGGTTCCTATCCACAAGAGATCGAATTCGAGTAATACGCTCAAGGACTATAGGCCAATATCGCTTATATCCTGTCTATCGAGAGTCTTTGAGAAGATCCTGGGGAGGAGACTGGGAGTAATGATTGAAGAGCTACTTACACCAGCACAGCATGGTTTTCGCCCTGGCAGGGGTACTACGTCACTCATGCTGGAGCTAGAGGATCAGCTGAAAACAGCACGCGCTCAGAAACTGGATTCCCATATACTCTCACTCGACCTGGAAAAGGCCTTCGACCGGGTGCGCAAGCATAAAATTGCCCAACAGCTTGCAATATGGGGAATTGATACAAAATTCATCCACATAATTCTAAGTTTCCTATCCCACAGAACCTTCCAAGTTAGAGTTAACGGGTTTACTACAGGAAAATATAAACTAGAAAACGGCATCCCACAAGGTTCTCCACTATCCATCTCTCTTTTCAATACATACATCCACTCGTTGTCAGCCCAATTGAACCACATACACGGCCTACAACACTACATATACGCTGACAACTTAATAACCGTGACAACAGACAATAATGCTACAGAGACGCTAAGACAGGCAGCACTCAAAGCTGAAATTTGGTGCCGCGAAACTGGGGCATTGATACCAACCGTTAAAGCGGAAAGGTTGGTTATACCATCCACCAGGACGTACAGACCCGACTATCTCGAAATAGATGGAGAAGAGATAGTGGCGCAGGATAAATGTATAATCCTAGGACTCACTCTCGTTAAAACATTAAAATGGAACGGGCATGTAAAGAGTATTAGAGACAGGCTTTTAAGAGTCAACTATGTGGTGAAAGCCATCGCCGCCAAACAGAGAGGAGCATCTGTGGCTAGCGCCTTAAGCATAGCCAAAACCCTGGTGAATGGTATAACCAACTACGCAATTACTCTCTACGGAACAGCAGCACAGACTGAACTAAAGAAACTACAGACCAACATTAACAACATACTCAGGACAGCAACTGGAGCACATCGTACAACACCTGTGGAAGCTCTATGGATTGAAACCGGCAGTCAGAATATAGCAGAAAGAATTAAATTAGCCCAATCGCGACTAGTGGCCAGGAATGCTGTTTCTAATAAAAGTCCACACCATACAACGCTGAGAGGATACATGGAAAGTCCTCCATTGAAACATTTTTCGGCACTATACATTGCCCTCCAATCCACAAAAGCACTAAGAATCCCACTACCCACTAATCCATTATCTCCTCCGTACGAAAGATCCTACCCACCTCCAGATAGCCTCATCTTTTCTCACACCAATTCCAGATTCCCCAAACAGTCCACGCCACCGGCAATGTATAGGGCTATTCATAGAGAAGACATTGCAGCGTCAAAGCATGACCTCCATATATACACCGACGGGTCAAAAAGCGATAGCCATGTATCCAGTGCGGTTGTTATTTACAGACCAGGGGAATCCACTCCTCTGGAGACCCTCAAACGTAATCTCCATCCAAACGCATCAGCATATGAGGCAGAGATATATGCGATTCATATGGCAGTAAATCTGGCCAGAGAAAAAGAAAAATCGGCAGTAATTTTCACAGACGCCATGGCAGATCTGAAGGCAATAACCAACCCCACACCTCATGAGCTTCTCAATAAAATCATAAAATGGTTGCTCGAAACAGCAAAGGCTCAAACCATGATATCCTGGATACCGGGACATGCCGGTATCCCAGGCAATGAGGCTGCCGACAAATTATCAAAAGAACTGCCAAACCAACATCAGCAAGGCAGTTTAACAATACCACCATGTGAATCGTTTATTCGAAGGTGTGCCAGAATAGAGATAGCAAAAGAAAAAATAGAAAAATGGGAAAGACAAACAACATTTCTAGCAAAACACTGGAGGCATAGGGCTGGTTTAGACGGTGTAGTTTTTGCGTCGCGTGATCGGTTATTCTCTTTTGTTCAAGAAGGGAAAAACTTGCTGTGCGTTAACACGGTATAGTTTTTGCACGGCGCGCACGAAAACAAGAGCAGTTCTTTAATCGCTTATTTCGTCGTCTTTGACATTATTCTCTGGGTGGCGTTCACGTTAACTGAAAATTATTTGGACTGGTAATAATTTTAGTAAATTTCTTGCGCGTTTTGAAAAGTATGTTTATTAACATATAATAATAGCATTCAAAACTCTAATTATAAAAATATTATTTCATTTTTAGGCATGAATACGAGTTTATTTTATTGCGTATGTGGTGCACCGTAATTGCGCTATTGCTTTTTTGCAGCACTCTGCAAATTACTTCAAGGGATTTCTCTCTCTTGTCTCTTTTTATGTAGCCTTTGTGTGTTATACAAGTTTTCAAAGTCTTGATAACACAACAACAGTTTTTCTACTAATTGGCGGTCCCATCTTACGCTCATTATATTTTTTTTACACAATACTTTTAAAAAAAAATCTCAATTTAAAAACAAGAAAATCAAACAATATTTTCACTGCCAATGGTCTAAGCTTTCATAAATTAAAATCCCGAATTAAAATCACAAAACACAACAATCACACATAACATTTTCACATCAATGGTCCACACTTCAATAAAGGAACAATTGCACACAATATTTTTCAACGACATCATTGAAAGATCAGCTGATGTTAAAAAAATTTCCTGAACTCCCCCGAATGCAAAAACAAGTGAAAGAGGAATTGCTGAAAATAACAATTTTTCTGAACTCCCCCGTATGAATAGAAAACAAGTGAAAGAGGAATTGATAAAAACTTCATGATCGTGCTCGATGCTCAGTCGCTGTTCTGTGCGCGCCCTCCCCCATCTCCGCTCATCCCCCTCTCCTACCATTTTCGTGCGCGGCGCGCAAAAACTACACCGTCTAAACCACCTCATATTATCCCACCAAAACACAAACCTGATCAACCCAGATGGCAAGGTGTCAAAATAATAAGAGTGCGAACAGGTCATACCCGACTCACCCACTCTTACTATATAAGCAGGACGCCACAACCTGGCTGTGAAGAATGTCAAGTACCACTGACAATGGAGCACATACTGACGACATGTACAAAAACAATACGGACAAACACAGGACCTCTTCCAGCCCTCCCCGCACTATTGTCTCCCGAGAATCCCGATCCCCTTCTCAAACTCCTAACACAGCTGCAAATAACAAAGCACATATAAAACAAGAAAAATACGCCACGCCATCACCGATCGGCTTTCTCTGCCGCTCTTGGTTACTGGTCAATGATATAAGTAAGATATAGAAAAAAGAAGAAAATATGTTATGTATAAGTAAGTTAGCCTCCAAGAATAAATGTAGTTAAGATTAGATTGGTAAGATTTGACATAAGTAGCATATCAAAAAGAAACTGAACTATTAAAAATTTAGAAATACCATACTAAACAATAGCGCCATATGGGCATAGTACCCGAGTGCGTAGGTATAAGTATAGCTTCACATTGTATGTAGGATATACTAGTTTAAATAAATAAATAAATAAATTTGTTCTTTTATTCCTAATCACAAAATAACTTCATGGAATAATTTCACTGAATTCAAGTGAATGCAAATGAATGCAAGTGAATTCACACAGACTTCAATGAATGCAATACATTCCATAATAATGCAGTTCAAAGTAATGCATTCTTTTTCTAAAAGGAAAAAGAATGCATTGGGCAATATTTTTGAGGAATGTGAAGTTGTATTTCCTAATTCATAATACTGACGGGGAATGAAAGAATGCAAAATATGCATTCTTCATTCCTTTTAATTATAACCAAAACAAGCTGCATTCTCTAACAACTATGGCTAGCAGTAGTCCTTATGACGCTCTACAGTTCGCGCGTCTTAGGAGGAGAACGCCAGACCTAATAGGTTTGCGCGACCATAGCGCGGCTTTTTGGTCGCGGGGAGCTCGTGTGTACAGCTCCATTATATGTACATACATACTCTTATGACGCGCGGTTAAAGGGAGCGCAGATTAAGTCGCTCGTGTGGCATTGGTCTGAAACAGTGTTTCCAATTTAGCTACTTAGTGGCTAAATCTAGGTAATTTAGCTACGAAGATTTTCATTTTGCTACCGTGGGCTCTTTTAACTACCGAAATGTGGCAAAAATGTTCATTTATTTTTACCATAAATATTTTACTAAATTGTTAAAGAAAATTGCATGGTGACCTGTACCTGAAATCCAAACTGTTAAAAAGTATGGTACTAATTGTATTGGCACTGCTGTAAACTGTAATTCTATTTACCGGTGTTTGCTTGTTGCATTGGTACAGAAATGCGGGCAAGAAACTGTAAAGCTGTAAAATTTATAGATACCGCGGATACTGGAAACAAACCATTTAAATAATTGTGTCAGTTGGATATAAAATCGTTGCCTTTAGTTTATTCCAATGCTGATATTGGAAATATTTAGCGTCAGGAATATTGTTAAAATCAAATTCGGAACAAAATGAAATTAAAAACTTTAGGTTCAATTCTTTCGATTTGATTTGGGTTACAAAACTATGGTAAAAGCTGTGATGAGTATGAAATTCCTGCCCTTGTTGTTAAAAAAAAATTGGCACTTTAGAGACTTAAGTACTGAGCACATATGTATCTAGTGTTACAGAACTGTTGAAAGATCTTATCTAATGAATTACTTATTTGGATTTGATTTTTTTGGATTTAACCGGTGTATGTGTTATTTAAAACTCTTTTAATTCGATTGTCATAAATATAAGACTTTAAAAGAAATAATTTATTTGGTTAATATATTATTTTTTTAATTGAACGAATATTAATTGATAACACGTATAGGTGGGTTTATTAATTTTTCTTCTCTTCGTCCTGAACGTGTTCACATACATATAGATGTGCATACACTGTCGTTTATGGTTCATTTTTTAAATCAATTCGAAAAATTAATTTAAGTAAAAGTTTAGATACCATTTAGCTACGAAAAAATTATGAGTTTAGCTACCAAGGAACTGGGAAGTAGCTAAATTTAGCTACAAGGGTAAACTCAGAGTTGGAAACACTGGACTCTGAAATGCATACTTTTGTTGATTTGTTCTATTTTAGTTTTGTTTATCTTATGTTATCTTATTTCATTCTAGTTTATCTTGTATTTTGCATTACATCAACCTTAATTTAAGTCCTATAAATTTGATAGTTTTCTAATGCAATGAGTTTGTTCGTTGCATTTTTGTTATTTTTCTAAGCCTTGTATTCACTCGACTTATTATCAATATCTATTGTATACTAACGTTGTAACGTACCATAAGCTGATGTTCTTCAATAAATGCTTTTTTATTCTATTCTATTTTAATGTCTGTGATATCTGGATTGAAGAATGTCCCGCATTAAACCAAGTGTGCAAGGTACACAGATTAGAGAAACAAAGCCAAATCCCAATAGAAAGGAAAAACCATGCTTACTATAATTGCAACTCAATGCGATTCTGAAAAGTAGAAAAATTGTGTGCAAAAAACGCAAAAAAAATGTATGTAGGTATATGCGTGCAATAAAAGTGGAAATGAGAAGTAATCTTTACACAAGTAACAAATACCCTTTCTGTTCCTTAAATAGTTGCTTCTGCGAAGTACCGATTGGATTTATTATTACTGGAATACTGGAACACGTGTAATTTATTCTTTGACCAAAATTTCGTTATAATCACTACTACGTTAGGCTTCAGTCGGAAAATTCAAATCCGAAAAAAACAAAGTAGGGTACTCTATTTAAAAATCCAAAGTCAAAGTCAAAATTAGGACACCAATCAATTTGTCATGCAAATTAATGGGAAATTCATCACTTACAGCACGATAAAACACACCACTTTAACTTTATTTACTGAGTAAATGTAAATGTAAATGTCTAGTACCAAACCGTTAACCGACTAACTTGAATTTGACCGCTCAACCTCAACTTCAACCTGCAAGTGCAACAGCCAAACAAACCAAGTGAAAGCGTTCAAGATTTAAGCTAAACAGATTAAACTTAAGTGCGCGGCGCGACAACGCGGCATTATGTTAAGCCTGAAACACAATACGTTGCAGTGCAGCGTTATAGCAGTGCACTGCACTGTAAAGCACAATAAAAGCATTAATGACGTTTGTTAAATACTAACGAATAGAGGAATTGTTCAATTTAAAATGGATTAATTAATATTAAAATGACATTAGAAGAAAAATGGGTAGAGTTTTTCTCAAAATAATGAATCCAGAATACAAAAAATTTAGATATGAAATCTTCAAAAAATGATTGTTAAAACACTGCATTGCATTTATTGTGCTTTACATTGCAGTTCACTGCTATAACACTGCACTGCATCGTTTTGTGTTTCAGGCTTTAGCAGTGTACTGCACTACACTGTAGTGTTTTATGAATTGCCCCATGTCAATACATGAGTTCTAAATTTCAAAGCAGTGCATTTCAAGTGTTTGACATTTCTTCCATTTAATAAAAGCATGTATAAATTCGCAAAAATTGTTGTTTATGAAATATTAAGCTATTTTCCAACAAAGGCAACTTAAACTCAACTAATACCACCTCGTCAAAATTGTAAACAACACATTCACGAATACAAATTAAAATCGTTCTGCTTGAATCCGGGGAAAACTCAGGTGCATTCAGAACGATTCGGAGTCCGAAAAAAGCGATGACAGATTGAAACTAAATCGTTCGGTCCAAGAAAAAGAACGACATGAATTGAAAAAATCATTCTGAACGAGAAAAGGAACGCAGCATATGAGTATCCAGAGAAGAATTCATATAAAGTTTTGACACATTTCAGCTGATATCCTGTGACGTAATTTTGTGACAATATATATACATTTTTATAAGAAAGACAGAGAGGGGAGAGATTATTGTGTCCTTTGTACCGTATATGCATTTTCCCAATATTTTATCACTAATGGCGGAACAACTCCGATCAACTATTACTTTTTCAAAAATTTCAAAAAAAAATTCATCATCAAGTTAGCCGGAAAATTCTTATTTTTTATATAATTTGTTTTATAACCAGCTCAATCAATGCGTAATCGTTTGTTGGACTCGTTTTTATTAATAAAATCGTTTGTTGGTCCCTTAATACTTCACTAAATGCAAAAATAATTTACCTAAGCTACACATGAAGTTGTAGCTGATAATAGCCAAATTAAATTTTGCAGCTGAAGCTGCAGTAACACCAACATGATAATGAAGTAAAACCACAAGGCATATAGAATACAAACTGCTCTCGGTACGAACCACGTTCCACCATATTGTCTGGAATGAAAATTGTGGTGGTGTCACTCTGTGTCTAATATGTACACTATATATAAGAAAATATATTGAAAAATAAGAAAATCTTTGATATCTTAATAAATTTAGCAATAAATTACTAAAATTGTGTATAAAAAGAGAGTTTTCAATATTTTATATGTTTTTTTTTATATATGCACTTTCAAGTTTATGTGAAAATGTAAACAGAAACAAAAATAATTTCTTTATGTCATAAATATATTAACATAATAACGATTTTGTAGCAGTAAAATATTTAATTAATACATCATTAATTTTGTTTTTTTTTTACTGCCTTGGACGTGAAGTCCAGACTGTCAGCATAAGCTGACAGATCACTCGGTGGACAGCGTTGACTGTAGGGCGGCACGCTAGCTCGCCTCGGCTATTGGCGGAGAGTGTGGGGAGGTTCTACGAACACCTGCCGCTACCACCAGCCATATACAAAATTTTTCGTGCCTACAATTCAAAAGGCCGTAACACACATTCAGTCCTTAAGGGACTTTTACACCACTTACCTACATCCATTGGGAAGGCACAGATGTTTGGCCTTCTCTGCTTGCGCCATCCACCCAATTGACTCTGAGGGCAGATAACTTTCAGAGTCCCTATGTTGACCTGAAAAGAGAGGAGTAGCGGAGGTCGACCTTCACATTAAGAGGGCTTCGGGAGAGTGAGAGGAGAAATGAAAGATACTCACGGCATAGTTACGTTATAATCGTTATAATAATTTCTCTTAGATAATTGACATTCGCCTAGCTCTTTCTCTTATTCTTACACAAAAAGGTACACGAAATATCAATCACTACCGAGAATAAGTATGTTGGATGACAACAATGTTTGTACAGATATCAATATATCAATACGGTTATGAGGGGCTATCATAAAGTGCCATCATGAAATATTTATTCCGTTGCATTCTTTTTTTTTTTGTTTAAATATAGGTTCTCATTATGGCGTTCAAGAAATAATATGAGTGTTTATCTAGCTTATAACGAAAACAACACCCGCGGCATATTCTAAATAGGTAATTAAATTGTTACTTCTATGCATCGGTACCCGATTTCATAAATACATAGAGTTGTGTAAATTTACTTTGTGCTTTTAAATTAAACCCATTATAATCCCGTTAAATTCGACATTATCCATTTTATAATAGCCCTTATACTCAGCGCCTAATTCTACCTTAAAATATTTCTAAAGATCGGGGGAGTGTTGCTCACAAAAAAAAACCTTATACACGAGCTGAAGGTAAGTAAGTGAAAGAAATAAATTCTTAGACAAGCTTCTACATTTTTATAAAGGGTTTTCTAATAAGAGGTGTTATTTTGATATTCTAAGAAAATGCCATTTTTGAGATAAATGATCGGATCTTTATTTCATTATAAAGAGGAAGGTATGCCGTTAGTAATGGAAAATAACATCAGCCAAATGACCACCACGACCACGCCTACAGGACCATATCCTTTTCATGAAATTTTCCATAACCAAATCGCAAAGTGGCTGCCCTATGTCCTCGATAGCCTCACGAATCCCATCTTTGAGGTCTTGAATCGACGCTGGGCTGTTGGCGTAGACCTTCTCTTTCACGTGGCTCCAAAGGAAGAAGTCGCAAGGTGTTAAGTCACAAGATCTCGGTGGCCAATTGTGATCACCTCTTCGAGAGATAACACGGTCCGGAAACTTTTCCCGTAAAAGATCAATGGTTTCGTTGCTTGTATGGCACGTAGCGTCGTCTTGTTGAAAGTAAACGTTGTCCAGTTCAATACCATCCAATTCCGGCCATTAAAAATCATTAATCATCTGTCGATAGCGCAATCCATTCAACGTAACTGTTGCCCCAGCCTCATTTTCGAAAAAGTAAGGTCCAATGACCCCGCGGGACTATAAACCGCACCAAACAGTCACACGTTGAGGATAGAGAGGCTTTTCAACAATAACTCTTGGGTTTTCCGAGCTCCAGATGCGACAATTTTGCTTGTTGATGAAGCCATCGAGGTGGAAATGGGCCTCATCACTCAAGATGAGTTTTCGATGGAATTCCGGATCATTTTCATGCATTTCAAGGACCCAATCAGCAAAGACTCGACGTTGTTGATGATCGGCCGGCTTGAGTTCTTTGTTAACTGAACTTTATAAGCCTTAAGACCCAAATCTTTATGCAAAATACGGTGTAATGACGTTTGTGGAATGCCTAATTCCAAAGAACGACAAGGAATGGACAAACCTGGGTTTTCTTCAACACTTTCGGCTACAGCAGCAATATTCTCGGCTGTTCTTGAGCGACGTGCACGGGTTTTATTCTTCACATCACTAACTTGTCCCGACAGCTCGAATTTTTCTACCAATTTCTGTATTGCGGTCCGACAAGGTGCTTCACGACGACCCAAAAATGTTCGAGTTTTACGAACCGTCTCTGCCACATTTTCACCATTTTTATAGTGAATTTTAATAATTTCAATGCGTTGTTGAATCGTGTATCGTTCCATTTTTATTAATGGCGTAGTTTCTACTTGTCAAATGTAATTAAAATAACACCTCTTATTAGAAAACCCTTTATAAGAATTATTATTTGATTGATTATATCCTATGAATATGTTTGGCCTTTTCTTCCCCCTCCTTTTTTCTTGAACGAGAGAACTTGTTATCGTCTTTCTACCGAGCGGAGCGATGTTCTTTAAAATTCGAATTTGAAGGAACATGAATCAGACAAAAAGTGATGATTTTTGCTTTTTGTTTTTTTGTTTTTTAAAATATAATATGAAAAGTATTTGAATAAACCTAAATAGCATTTTTTTTTTGTATTTTCGAATATATTACCCCTCTAGAGTACTCTTATCTAATCTTAACCTAATTCAGGTCTATTTATTTCTTCCCCTTCAAGGTGCGGAAAGGAATACCTACTTATATTAACTACCAATTTTATTTTAATTCAGGATATTCTGTAAAAATAATTTTTTTCAAAACTATATAGATAATTAAATGTAAGTATTCATATAAAAATTAAGAGCAAAATTTAAAAATTAAGAAAAGAAAAATGAAAGAAGACTAATTAGCCGGTATGCGTACTTCTAAACTTTTGCTTTATGTTGTGATGCGTCTATTTATTTAAATTCTTTCTCCCTTTTACTTCAGCTTTTCTCTCTTTGAAATTTCTTTATTGATTTTTTATTTATATCGCGCGCAATGACCACTTGTATAGGTTTCTGTGTTTAGATTGTTCAAAATTTACATCGTCTGTCATTGAAGACATGATAATTTTTCTTGTCATCGAAAGATTCACGCAAATCTTTTACGGTGACGTTGTGTGAGAATTACACGTTGGATATAACTCAAACACTTTGCATTTTTTCCTTTACCAAAGAATTTGCTAAGCTAACTTGCTATCCGGGGACAAGAAAACAATGATAATTTAGTCACATACCATGAAAATCCTAGTAAGCCACCTCCACCTAAAAGGTGGAGTGTACTGATTTTTAATTCGTACACCTTTTCAATTACCTTGTTCACATGAAGTGCAGTAGGCTGGACTGGAATAGTCCTAATTCGCAAAGTACCAAGTGTTCAAATGAGATGGACTGGCTTAAATCGACGACAGAGACATCTTCATTGACAGTTCAAATTCAAATTAAAGTCAACTGTCATTTGAAGTATTTTTTTTTTAGATAAAAGGCGGATCATGGAAAAAATCATAATTTCACAATTTCTAACAAATTATATGAAAGCAAAAAGGAGTTCGAGGCGAAGAATGAGAGTATACCGAAAAATGTTGTCGCTAATTATGAGAAGCTACTATAATTCAGTTGTACAAATAGATGGTGATGATGTATCTACACCGCCTGACATTGCAGACGAACGGGGCCGGTGGCCCAGAAGTTTATCCATGAGATCGTAAAATTTGAAGCGTTTGGTGGAATTTCCACTCTTGGAATTATGCCTAACAGCTTCATAATATTGTTGCTTTAATAGATTTAATTTCAGTTGAGCCTGCTCAGGTGTTTTTATAAACCCCCTTTCATTCAATTTTTCTGTAACTTCCTTCAATAAAGTTTTGTGCCGTACAGTTCTTTTGTCCATCATATTAATGACATTGAGCTCTTCGCAAAACTCTAAAATAAACTTGAACTTCCACTTGTTCCCACACACATCTCCCTTTTAAATTAGACATTTGTTTAAAATTAAATATATGCGCGAATTTAATATCATGTGACATAATCAGCTTCACCGCCGACTAAGTGCCAAAATTTAATCCGTTCCACTCCACTCGGTGTTCACATGAAGCCAAATCCACTCTACTACCGAATTAAAACCGGTCTAGGCTATTCCATTCCAGTTGGTGTTCACATGGCGTATTAACTCACTCCGGAGTTCGATAATCCAGTCTACTCCGCTTCATGTGAACAAGCTCAGGTGATTTAGACCTGCCAATTGAAGTTGCTTTTACCAGTCTGTTTCTGCAAAAATCTGGATTTACGGTAGCCTGGGAATTTTTGCTGACTTTCCCAATCCTCCGCTGTCTCGGGACACCATGTCCACGTCTTTTTGGCGATCCAGTTGGATTTTGCTACCCTGACACATTTTCCTTTTTTTCTAAAAGTTTTTATGTTAAATTTTTTTTTTAGTATTGACATTTTATTGAAACTTACATGAAGAATTAAAATTCCGTTGCCGATGCTTTTAGAAATTTCCGATTTTCTTTCACAGTAGGCCATGCACTATCCGCGATGAAGATGAACAATCAGACAAATGTCTATATTCTTCTTCTTCTTTATCGAGTCGCGAGTTGCGGCTCAGGTGGCTATGGGCTGGCATAGACGTGCGCTTCGCTCAGTGTAACAAATTGCTACAAACACTACGCTACGACCATAACAGGGCAGAGTGGTCTAGACAACTCTGAAAATGGTCGACTGAGCTAGCCGGACTTAAACATAGGCCTCATCGTTGCGGGCGCCCAATGTGTGGCTCGACTCAAGACTCATGAAAGCATTTCTCGTTACTCCGTCTAGGCGGATGCTACAGGTTATTCAAGCCGGTTTGATATGCTCGACAGCAGACGCACTGACCGAGGATATGGACCCAGAAAGTCGCTGTACAGCTTTTACCATGATCTTTCTCTCACAGACTGGACTACCATAGGTGGTCTAAGAATAGTATTGGGGGCTTTGGTCTCTTTACACACGTCACAGGCACCTACGTAGTTTCTGACATCAACTGTCATTCGTGGCCAGTACAAGTGTCTTCTTAACCATTCCAGTGTTTTCCCTATACCTCCGTGAGAAGCTAGTGGCGGATCATGCGCTCTTGAAACAACCCCGGAGACAAGCCCTCGTGGAATCCAAAGCGTCCAAGCTTCTTCTTCCTGAATCGGATCAGCTGTTCTCGGAAGAGTCCGAATATAGACGAAGCCATCCCTGATGCAAAGATCTGGTAGTTTTCCAGAAGCTGTTTTAACCTTATGCCTCAGCTCCTCATATTCCAACGAGTTCAAATATGGCGAACTAGGGTCAACTTCCGGGCCAGGATCTTCAGGTGTTGACAAGCTGTCGCAATGAATTCGTGACAGCGCATCAGTAACCACATTCAGGCTTCCTTTTCGGTGTTCAATGGTTAAGTCGAAACCTTGAAGCTTCAAACTCCACCGAGGAAGTCCTTTTGAGACATCAGCCATTTCAAGCTCGCATGATCAGTCACTTGTAGCTTATACCCCCTACGCTACTGTTTGTTTGGCTTCTCTACATCTGTAGGGAAACCCCCATGATTTCCCAGAGGAACCTATAAAGGGGATAAAACTTAGCTATTGGTTCGAGAAGTAGCCCATGCTACTTCTCCATATTACAAAATTCCTGAAAAGATATAAAATTTAGATATCTTCTAGAAGTAGCCCTATGCTACTTCTCCATATTACAAAATTCCTGTAAAAAGCCAAATTTAGATATTTTCGAGAAGTAGCCCTATGCTATTTCTCCATAGTAAAAATTGCTGTAAAAGTCAAAATTTAGATATCTTCGAGAAGTAGCCCTATGCTACTTCTCCATATTACAAAATTCCTGAAAAAAGATACAATTTAGATGTTCTCGAGAGTTAGCCCTATGCTACTTCTTCATAGTAGGAAAAAAATCCTGCAAAGAAAAGCAATTATATTCAAAGTGATAAAATTCTAAATTGTGCAAAACACGCACAATTTACAATTTTTCATGCAAGACTTACCACTAGCCACCCACGTCGAGACGACGAAAACTGTAATTCGCCTAGCGGTAATACATCGCATGACACCATCATGCAATGTATTGCAGCAGGACCGGCAGAACAAATTCCCCGAAAATTTTTGTGTTAAAGCCACTGACTTATAACAATGGACTGAGCGATTTGCTATTTCATGTGGCACAAAAAATATTGTGTTTCTGTATATCACCGTTAGAGCACCTTTTAAAACGATTACATAAAAAACATGTAAAACTCAACCAATCAGATGAAATTTTACACCCGAAAATCGAATTAAATTAAAAAAATGTATTTTCTTGTTTCCAAGTGATATTTTAATCGCTTATAAGGAATTAAACTCATTTCGACTTTAATTTTCAAAAGTTATTCTTAACTGAATCCTGCTTATGGGCAAGAGAGACGGAGCATGGTAAACACTATCTTTACCTTATTCCTTCTGAGGTGATTGCATCTGTAGCCAACATAAAAACATCAAATGGCATAAGCAAATGTTCCAGAATGCAATATTTTCTGTTGGTAGCTCCAACTCTGCCATAGGGCGAAAGAGAGAACTGTAAAACTTGTGCCATGCTTTCCTATAGGAAAATGACAATACGCTCAGTCCATTGTTATAAGTCAGTGGTTAAAGCAGATATTCGTTAGCTAGAAAAGAATACACACACACCCGTACGGCAGTAGAACCAGCGCAAATTTTATCTAAATTTCCCGAAAAACGAAAAATGTTCGCCTAGCGGAGAGGTGGGCACAAGACACACGAACAGAGCCGGTGGTAAACGAAGGCGCTCGTCTGTCTGTCGGTTGGAAGACAGAACGGGGAATGTAGAGAGACTGCGTAGAGTTGAGGCAGTTGATTCTGAGCATTGACCAAGTGCGGCAGCCCGCAGCCGTGAGTCGCGGATTTTTTCTTGAGTTTGTCTTAACTGGACAGAAGAGCATAATCAGTTTTTAGTTTAATAAAAAAAAAATATAATAATAATAATTTAGCGGCGGCAATATCCTGAGTTGAGCAAAGAGGTTTTGAAAGGCTCGGTGAAATCGCATTACCTGGGGGGAATTGAGTTCGATTTTTTTTTGGTAGCTGAGCCAGCAAAAGTGATTTCTCTGGTTATGCTCGGATGAATTAACCTTGAACCGATTCGGTATACCTGCGTGGTGCATAATTTTCACCTTTGATGTGTACCTGTGAATAAAAAGAAAGAAATATTTAGATAGTGACTTTAGTTAATAAGTTCATTAATTACCTGCGTGGTGCATAATTTTCACCTTTTGATGTGTACCTGTTAATAAAAAGAAAGAAATATTATTTGGTTAGTGACTTTAGCTTAATCAGTTCATAATTTACCGGAGTTGTGCATAATTTCCACCTTCGAGGTGAGTCTGTGGATAAAAAGAAAGAAAATGTTCAGCTAGTGACTCTAGTTAATAAGATCATTATTTACATGTGCTGCGTATAATTTTCACCTTTGAGGTGTATCTGTGAATAAAAGGAAAGAATTATTTAGTTAGTGACTCTAGTTAATAAGATCATTATTTACCTGTGCTGCGTATAATGTCCACCTTTGAGGGGTATCTGTGAATAAAAGGAAAGAATTATTTATGTCGATTTCGATGGGACCATTTCAGTTTTGCACTTTTTCTGGCAGCGGAGAACTGCGAGAACTGAAGTCCATCGAACATATTTCTGTCATATTCCTTGTATTTGTTGACACACGTATTATATACACGGAACTGTCAAACGTAATAAATGTTGTTTATTGATATATAGAAACAAATTTTTTTTAACTTAAAGCCAATTAACCCAATAAAAAAATTTAATTAATTTAACTCCAAAATTTCACAAATAATCGCGACAGTACACTTTGACAGAGCAGATGACAATTCGACCTCAGTATGTATTTGTAACACCATGAAAATATCCGGTGCAAAGTAGGGGAAGTGAGTGCAAAGCTTGTGTTGCACTTCTACTATAAAAATTGTCCCATCGAACATTTTGAGTGTTGCACTGCTGGAAAAAGTGCAATACTGGTGTTGCACCAAAGTCCCATCGAAATCGACATTAGTTAGTGACTCTAATTAACAAGCTAATTACTCACCTGTGTGGTGTATGATTTCCACCTACGGTCTATCAGTGAAGTGCAGAAAAGGAAAATTTAAGAAAAGGATTGTTTACATTTTAACCAAGTTCCATTGGCGTTTTCTTTGTTTTTTTTTGCTTGCCGACAAATATTCAATCACCTGCAAACGCAGTGACAATTATCCCTTAGTGCGCAACCAAGATCCGCTTTTCATCGCTCGAGATAGTAGTACGTAAAGCGAAGCAGGATATTAAGCTAAATCAGTAAGTAAGGCAGTAGTGTTCACCCGAAAGCACCCAAAAGAGGTGAAAGGGGTAAAAAAAAGTCAATGTACCCACTAATGCAAGTACGAAAAAGAAGCAGCTGATCCGGTTTGGTACGCGGAATACTTCAGAGAGTGCACCCCACCAGCTCCAGTTCACACCAGCGAGGGAACAATTCAAGTAAGTCTGTATCTTGATCGGCATTTTGTTTTTTTTTTTTTTGCGTACATACGCTTTTTGCATGACACTATACATATATACATAAGTTTGAATATGCAGAATACATTGTTTAAGGTACTGCTAATGTCAGCTAGTAGGGTCTGGGCTAGCATAAGTATTCATTCAATTTTCTTAGTGACGAACGGCGGAGATTGTTAACCTAAAAAGGGTCAGGTAATGGAAAAGAAAACAAGAATTTATATAGAGAAATACATATATATATATACGTTATATTCCTTTCCTATTTTTTTTGTTTGGTTTTGTTTCCCCTCTTCCGTTTCTCTTATTTTTCCTTTCACTCGCTTCTACGACTAACAGGAATCATATGAGAATGAGTCATTAGCTTTTCTATATGGAGGGTGGAGGCATGAAGGGTCGTCATTAATAAACACACGTGGGTGGATGGGGGCGTCTGGGCCCAATAGTACCCAAAGCTTGGGTCTCAACATCATCAGAGACTCTAAATCGCTTTCTCTCTCTCTCGTTCGTTCGTCCTTACAGCGTCGTAAACTCTCCGGGTGAACCAATACTTGCTCGGTGTTTCTTCCTTCCAGGCTTTTGGGTTCTACCATGAGGAGGAAGCCTTTATAGATCTTTTTTTTCCTGTCTGTCGGTCCGTCTGCAGTCGCGTATACAAGTTCTTTTTCTTTATTGTCCGTCCAAGAACTACCCCAAGCCGGCTGATCGCTAGCGGTGTACTCGCTGTGCGGCCACCCACGCATATCCCGGACATGATGTTTGCAGCAAAGAGGTGTCGCATGCGGTATCCGTCTACATCCAGGTAAGAGTGGATATAGGTAGATTTGTCACCTGACAAGCTTGTTGTTACACACTATCTTAAACGGCATAAGTTCTATGAAGGGTCGGAATTTCTGTACACTTAAAATTGCAGCTAGGCATTCCTGCTCTGTGACTGTATAATTTCGTTGTGATGAGTTCAACTTTTTCGAGACGTAGGCTATTGGCTTCTCGTGGCCATCGTCATCTAGTTGAAGTAGCACTCCACCAATACCATTTTGGCTCGCATCGCACTGTATAACGAACGGCTTGGTGGAGTCTGGGCTCACTAGCAACGGAGCAGAAGTAAGTTTTTGTTTTAGCACTTCCAGAGACGTCTGGTCATCAGGTGTCCTTTGGAACTGACTTGGATTCTTCAGCGTGTCTGTGATGGAGGCAGTTAGATCAGCATTGTTCGTGATGAACGATCTATACCATCCATCCATACCTAGTAGGCGTCGGGCTTGCCGGACAGTTTTAGGTGACGTATAGTCAACTATGGCTGAAATTTTATCTGGTTCAGTTCTGATTCCTCCCTTCCCGAAAATAAAACCCAAGTATTTAGTCTCCTTAATGCAAAACTTACTCTTCTCAACGTTGATGGTGAGGCTAGCTTTCCTCCAACAATCCGCTACACGTGCTAGCAATGTGAGATGACAGTCGAAGTCTGATGACAGGATCAATAAATGGTCCAAGTAGACGAGGACATTCTCACGAAGATCGAAAGGAATGACCTTATCCATGAGGCAGCACATAGTTTGTGGAGCGTTGCAAAGGCCGAATGGCATCATGGTGCACTGATAGAGAGGATGACCAGGTACAGTAAAAGCTGTCCTCTCGCTGGAATCAGTGTCTAGTGGTATCTGCCAGAATGCGTCTTTCAGGTCCAAGCTTGTAATGTAGTTTGGCGGAGTAAGTCGACTCAGAAGCAAATCTATCTGCGGTAGCGGATAGGCGTCCTTCTTAGTAACGGAGTTCACTTTCCTGGCGTCAAAACAAATCCTAACCTTTCCAGGCTTTCTCACTAGTACGACTGGAGAGCTCCAAGGACTCTGGCTCTCCTCTATCACACCCAACGATAGCATTTGTATCAATTCAGCATCCATCAAATTCTGTACTGCCGGTGAAATCGGATAAAACCTCTGTTTTATCGGAGTCGCGTCATTCGTTCGTGTCAATCCTATGAGTGACAAGAGATGTTTTTCCTAAGCCCAGCGAGGCGAAGGAAGGAAAAGCTGCTTGGTTGCTTCTATTCCTAGATATAGCACCTGTGTGAGCCCAGAAACCACGTAAAAACACACGTTTTGGGTCTTACCACGGAAAGTGATGTCCAAGTTCACATGACCATGTACAGTCGTCATGGCACCATTCGCTACTTGTACCTGTGTCCGATACCTCTTCCATTCGGCCTCTGATTTTGCAAGCTTCTCTAGAGCTCCCTGGCCTAGAATACTGACAGTAGCACCACTATCAAGTAATCCAGTCTCAGTTCGCCCGACCAGCCTCACCTCGGCATATGGTCCGCCACCGCAGAATAGATGCGGCCTCTTATCGCATTGTAATTCTGCAGATGCGTATGATAAGGCGTCAGCGGATGTAAAGCAGGCTCACGCTCACTCGTCATAGCAGAGCTTGGTGGCCGTTTTAGTACAGTAACGGCAGGAGGCCGAATCTCCTGCTCAGTAAGATTGCCAGCGGAAAGTGCTGTTGGTATTATCGGGACGTCAAAGATCAAAGACTCTTCCAGAGAAGTGTTTAGTAGTGTCAAGGGCTTCTCAGGGGTGGAAATAGGAGCTTGAAGATCTGCGCAGGAGTCTATTAGATTCTCCGTCTGTATCAGTGAATTAGTGGGACGATCAGGTGGATGGTTGTTATCACCAGAGTCACTGAATGATATCAACGGACATGTTAATATTTCGTCGTCGGGGCCTGCTGATGGAGCGGACCCTCCTCCTTGTTCAAAGCTTGAACTGGAGTGGTCATGATACCGGATACTAAAGATACCCAAGCCAGATGGGTATCTTTAACATATACTGGAAAACTATCAGAGAAAATCGCGAGAGAATTGGGAAAACATAATATTAAGGTAGGCTTCAAAAAACCCAGTGAGTTTAGGAAATAAAATAATTAAAGTAAAAGACAAAACTGAGGTTCTAGAGAAGAATGGAGTTTATAAATTAAAATGTACGACATGTGAAGGTGTTTACATAGGTTAAACAGGCCGTAAGTTTAAGGAGAGAATTAAGGAACATTTTAACATGAATAATCAGACTTCTAATTTTACAATACATTTAAGAGAACACAAACATAGTTCAAATGAAGAGGTCGAAATTTTACACATAGAAAAGAAGGGGAAGCTGTTAGATTGCTTAGAAAACCTAGAGATAGAGAGAGCTAAATTAAATTATACACATACACTTAACGAATGCATGCCATATAACTCTCCATTGCTGTTACCATTAATAGGTTAGTCTGTAGAATTTTACATTAGTCTACTGAGGATGGCACAAACAGCCGAAACCGCGGTTTAGATATTAAGTAAAGTATTTTATATCTTGTATTTGTGGAAGACAACACCTAATAAATAAAAGAAGCAAAAAAGGTGGAAAACTTGTGTTTTTTGTTTTTGTTTAATATTGCTTCTTTAACGTTTTCAAAAAGTGGTCATAGAAGTTGTCGTCTGGGACGTTGAAACTGGTCGAGAAAAGGTGTTGGGATTCCCGACTCGTCTGTGTACAGGGTCTGCAGTTTGGTTTAAAAACATTCTTGCATCCGCATCTATAACAGAACACCTGTTGTCTCTCTTGCAGATAGTCCTGGTAAAAGTGACCTTGCAGATCACAATTCCAGCACACTGTTACGTGTCTGGTTGAAATGATTGACACGTCGCCTAAGCTGGTGTCACGGCCTGTTACTAATGACAAGTCCGGGTTTAAAGACTGGCAGTCAGTAAGGGCTCCAGCTACAAGCTGTAGCAATTCGTAGCTGTGTGGCTTGTATTTGAGTGACGAGAGATCTCACCTGGCCGATAGTATTGGTGGGGTGCAAACATATTTTGTTCTTGATATCTGGTAATAGATTGGATTTGACTATATCCAGGAACTCACTATCCAGCATTGGAGTCTGCAGTTGGTCACGCAACCAGATTTTGGTGGTATGCTGCAAAGGATTCTCCAGATTTTTGCCTGCGGGACATTAGCTGGACCCTCACCTTCAGATCGTCTTTGGGAACTCCCCATTCAGCTAGGAGAGCTGTTTTAATATATTCCCAGGTTGGTGTAGAATTCAGTCTAAGTAATGACAAATAC
Organism: Dioctria rufipes; assembly: GCA_963924295.1. Taxonomy (NCBI): domain Eukaryota; kingdom Metazoa; phylum Arthropoda; class Insecta; order Diptera; family Asilidae; genus Dioctria; species Dioctria rufipes. The sequence continues at coordinate 222,662,514 of OZ002740.1, read as the reverse complement.
CAATCCATGGCCGGGTCTGCGAGCAGTGTGCTCATGTGCCTGACCAGCAGGTCAAAATATCCTTCGAGCGCAGAGTGGATGAGTGCTTCAACTCGGAAGACAAACTCATCCACTGAGAGTTTGGAACTATCTCCACTATACGAGATGTTCCATCTTCGTATAGGGCTTCCAGATCGCCTTGACCCGGCGTTTCGTTGAGGTATGTCATTCTGAAATACAGATGCCTGGGGAATATGATTAGGCCCTGCCCTCTGAGGACTGTCGGGTCTATTCTGATTGCCTAATGCGTGATGTTTTTCGTCAGCTGGTCTGGGCCGCACTATCGAAGGTGTAGGTTGTCCTATATGTGGTTGTGGTCGAGAAGTGTCTACGGGAGGGACGACAGGAGCTTGTCGAGGAAAACTGTTAAAGATTTCGTCCCGCAAAGTGTTCATACTCTGTGTGATTCCCTCTCGAATAAGATCTTGCATCTGTATTCTCAAGCCAGCCATTATCGCTTCTGAAGCGACAAGGCCTTGGCCCTGTGTAGTAGGTAACGGCTTCTTCACTCGGGAACTCGGGTGCGAAAAGGTCATCGAATGTACATTTTGTAATCCTGGGGACAAAGAATCGCGGTTTACTGGTTGACTCGTTGGTGGTGGCAAATTGAACACTTGTGCTGGCGGTCGAGTATCCTGACTGGCAGGCTTCGTAAGAGTCTTTTTCGGGGAGGCACCTGTATACTCAGTAAAATCATACTGAGTGAGATGGCGTATAAAGTTCGGGCAGTTTGACTGCTGTTCGATCCACGTCCGCAGACACGCCTTGTGGAACACATGTCCATAGACCATCTTAACTGGCTTCCTCTTGCCTGACCAGTCTCCCTCCTGACAGATGGAGCACTTCTCGGGCACCTTTAGCGATATATTATTTACTAGAGGTGGTGTTCGCGCTGTGGCCATTATGAGACAACTTCGGCTTTCAGAAGACGATGTAAGTGTGCTTGGACACACGAATATTTAAAAGGAACGAGAGGCATCTGCAATCGGGACTCGATACTTCAAATTACCAAGGCCAGAAGGATTTTGCATCAACTGACGTTTAATGTTACAAAAGAAAAAAAATTGTTAGACAACTCCTGTGGCTACACAACTAATCGTTATAATTATATCAGCTAGTACCTGTATATGCTAAGCTATGGCGCGCGAAAAGAAGGTAGATCGAAAAATAAAAAAATTTCAGAAGAAAGATTCAGTGTAACGACAGATATCGTGAAGTTGATATGCTGTAACTCGAAACCCCTCGTACCGACCAAAAGGATTCAAACTACAACTTGCCGTTACAAATGGAAATATATTCACATTCGGCTCGTGAACTAGTTCGGATGTTCAAAAATGCAAAAAGAAAAGTTTTATAAAGGTTTACTCCGTCACTCTCCAAGAGCTAACTCTCAACACAAAAGTCTTTCCGAGCCCACTTTCTCTCCAATCAGGTCAGAAATCATACAACGAAGGTAAGTGATGTGAATGTGTACATGAAAAACTTGAGTCCTCACAGAAATCTGGGAAGAGTCGGGTTGGAGAAGCTAGAGACTGAAAATGATACTAGAGATTCTTCAGCCAGGCAGTTAGCAGTATGCCAACTCCTGATTACTGAAGGTCTCTAGCATCACTTCCATCCTCCAACACCTCTTTCCTTCCTCTTTACCTGATTGTCATATCTAGCTAACCTTCCAGCTGGGCAGAGTCATGAATCTGGTCAACTAGTTAGCCAAAAGCCAAAAAGTCATCTCACAGATTCACGGCTCTGTCCAGCCAGCTGGCCGGCAGAGACATGCTTCCGTAAGAACACAAACAAAGATTTGTGAGGCCACCTACTATTTCCATAGCAGAAGGCCAGCGGGAAAGATCAATTAAAAAAAATTAAAAAAAAAAACTCGATTACTGTACAGACTTGAGGCTTGACCAATGTCAAACCTAAAGTCGAACTTCAATTCCAATCACGATAGCAAAACTTTAAACTTTAACGTTACTTTACAGAAAAAAATCTCAAATACAAGCAGTTAGACTCAAGTCTGCATATAACTTACACTGACTGTGAGATTACCGAGTCAGACAATTTAGCTGATAGCCAAATGTCCATATCTCTAAGAAATATCAGTCCTCAGCAAAAGTCATACTTAGACCGCCGAAGTCTAACTGAGGTGGCCCCGCATTGGGCGCCATTTTGTTATGGAAGTATTTAGAGTGTTGACTTGGACGTGAAGTCCAGACTGCCAGCATGAGCTGACAGATCACTCGGTGGACAGTGTTGACTGCAGGGCGGCACGCTAGCTCGCCTCGGCTATTGGCGGAGAGTGTGGGGAAGTTCCACGAAGACCTGCCGCGACCACCAGCCATATACAAAATTTTTCGTGCCTACAATTCAAAAGGCCGTAACACACATTCAGTCCTTAAGGGACTTTTACACCTCTTACCTACATCCATTGGGATGTTCGGCCTTCTCTGCTTGCCCCATCCACCCAATTGACTCTGAGGGCAGATAACTTTCAGAGTCCCTATGTTGACCTGAAAAGAGAGGAGTAGCGGACCTGGTAGACCTTCATATTAAGAGGGCTCCGGGAGAGTGAGATTAGAAATGAAAGATACTCACGGCATAGTTACGTTATAATCATTATAATAATTTCTCTTAGATAATTGACATTCGCCTAGCTCTTTCTCTTATTCTTACACAAAACGGTACACGAAATATCAATCACTACCGAGAATAAGTATGCTGGATGACAACAATGTTTGTACAGATATCAATACGGTTATGAGGGGCTATCATAAAGTGCCATCATGAAATATTTATTCCGTTTCATTCTTTTTTTTTCGTTTAAATATATGTAGTTCTCATTATGGCGTTCAAGAAATAATATGAGTGTTTATCTAGCTTATAACGGAAAAACACCCGTGGCAGTATTCTAAGTAGGTAATTAAATGGTTACTTCTATGCATCGGTACCCGACTTCATAAATACATGGCGTTGTGTAAATTTACTTTGTGCTTTTAAATTCAATCCATTATAATCCCGTTAAATTCGACATTATCCATTTTATAATAGCCCTTATACTCATCGCCTAATTCTACCTTAAAATATTTGTAAAGATCGGGGGAGTATTGCTCACAAAAAAACCTTATACACGAGCTGAAGGTAAGTAAATGGAAAAAATTAGTTCTTAGACCAGCTTCTACATTTTTATATAATAATTATTATTTGATTGATTGTATCCTATGAATATGTGTTTGTACATTTAATTAAAAAAAAAAAACACAGGGTTATTAAATAATTTGATTTTATTGTCTGTACTGTCTTTTTCTTACTGAAATTTTCTTGTTTTTACATTTGCTTGGGGTGCTTTGTTTTTATTTCGCGTGCTTTGGTTTTTCTTGGAATACGTTTAGAACAAGGAGAAATTTTACTTGAACATGCCGCCCACCTTGAAGAATATGTCCTTCAATGTTCAATTGGTTTGTTTATTGGCAGCCTGGACAGTTTTGAAGTCGGTCCTTTTAATAATAATCTGGTGAACTGAGCCGAGCAAAACTGGACTCCATTGTCAGAGACTATCGTTTCCCGGACTCCGAACACATGGAACACTTCCGTTTCGATGAACTGGCACACATTGAGTGTAGATGCTTTTCTTATAGGTTTGAGAACAGGAACTTTGAAAAGTGGTGAAGAACTATTAAGATGCAGGCATTTCCTTTCACTGACCGAGGATATGGACCCAGAAAATCAATATACAGCTTTGCCATGGTCGTTCTGTCATAGACTAGACTCTCATAGGTGGTCTGAGAATAGTATTGGGGGTCTTAGTCTCTTTACACACGTCACAGGCACCTACGTAGTTTCTGACATCAACTGTCATCCATGGCCAGTACAAGTGTCTTCTCAGACGTTCCAGTGTTTTGATATAACGTCGGAGACAAGCCCTCGCAACAGTCCGAATGTAAACGAAGCCATCACTGATGCAAAGATCTGGTAATTTTCCAGAAGTCGTTTTAACTTTTTGCCTCAGTTCTTCATATTCCAACGAGTTGAAATATGGCGAACTAAGGTCAATTTCGGGGCCAGGATCTCCAGATGTGGACAAGCTGTCGCAGTGAATGCGTGACAGCGCATCAGGAACGACATTCAGGCTTCCTTTTCGGTGCTCGATAATGAAGTCGAAGCGCTGAAACTTCAAACTCCACCGAGCAAGTCTACCGCTGAGGTCCTGTTGAGACATCAGCCATTTCAAGCTCGCATGATCAGGTACTATCTTAAACGGCATAAGTTCTATGAAGGGCTGGAACTTCTGCACACTTAAAATTGCAGCTAGGCATTCCTGCTCTGTGACGGTATAATTTCTTTGTGCTGAGTTCGACTTTTTCGAGACGTAGGCTATTGGCTTCTCGTGGCCATCGTCATCTAGTTGAAGTAGCACTCCACCAATACCTTGTTGGCTTACATCGCACTGTATAATGAACGGCTTGGTGAAGTCTGGGCTCACTAGCACCGGAGCAGAAGTAAGTTTTTGTTTCAACAAATCAAGAAACGTCTGGGCTTCAGGTGTCCACTTGAACTGACTAGGGTTTTTCAAAGTGTCTGTAATGGAGGCAGTTAAGTCAGCACAGTTCGGAACGAACCGTCTATACCATCCATCCATACCTAGTAGGCGTCGGGCTTGCCGAACAGTTTTAGGTGACGGATAGTCAACTATGGCTGAAATCTTCTCAGAGTCAGTTGGTATACCTCCTTTTCCTACAATGAAACCCAAGTATTTGGTCTCTTTGATACAAAACTTACTCTTCTCGACGTTGATAGTGAGGCCAGCTTTCCTCAAACAATCCGCTACACGCGCTAGCAGCGTGAGATGAGTGTCGAAGTCTGAAGACAGAATTAATAAATGGTCCAGATAGACGAGAACATTCTCACGAAGATTGAAGGGAATGACTTTATCCATGAGGCGACTTGTGGAGCGTTGCATAGGCCGAATGGCATCACTTTGTACTTATAGAGAGGGTGACCAAGTACAGTACAAGCGGTCTTCTCTCTGGAAACAGCATCTAGTGGTATCTGCCAGAATGCGGATTTCAGGTCCAGGCTTGTAATGTAGTTTGCCGGAGGAAGTCGACTCAGAAGCGCGTCTATCTGCGGTAGCGGATAGGCGTCCTTCTTCGTAACGGAGGTGACTTTCCTGGCATCAAAAGAAAGCCGAACCTTTCCAGGCCTCCTCACTAGAACAACTGGAGAGCTCCAAGGACTCTGGCTCTCCTCTATCACACCCAGTGATAGCATTCGCTCTAATTCAGCATCCATCAAACTCTGTACAGCTGGTGAAATCGGATAAAAGCGTTGTTTTATCTGAGCTGCGTCATTCGTCTCGATCTTGTGAGTGCCCAAAGAGGCGAAATAAATGAAAAGCTATTTAGTAGCTTCTAGACGCTGTTGATCTAGACTATGTCCGATACCTCTTTCATTCAACCTCTGCTTCTGCAAGCGTCTAGGATACTGACAGTGGCACCACTATCAAGTAATCCAGTCTCAGTTCGTCCGAGTAGTCTTACTTCTACATACGGTCGAATGTGGTCTCGCATCGACACGGAAATGTGTGCCAGTTCCTTTCTTTCCTTTCTCATCCATCGACAGTATTCCCGCCAACGAACGGTCGATCGTTATAACAGAGCTTGGTGGCCGTTTTAGTACAGAAATGCCAGGAGGCCGAATTTCATGCTCAGTAACCTTGTCAGCTAAAGGTGCTGTCGGTGTTATTGGGACATCGAAAATTAAAGACTCTTCCAAAGATGTGTCTAATAGTGTCATGGGCTCCCCGAAGGTGGAAATGGGAGCTTGAAGGTCTACGAAGAAGTCTATTAAATTCTTCGTCTTTATCAATCGATCGGTAAGACTATCAGGTGGTTTGCTAATATCATCAGAGTCACTGAATGATATCAGTTGACAATTCAGGGATACGTCGCTACGGTTTGCTAATGGAGCGGACCCTCCTCCTTGTTCAGGGCTTGAACTGGAGTGTTCCTTGCAGTTGTCACGCGTGACGTTGACACTGGTCGAGAAAAGGTGGTGGTATTCCCGACCCGTCTCAGGTTTTTCGGTCGGCAATGGCTGCAGTCGGGCTTGAAGAGATTTTTGCGTCCGCATCCATAGCAGAACATGACTTGTCTTTCCCGCCGGTAATCTTGGTAGAAATTACCGGGCTGGTCACAGTTCCAACAGATAACGTTAGTAGGTGCTGTAAGAGCAGATACGGGTTTTGCTTCCTCACTGTTTTCGATTGACGTATGCTGTTCCACATCTGTCAGATGACACTCATCTACCTCGCTGACCCTGGGGCTACGATAGGTGGAATGTAAACAGATTTTATTTTGGATCTCCGGCAATAGGTTAGACTTAACTATTTCTAGAAATTCGACATCTGCCAAAGGACTTTGCAGTTGGTCGCGCAGATGCACCAGGTGTTGATGGTACATAACAAATGACTCCCCTGCTTTCTGTTTCCTCAGCATCAGTTGGACTTTGATCTTGCGGTCATCCTTTGGTACTCCCCATTCAGCTAACAGAGCTGTCTTTACATACTCCCACGAAGGCGTGGAATTCTGCCTCAAGAGAGACCAGTACCAATCCATTGCTGGACCAGAAAGCTGAGTCGTCATGTGCCGAATTAAAAGATCGAAATCTCCGTCTAAAGCCGAGTACGTGAGGGCTTCTGCTCTGAACACAAATTCGTCGACAGTAAGGCGAGAACTATCGCTACTATATGAAATATTCCATCTCCGGATGGGACTACCAGAACGTCGTGGTCCTAGGACTGACGGGATACAATGAGATGAAGCTGTGGTTGAGGCTGGTTAAATTTTGGTCTAGGCTGAGTACTAGGCAGACCAAGAGGTGATGCCGGTCTGTTAAACGACTGCCTACAACCGTCGTGAAACTCTGGCGGTGGTCTCGGTTCACCCACGGAAGGAGGTGGCCGTGAAAAATCAACTGGTGGAATTGCAGCAGAGATTTGCTGCCTGACGCTAGTTACCAGTTCAGCTCGCAAGGTATTTAGGCTCTGCTCAAGGCCTTCGCGGACTAAATCCTGCAGCTGTATACGCAGACCTGCCAGCAAGGCTTCGGTCGCTGCTGAACTCTGACCCTGAGCAGTAAGGAGCGGGCTGTTCACTCTGGAATTCGGCTGCGAAAAGGTCATAGAGTGCACATTCTGTAAACCTGGAGACAGAGATTCGCGATAGACTGGTCGACTCGTAGGTGGTAGTAGGTTGAACCTGGTGCTGCCGTTCGAGGCTCCTGACTAACAGGCTTCGTTTGAGTCCTCTTCGGGACCGCACCTGTATAATCAGTAAAATCGTATGAAGTGAGATGGAATCTGCAGTTCGGGCAGTTTGACTGCTGTCCATTCATTTCAGACATGCTTTGTGAAACATATGTCCACAGACCGTCTTCACTGGCTTCCTCTGTCCTGACCAGTCGCCCTCCTGGCAGATGGAGCACTGGTCTGGCAACGGTATCGGTACACCAGTTGCTCGCGGTGGTGTTCGCGCTGTAGCCATTGTATAATCTTTCAGTCGTAAAGTCAAGATTTCAAAAATATACCAAGGGTTTGGAAGAAATGCCAAGAAGATTAAAAAAAACAACTTGAAAGTTCGAAGAAGACATCAAAGTCTTCAAATATCGAGATAACAGAAATATCGATTTAAGGAAAATCCAAAAGCTGGGAAGACTACTAAAATTTCAGCAGGATTTTTCCCAATAGTTCAGAGGAAATGCAAAAAACTTTAAAGAAATCACCAAAAGTTTGGAGAAATTCTGGTCCCAACTACTAAAGTTCTAACTATCTTCGAATAGACAGCGAAATTTCAAATGTGGGAGTACTCTAGAGTCAACACTTGTACCAACACAATCGTCCAGTCAAAAGATATAATTGCTAATGGTTATTAGACAACTACCGAAAGTCATTTAAAGCATTAAAAAAAATTGACAGAAAGAAAGTCACACAATTCCCCTCTCACTCCCCAGGAGCTAACCCCCAAAACATAGAAGTCCTCCAGGTCACTCTCTCTAATCAGGTCAGAATAGGATGATAAAATAAGTGACGTGAATGTGTGCATGAAAAAATTTTAAGTCCTCACAGAAATCTGGGAACAGTCGGGTTTCAGAAGCCAGAGACTGAAAATGCTACTAGAGATTCTTCAGCCAAGCAGTTAGCGGTATGCCAGCTCCTGATTACTGAAGGTCTCCAGCATCACTTCCATCCTCCAACAACTCTTTCCTTCCTCTTCACATGATGGTCATATCCATCTAACCTGTCCAGCCAGTTGGCCAACAGAGACATGTCTCCGTGAGAACACAATCAAAAATTTGTGAGACCACCTACTATTTCCATAGCAGAAGGCCAGCGGGAAAGATCGTTCAAACAAAATTCAAAAAATTGAAAAACTAGACACCTGTTCAAACTCGAGGCTTGACCAAAGTCAAACCTAGAGTCGAACTTCAATTCAAAAACTTTCAAAACTTTCAAAACGGTACTTTACTTTACTCAATCAACTTTCAAAAATCAAAATATCAAAACCTTCAAAAATCTTTACTTTACTTTCATCAAATCTCAAAATACCAAAACTTCAAAAATTCTAACGTTACTCTACCAAAAATTTCAAATACCAAACAATTAGACTCAGGGCCGCATGTAACTTCCGCTGGATATGAGTCTTGAGGTCAGTCAATTAGCAAAGTGCCAAATGACCATCTCACTCTAAGTCCCAGTCCCGAGTAAAATTTACATTTAGACCGCCGAAGTCCAACTGACGTGGCCCCCCGTTGGGTGCCATTTTTTTATGGTATTATGTTGAGTGATTGGCTTGGACGTGAAGTCCATACTGCCAGCATGAGCTGACAGATTACTCAGCGGACAGCGTTGACTGCAGGGCAGCACGCTAGCTCGCTTCGGCTATTGGCGGAGAGTGTGGGGAGGTTCCACGAAAAACCTGCCGCTTCAATTTGTATTACTTTCATAGGCCCCTTGGTTTCAGTATACATGTACAACATGACGGAAAATTGGACAAATCTTTAATAATATTTCCGGAAGGATTCACGGTACTTAATTGTTGATAATTGACCGTCTGACCATATTCTGTTGTATAAGTATCAGGAGAATTGTCCGTCAGGACACCCGGGCTTCCAGGATTATCACTAATGGTAAGTATTTCTACGTTTAGAGCAACCTCTACGGACGATAGTAGCGCAGTATCCGGTCGATCAGCGACCAATTCATCGATGCGATCTTTAAGGCACCCAATTAAATTATGTGACATTCCGCAAATTATCCATCGGTTCTTAATGTAATATTGCATTTAATTCAGGAACTATGTCGTCTCTAAGCAGTGGCTTATGCTTCACAGATTCAATCTGAAGTACTTTCGAATATATCTTTAGGGTAATGCGGAAAATTTTATTCCTAACCGAAAATATGTTAGCATTTGGGTTGATAAACTTACTTACAAGATTTATTTCCTCGCCGATGACTGCGGAATTCTTCTTTTATCAACTCCTTGATGTTTCCACTGGAGAAGATTTTGACACGACAGAGAAGATTGTCTTCTTCTTCCTTGTCACAACCAGCATGCCACACCGAGCTCGTTCGTCGAGTTTGGGTTGTGTTCAGCTGTCGGTTTCCACATGCTACATGCTACAGTATTTCTCAGTGTAGCATATTGCTAGATGCAATATGCTACGACCATAACAAAGAGTTGTCTTACCTAATGATGATTTCTCTGAGAGCACCGATAGTGATGCTGATTTACCAAATGATGTCCATGAAACTCAATCTGATGTTGATGTTAGCAGGGAAACGACTTCAACTAATAACCGAAGTACTAGTCTGCAAGATGTTCACATGCAAGGTGTTAAGCGAGGCCACCGAGTTAAAACTACTACTACTATATGCAGGATAGCCGAATGTTAACTAATATATATAATTATTCCCAATAGAATAGTTCGATGATAAATAAAAGATGTACTTGATATAGATTTTTTGAATAGGAAGAAGATAGAGTAGAGTTGTCATTGACAGAGACTAGAAGTAGCATTCATTCATTCTTGAGAAGAGATTAATTTTTGTATATTTATTATTGTATCGTTTCAAAATTAAACGCCAGTGAATTTCTATTTAATAAAATTTATTGTTTAATACGGCCGAGTTTTTATTGATTTAACCAAGTCTTTAACAGATGTGTGCGTTTTTCGGTGTAACACCGCCGATTTTTCGAGTGTAGCACTAGACTCATTTGACGTAGGTACACTTTTTCTAGCAGTGCAGGTCAATGGAACAATTTCGGTGTAACACTGCAAGAGAAGTGCTAGAAAACTTGATCTATGGAAATTGGTATGAGTCTGGTGCTACACCCGAAAAATCGGTGGTGTTACACCAAAAAAACGCACACATCTACATGAGAAATGTCACAACTGAATATCATTGAGCATTAAGGCACTTTCACATCAAAACCGAAAATCAAAAAATGTATATGTATAATTATTCCACTTTAAAACAAGATTTTTGCTCCAATGATTAATAAAATCATGGCAAATAGGATAAACTAATAATTTTACAAATAAAATAGAATATTTATCTAAGATTTTTAAGAAAAACACAACTTTTATTTTTTTTCGGCCGAAAAACGAAATTTCAGTTGCATCTGTCGATTTCTTTTCGGTTTCCACATGTGGAACGTTTCGGTCGTACTAAACTCACTTTTGTGTTTACATTGAAAATTATATTATTTTATTTTATTATTTATTATATTATTATAATATGGATAAGGATTTCGAAGCAAAATTAAAATACGTTTTTTGTATGAGCTCTCATCATACAACTTTCATGATAATTAAATGATACTTCTATTTAACCGAAAATAAGTTTTCGGTTTTTGACATGAAAACAAAAGCGAATTTTCGGTGTTCGGTTTCGATGTGAAAGTTATTAGTTTTACAACATTTGTTAAATTAAATAATCTTATTTGAAACTTTTTTATATATACTTGTGTAACGTAGTCTTAATTATCAACAAGTGTAAACACAGCTTTATATTATATAGTAGTTTTTTTTTCTGTCTTTCTACTTTATATGGTGATGATAGCAAGCTTTCAAATCCAAGATCATCGGAGTATTTCAACAGGTTATGGGCCAGATTTGCTATCACATCAAAAAATTAAGAAAGATATTATTTTACGATATTTTTTTTGGATTATTTTTTCGTAAAATAAATAACCTTAATTTTGACCGCTACACCACAAGAAAATGCCGGAAGCAGCTAAGCTACAAATTACAAAATTGAATGATGATAACTACCAGGTATGGAAATATAAAATTGAACTTTTATTAATAAAAGAAGATTTATGGTGAGTTATCGAAGAAACAGCAGCTATAGATACAACACAATTAGCCATATGGAACAAAAAAGATGGTAAAGCACGTGCACATATTGGTTTGTCAATTGAGGACAACCAATTATTCATGTTAAAAGTAAAGCCACAGCCAATGCAATGTGGGAATCACTGAAGGAGTATCATCAAAAATCAACTTTATCCAATAAGTTTCGACTTTTAAGACGGTTATGTCGAATGATATTACCTGAGGGAGGAACTATGAAAATTCATTTAAATGCGATGGATGAATGCATTGATGAATTGAACACATTAGGTGAGCCATTAGCGGACGCTTTAGCAGTAGCATTGTATTTGTCTAGCTCGTCTGAAAGTTATAGTGTTTTGATTACTGTTTTGACTAAAACTATGGTCAAAAATAAACTTTTAGAAGAGTATAAAAGAAGACAAGATACAGAAAATATAATTGAAAGTGGTGAAAATGTTTATAAAGTTAATAAAGTAAATAACGCTTTTGACAGTTCTAAAGTTTATTGTTTTTTCTATAAGAAAAAGGGCCATATAAAAACTGATTGTCGTAAATTTGCAGCGTGGAAAAAGAAGAAAGAAAATGAGAATCATGTACATAAAATTAACGTAGTGCAGAAAAATGATGAAGATAAAAGTGATTATGAAGATGTTTTATTTTGTTTAATGGCTAATCAACAAAATAAAGCAAATTTTTCTGAATGGTGTATTGATTCAGGTGCGTCTTTACACATGTGCAATAATGAACAACTTTTTACAAAACTAAATAAATCAGATGTAAATTCAGTAAAACTAGCTGATGGTAGCAATCTACCAATAAATGGCACTGGCATAGTTGAATTTAAAACTGAATATTTCATATTAATCAAGAAAGATATATCTTAAACAAATTATATGAATTTAATTTAGAAAATGCCAAGGATTCAACTACACCAATGAATGTTGGTTATTTAACACAAAAAATGAACGAAGAACCATTCGCATCACACGAGGTTTATCGAAGTGCAATCGGATCGTTGTTATACTTATCAACAAATACAAGACCAGACATCGCTATTGCAACATCAATATTAGCTAGACGTGTAAACTCCTATCAAGATATTTGAAGACAACCAAGGATGTATCAAATTACTTAACGATCGTGCCTGTCATCAACGAGTGAAGCACATTGATATAAAATGCAAATTTGTCCATCAACATATATCTGAAAAGGAAATTGCAGCAGTTTATTGTCCTACTAATAACATGGTTGCCGATATGTTAATTTAATTTTACTATATGTTGAGAAGGGGTGTTAGTGTGTAAAGTAGTCTATATACAAAATATTTTTACTCAGTCAGTCTAATAAAGGTTATAAAACGAAACACATTGTTTTTCTGTCTTTCTACTTTATATGGTGATAATAGCACGCCGCTTTCAAATCCAAGATCATCGGAGTATTTCAACAAAAGTGCCTTTACATATCAATCTTCAACTATTACTCTACCAAATTCATCCACAATCACGCCAAAATCTTTTAAATTACAATTTTCATAATTTTTACGTTATTTCTGATGTTATTTTTTCCAGAAAATTTCATCTGACAAATTACATGGATATGAGCTACTATTGCATTCTTATCGCGTCAAAAGTTGTTCCATTGAACTCGTTTTTTACTAATTGACGTGCACTTTTCTTAAAATATCAATGGAAATCGACATTAGGATTTTTTTCATCTTTTATGAAAGGCGGGCACAGAACTGGTGTTGCGCGCTATTCTCTATTGTGCTTTTGAAATATTCTAAGAGTGAATAATTGTTATTTGGAAGGCTGTGCTCTCATAAATTACTCCTGGCTTACAATTGGCCCTCCCTCCGGCTATCTGACTGTGGACAGTCCTAAGAGATAATTGTTATATTTTGTTACCCTAGTGCTGCACACTTGATTTGGGCCCCCTGCTGGAGTAACAACTCTGTTATCCCCTTTTATATTTACATTTAATTTTTCTTAGTTATAGGCTAAATACCTTCTTTATCTTGTATGAAGATTATTACGTATTAATTACTCATACACTCGTCTGCTACTGAGCAGCTAGCTTTAAGCATTACTTATACTCACAATCTTTTCCTTATTTGCGTGTATAATATATATATATATATATATATATTTTCTCCTATTAATCCTGAATTGACTTATATCGGCATTGCTATTGCAAGTGTGTAGCGCTATTCTCTCAATATCAGCTGCTATGTCAGGCATAGTTACTCGATCGAAGACAGTTAAAGATTGCTTCAAACCAACTGCTGACCTCATAGATAAATCTTTGGGTGGTGAACCATTAGTTTGGTCAGTCTCCTCAGGCAACATTTTCAAGAAAGACTCAATTACAGAGGGTTCAAGCATCATACCACCTAAGAGCTAAGGAAGTCAAAGCTAAGGAATCAGAGGCTGCTTGTGTCTCTGGTGACGTTATTTGTGCTGTATGTGCTGATGTGGACCCAATTAAGCGTAATAACGAGAGGACTGCTGGATGGATATCTTTTGAAGTGTGTCGACGCTGGTTTCATTCAGTCTGTGTTGGAATCTCAGTGGCGGATTTCTGGACTGTTTAGCAAGACAAAAATGTTGATTGGGTCTGTACGGTCTGCATTAACACGGCCAAATCTCATCTAAATTGTAGTCTGGTGGTCTCTGTTGCTCCTGGCAAGAACAATAAGATTGCTCCTCCACATACATCACTTGCTGAGCTCAATAACAAGATCGATCTTTTCTCCAGTGGTATCCTTTCCCTCCACTCAGAAATCTAAAAGCTTAGCAAGAATATCGATCATATCAAATCACACACTATGTTAAAAATACGTAAGGACGTTAAAATACTTAAGTCCTATTCTCCGTTTAATACTAAGAAGTGCACGTTAATTATCTCCAATATTCTTGAAGATATTTTTAGCTCTTGTGAGAATCTGCTGCCCGCTTTCTGTGCTAGTGTGGGTCCATCCTTGTTCTTCCAACATTCGTTATGAACGCTTCACTTCTGCTTTAGGTCAGCAACTTCTCACACTTGCTTCCCATTCAAGCTCGTATGATGCATCATCTGCTTTCCTCGCGGGATGCTCCACCCAATTCTCTACCTCCCGGTAAATTCAGTATTTTATCTCTCAACGCTCATTTCACACTAAAAAATATCTCTGAAATAAGGCACACTGCTATTCGGACTGGAGCCAGTGCTCTTCTCGTATTTGAGACCTGGACTAAGCCTTTTCACTCAGCCAAGATGTTGGAGATACCTGGTTACAGGTTGCATAGACTTGATCGTGCCGAGAATAGGGGAGGTGGCGTCGCAATATATCTAACTTGCTCACTGAGGTCGACATTGTTCTTTCAGGTGATCACTGACAGCTGGGAAATCTTAATCTTAAATTCTGGAGTACAGATAGTGCTGACGATCCGTGTGCCTTGATGGTGGTCTATCGGCGGGTGCAAACTTTCACTGATAATGACCTTTCTACTTTAGGTGATGCTCTAAGCCTTCTAGTCAGCCGGTTCTCGAAAGTGATTGTTGCAGGGGATTTCAATATTGATGTCAGTACTGACTCACATCTCGGCAGTTGTCTTAGCGACCTACTGAGTGAGGCTGTGGTCACTTTGGTCAGTGATGCGCCTACTCGTCACGGAGCATCATCGGCCACCTCTCTTGATCTCTTGATTACTACACCCTCCATGTTACCGCTGCTGTCTGGTCAATGTCCTGGTGCGTCAGATCGCGAATTAACGTTTGCTGCCTTCGACATTTCATATTCGCCGCCAAAAGCCGAGCTTACATTCCGTAATTTTGCTACAATCCAACCTGATGCTCTTCAGGCCGATATAATTGGCAGGGATTGGTCTTTTATCTATAACGCTGCTGATCCTGAGGAGGCAGCTCTTCATTTTTCGCAGTTAATCACTGAAGTTTATAACAACAATGTCCCCAGAAACTGTCAGAATCAGATGCACTGATGATTTAATTCTTCGCAGGTGAGATGTGGCTATGTTATATCATGTTTGTGATATAGCATACACTCATTGGAAGAGGTACAGATCTCCTGCTAACCTCAAGGCTTTTCGGCGTGCTCGCAGGGCAGTTGAACATCGTGTCAAAACTGTCATCAGAGAAAACACCTTAAGAGACTTTGAGGGTGGCATTGACTGGCGCAAAATCAGTCAAATGGGGCTTGGAACTAAAGCCAAAACCCATTCCAGCATCGATTCCGAAAAATTCGCCGATCATCTATGTCTAATTCAACCCAGTCAATGCCACCCGACTGGCGCAAAATCAGTCAAATGGGGCTTGGAACTAAAGCCAAAACCCATTCCAGCATCGACCCCGAAAAATTCGCCGATCATCTATGTCCAATTCAACCCCTCACCTCCCCCTCAGAAACCGCGATATATGACAGCCTCCCAGGCGCAGCTCGTCAAGGTAGTATTGATTCACCGTAAGCTGAGCTTTCCTTACACAACTTTAGTGAGGCTGAAGTTTTAGAAGCATTCTATCGCATTAAATCTAATGCAGCTGGTCATGATGAGATCCCTATTGTAACGAACGGCCCTGTTCGTTACTATATTGTGAATTCTTGAAAGTAAGGGAATCTACTTTACTTCCAATTTTCGTTTCCGTACATTCTTAAAAGGAATCTCAGCTTCGAAATTTCCTAGTTGGAATCAGTGTACTAGCCTATAAAGTGACGTAGAGCCCTTATATACTTTGTATATAGGTTTACATAAGAAAAATAGCTCATTCCATGACCAAATAAGGCGTAGATCTTGGCAAAATAGCATGTTTGTGTTCTTGGAAGGGAGAAACTGGGAGGATGACGCCGGTCAATGGGAGGTTGAAGGCAAGTTTCGAGAGATGGCTTGGGGATTATTGTTTTGGGTTTGAAACTGGACAGAAGTAAAATTTTTGAAGTGAAGAAAAATAAGATTAAATCGAGCCAAATTGGAAAATAGTAGGAAAAAGTTCTGTGAAGTGTGTAATAAACGATAGAGACAGGAAAATGCACCTGTACTATTGTTTGGTTGCGCAAGATGAATAAAGGAAAAAGGAATTTAAATAGTGAGATATTGAAGTGAATTACTGAGTTGGGAGGTAATTGCGGAGGTTCGCTGGATAAAAAAAAAAGGAAAAAAAATAAATTTGCCAGAGAGAAAAAGGTCAAAAAAACAAAAAGGCATCGTGATTTATTTTGTATTTACTACCCATCGGATTGAGCAAATAATGTCGACACCATATTTGAGTTAAATAACATAATTATATTTGGCGAATATACATGGTCCAACAGATTACTTGAAAAGAAGTGAGATTCTTGTAAATTTTTGCATTAAAGTTATATTCTGTTAAGTGAACTTTAATCGTTACACCATATTTGAGTTTTATTAAAAATGAAATTATTAAATAACATAATTATATTTGGTGAATATACATGGTCCAACAGATTACAGTAGTTACGCTATGCCGATCATGGCCCACTTTTTCCATACAAAAAGTGCAAGGTAGATTCCAACTATTTTGGTGGCTCTGGACTGGGGTTCTGGGCCACTGAGGGGGCTCCGTCTAGTGGTATATGTCACAGGGCATGCCTGGGGAATTCCTTTCCTATCGTCTGGCTGACCAGGGGATGACGTCATCTGGTTGCTGATCCCCGTCAGCTGATCAAGCTCTGTCATAGCTGATTTTTAATAAAATAATGCTGGCTTTTGCTGGAATCGAACCGAGAACGCTTGGTTTTGTAAAATCCGAGGCGCCTACCATCAAGCCATGTAGGTGTTGTGTGAATGTTCTTTAAAGTTGCAATATATGGGTAGAGTTCTGGACCAGAGTTTTTTATCTAGAACTCTCAACGCCACCATCGCTGGTGGTTTGAGTACATACTAAATGTGGGTTTGTGTCTGGAATATACTGGCTTATGTCTTGGCTGCACCATTGGGTCTTGGCTTACCGGTTAATGTATTGGATGCACCATTGAGTCTTAGCTTACTGGTTAATGTCTTGGATGCACCATTGAGTCCTGCCTGGCTCATATCTTGGATACACCATTGAGCTTTAACTGGCTTATGTCTTGGATGTATCATTTGGTACTACCAGCATGATCCGGTACTACGGTTTTCTTGGATAGATATGTGGTGCGCCTAAATGTAGGCTTTTGGTTTTGAACTAATATTAGTAATAATTAAAGTTAACGCTAGGAAATTTTTGTTCATGCCAATTGATGTTAGCGGGGTGGGGGTTAGAGGGGGGATAAATTTTTTGTTAGAAATCCTCTACCGGCTATGGTTTTCGAGATATTAGCGATTTTACCTTTTTAGATATAGTTAATATTAGTAATAATTCTAGTTTTTTTTGCTCATGGGGTTACTGTGCCTGAATGTAGGCTTTTTTTATTATGATTGTTCTTGAGCGCCTAAATGTAAGCTTTTGGTTTTGAACTAATATTAATAATAATTAAAGTCATCAAAAAACCTCTACGGGCTCTGGTTTTCGAGATATTAGGGTATTAATAATTCAAGTTATTTTTGTTCATGCCAATTAATTCTAGCTGGTGTGGAGTGGGGGTTTTCAGCATGACGTCATCTTGGATGCTGTTTTCTTACTTGAATATTTCTTAGCGAGGAATTTGTAGATATCAGAAGTTGTACCGTGTAAACTTCCTGGTTACAAATTCGCGTTTTAGCTGAATGAGTCATGCATACCTGTGTAAACAAATTTAAGCAATATCAGCACATTTATTCTTTTCATGTAATTTGATACCACACTTACTGTAGGCAACCAAAATATTTTATTTTATTGTTCCAAGAATTGTGTTTTATTGTTTATTCGATATCATCTCAGCCTGTAAGCAAATTTGTTGGAATTCATCCTGTGCAATGATTATTGCAGCAGCAGGATCATTCATGTTTACAAACTGTTGCTATACAAACTCTTGGGGAGCATCAGTCAGTGAGTCTCCGTGATAGTACATAAAAATTAAAAAATGTCTTCGGTGTTAGTAAATAAAAGTTTTTCAATAATTGAAAATTTGCGAAAAGATGTGATGGAGTGTTTAAAAAATTCAGTGAATAAAGACTATATTGTTCAAAAGTGCAATAGAAACATGCATAAATTTCAAGTTGCATTTCGGAAGTGCAATAAGAGTGCTAGGAAACGACATGTCGAGAGCTGTCTCGAGCAAATTAAAGTATTGAGAGCACTATTGAGAACTCCCCGTCGAGGTGGAGGAATTACTCGCGTAAGAAGAAGTGATTTTGTAAAGCGGGAGGAAGTAAGGACAGCGTTCGCAGACAGAATTCGACAAGGTGTTATTGCAAATTTAAAACATATCGATCCGAAGCTATTTATGCAAGACGCTGCCAAGTTACTTACGCGCCGTATTAAGAATACCTTAAAACATTATTTTAATATTAAAGTTTCTACAACGTTTTGCGGTGAATTTGTTAAAGAAACTGGTGGCAATGAAATTATAAAAGACATTAAATATTTCCAATTAGTGCAGATGATAACTTAGAGGAGTGGTTTAAATCAAATATTTTGGATCCAATACACACTCAGCTGGAAGAATTCCAGGAAAAAGGCAGTGGCTAGGCACTGCACTCTATAATACATCTAGCAGTACACATCAACAAGTTTGACCAACTCCGAAGATCTTCGTATATACTCTTACCATAGGAAATTGCATCAAAGAAAGCTTGCATCAATGTACAAAATAATGATGAAGCATGCTTCGCATGGGCCGTAACATTAGCGCTATATCCTACAAATGCTCATTCTGAAAGGATCTCATCATATCCACATTATTTAACTGTACTTAATTTAACTGGGATAACATTTCCCATGATGCTTAAGCAAATTACACAATTTGAAGTCCAGAACGATTTATCAATAAACGTATTCATCCTAGAGAAAGAGCGTTTCTTCACCACAGTTCCAGTTAGACTTACGAAACACAGGATGGAGCGACATGTAAATCTCTTAATGCTACAAGATGACTATGACCAGGATGAAGATCACATGGATGATGCTGGCAGATATCATTTCTGTTGGATTAAAGATCTTTCGCACCTCGTATCAGGACAAACTTCAAAACATGGCCATAGAGTATATACATGTGATAGATGTTTGCTCTACTTTTACTCCGAAGAAAAATTAGCATCACACATTCCCGAATGCGAGAAGCAAAATGACTGCAGAATTTTGTTCCCCTCAGAGGAAAAGAAATGGTTGGAATATAAGAATTATAACCATCAAAATCCAATCCCGTTTTGTGTATATGCTGATCTTGAGTCAATATTGAAGCCGATTCAGGGAAACGATCAAAATACACAGCGAATCCAGGAACATGAAGCTCATAGCATAGGATTTTATTTCCACTGCAAACATGATGCTAAGCTCTCATATTACAGAGCATATCGATGAAAGAATTGCGAACAATGGTTTGCATTAGAATTGCAAAAAATTGCATCCATAGCTGCACAGGAAAAGCTGACCATCAGGCCAATGCAACCCCTGACTAAAGAGGAACGGCGTTCACATACGGAAAATACTTACTGCCATACATGTGAAAAAACGTTTGCAGCCGATGAGGAACGAGTCCGAGACCATTGCCACTTAACAGGTAAATACTAAGAATCATAATTCAATTTATTTTTTCATAATTTCTTTTAACAGGAAAATACCGAGGGCCAGCGCACAATTCATGCAATCTCATTTATCAAGACGGCTCCATAGTTCCAGTCATTTTTCACAATTTATCTGGATATGATGCTCACTTCATTATTAAGGAAGGATATAGCTACAGCCATTCCTGGGAAAGTGGATCTCCTACCAATAAATAAAGAAATATACATTTCGCTCACCAAGCACGTCGGAGGCAGTCGTATTAAATTCAGATTCATCGATTCCTTCCGTTTTATGGCAGAATCCTTAGATAAGCTATCATCATTGCTTCCAATGGATAAATTAAATATTACAAGAGCTGTATTTCAGGAATTAGATGATGATGACTTTAAATTACTTACACGCAAAGGCGTCTTCTCATACGACTTCGTTGACGATTGGACAAAATTGGATTTCCAACACTTACCGGCACAGGAGCAATTCTATAATATAATGACTGACAGTGATATATCTGCCGAGGACTACAGCCGCGCAGAAAAGGTGTGGAGGACATTTGAAATACAGACACTTGGCGCATATTCCGATCTATACCTGAAAACTGATGTTCTCCTATTGGCCGATGTGTTTGAGAACTTTCGAGAAGAGTGCATGAAGACTTACAATTTAGATCCAGCACATTATTACACCATGCCAGGCTTAACATGGGATGCCATGCTAAAATATACCAAAGTGAAACTAGAGATAACCGACGTAGATATACTGCTATTCATAGAGAGAGATATTCGAGGTGGTATAAGTCAATGCTCGAACAGATATAGCAAAGCAAATAATAAATATATGGATGATTTTAAGCCTGACGAGAAAGAGAAACACCTGATGTATTATGATGTAAATAACCTTTATGGATGGGCCATGTCACAGCATTTACCAACCGGAGGATTCAAATGGATTGATGCTCCCAATATCGACGTTTTCGAAAGTCCTGATGATTCACCAATTGGATACATATTCGAAGTCGACTTGGACTATCCTCAACATCTACATGATAAACATATGGATTTACCGTTTTGCTTTGAGCATGCAGCACCACCTGGAGCAAAATTAGAAAAGCTTTTGACAACATTACATCCTAAAACTAAATATGTTATACACTACCGAAATTTGAAAAAAGTGCACCGGGTTGTTCAATTCAACCAATAAGCTTGGCTTAAACCATATATTGACTTAAATACCACAAAACGGAAGCAGGCTACCAGCGATCATGAGAAGGGCAGCTATAAGAAGATGAATAATGCAGCTTTTGGTAAGACCATAGAAAATGTTCGCAAGTATAGCGATATAAAGCTTTGCGTAAAGTGGGAAGGTCGCTATGGTGCAAAAGCTCGGATTGCGGCACCCAACTTCCACAGTGCAACGATATTTGATGAGAATTTAGTTGCAATGGAATTAAGGCGACTCAAAATCTTATTCAATAAGCCCTCTATATATTGGAATGGCAGTTTTGGAAATTTCAAAGATATAGCTCTATGATTTCCACTACAGTTTTATGCAGCGTGAATTTGGAGATAAATGTAAAGTCATGTATACAGACACAGATTCTCTAATATATGAACTTGAAGAGAAAAATGCATTTGAGCTTATGGCTGAATATATAAACAAATTTGATACAAGTGATTATCCAAAAGATAATCAATTCAATTTACCGCTCATGAATAAAAAGATTCCTAGTCTAATGAAGGATGAGCTGAATGGAAAAATCATGAGCGAATTTGTAGGCTTGCGCTCGAAAATGTACAGTCTGCGTATAAGCGGTGGTAAAACTGTAAAGAAAGCAAAAGGAGTAAAGACTAATGTAGTCCAGAGACATATCAATTTCGAAGACTACGTCGAATGTTTGAATAACAAGCGAGTATTAACTGCTAATCAGAGCTCCATACGATCGCATAACCATAATGTCTACACGATCAGCCAAAAGAGGATTGCATTGAGTCCATATGATAACAAACGGTATATTATGAGTGGGACAACGGATACTCTACCATGGGGACATTACTCTATTCAATCAGAACAGCAAGGAGCAGATGCAGAAAACATATAATCTAAGGCTAGTCTAAGATATGTATTGTAAATAAAAATTGTATTATATGTAAAATACCATTTAATGAAATAGTTTGTTTTAATTGTATGATTGTCTAAGATATACATTATTGTAAAATAATGAAAGTATTACTACAGTTATAAGGAAACCGATTTAAGGAAGTCTAATATAGAATGGTACCTTAAGAATTAAATGTTAATATAGAATGATACCTTAAGAATTAAATGTTAATATTTTTCAATTTATAATAAATCAATAATGATATTTTATATATGATATTCTTTTTATTAAATTTTCCTATTAAGTCCAGAACTCCCGAATAATATTTGCCCAACCCTGACCCCTGGCATCACCATTGAAACCGAAAGGGCGTCTGGTCGTTGACCTTCATCCGAAAGTGTATTATATATCAGTGTATAATCAAGCACATCTCAGGGGATTCCATATTGCTTTTCAAAATAGACCTGATAACTGCATAACAGCTTTTCGAAGAAGAAACGCTCTTTCTCTAGGATGAATACGTTTATTGATAAATCGTTCTGGACTTCAAATTGTGTAATTTGCTTAAGCATCATGGGAAATGTTATCCCAGTTAAATTAAGTACAGTTGAATAATGTGGATATGATGAGATCCTTTCAGAATGAGCATTTGTAGGATGTTACGGCCCATGCGAAGCATGCTTCATCATTATTTTGTACATTGATGCAAGCTTTTTTTGATGCAATTTCCTTTGGTAAGAGTATATACGTAGATCCTCGGAGTTGTTCAAACTTGTTGATGTGTACTGCTAGATGTATTATAGAGTGCAGTGCCCAGCCACTGTCTTTTTCCTGGAATTCTTCCAGCTGAGTGTGTATTGGATCCAAAATATTTGATTTAAACCACTCCTCTAAGTTATCATCTGCACTAATTGGAAATATTTAATGTCTTTTATAATTTCATTGCCACCAGTTTCTTTAACAAATTCGCCGCAAAACGTTGTAGAAACTTTAATATTAAAATAATGTTTTAAGGTATTCTTAATACGGCGCGTAAGTAATTTGGCAGCGTCTTGCATAAATAGCTTCGGATCGATATGTTTTAAATTTGCAATAACACCTTGTCGAATTCTGTCTGCGAACGCTGTCCTTACTTCCTCCCGCTTTACAAAATCACTTCTTCTTACGCGAGTAATTCCTCCTCCTCGACGGGGAGTTCTCAATAGTGCTCTCAATACTTTAATTTGCTCGAAACAGCTCTCGAAATATCGTTTCCTAGCACTCTTATTGCACTTCCGAAATGCAACTTGAATTTATGCATGTTTCTATTGCACTTTATTCACTGAATTTTTGAAACACTCCATCACATCTTTTCGCAAATTTTCAATTATTGAAAAACTTTTAATTACTAACACCGAAGACATTTTTTAATTTTTATGTACTATCACGGAGACTCACTAAAACTGACTGATGCTCAGCAAGAGTTTGCTTGGGCTTTTATAGCAACAGTTTGTAAACATGAATGATCCTGCTGCTGCAATAATCATTGCACAGGATGAATTCCAACAAATTTGCTTACAGGCTGAGATGATATCGAATAAACAATAAAACACAATTCTTGGAACAATAAAATAAAATATTTTGGTTGCCTACAGTAAGTGTGGTATCAAATTACATGAAAAGAATAAATGTGCTGATATTGCTTAAATTTGTTTACACAGGTATGCATGACTCATTCAGCTAAAACGCGAATTTGTAACCAGGAAGTTTACACGGTACAACTTCTGATTCTAGAAATTTCTCCCTAAGAAATATTCAAGTAAGAAAACAGCATCCAAGATGACGTCATGCTGATATCAAAAACCCCCACCCCACACCACCTAGAATCAATTGGCATGAACAAAAATAACTTGAATTATTAATACGCTAATATATCGAAAACCAGAGCCCGTAGAGGATTTCTGATGACAATTTCATTACCTACCCCCCCCCTTCCTATGCTATACTATAATACCGCTCACACCTCCATTGGCACGAACAAAAATTTCCTAGCGTTAACTTTAATTATTATTAATATTAGTTCAAAACCAAAAGCCTACATTTAGGCGCTCAAGAACAATCATAATAAAAAAGGCCTACATTTAGACGCAGCAACCCCATGAGCAAAAAAAAACTTGAATTATTACTAATATTAACTATATCTAAAAAGGTAAAATCGCTAATATCTCGAAAACCATAGCCGGTAGAGGATTTCTAACAAAACTTTTATCCCCCCTCTAACCCCCACCCCTATAACACCTTCTGGAATCTATTGACATGAACAAAACTATCCTAGGTAGCTTGAATTATTAATAATATTAACTATATCTGAAAAGGTAAAATCGCTAATATCTCTAAAACCAGAGCCCGTAGAGGATTTCTGATGAAAATTTCGTCCCCCCCTAATACGCACACCCCAACCATCTAGAATCCATTGACATGAACAAAAACTTCCTAGCGTTAACTTTACTTATTGCTAATATTAGTTCAAAACAAAAAGCTTACATTTAGGCGCTCAAGAGCAATCATAATAAAAAAAGCCTACATTTCGACGCAGCAACCCCATGAGCAAAAAAAACTTGAATTATTACTAATATTAACTATATCTAAAATGGTAAAATCGCTGATATCTCGAAAACCATAGCCCGTAGAGGATTTCTAACAAAAATTTTATCCCCCCTCTAACCGCCCCTCCCCCCTCTAACACCTTCTAGAATGAACAAAACTATCCTAGGTAACTTGAATTATTAATAATATTAACTATATCTGAAAAGTTAAAATCGCTAATATCTCGAAAACCAGAGCCCGTAGAGGATTTCTGATGAAAATTTCGTCCCCCCTAATACGCCCACCCCAACCATAAAGAATCCATTGGCATGAACAAAAATTTCCTAGCGATAATTTTAGTTATTACTAATATTAGTTCAAAACCAACAGCCTACATTTAGGCGCACCACATATCTATCCAAGAAAACCGTAGTACCGGAACATGCTGGTAGTACCGGCTAATGCCGCTAGGGCGCAGTCAAGACCAATGATACCATCCAAGACATAAGCCAGTTAAAGCTCAATGGTGTATCCAAGATATAAGCCAGGCAGGACTCAATGGTGCATCCAAGACATTAACCAGTAAGCTAAGACTCAATGGTGCATCCAATACATTAACCGGTAAGCCAAGACCCAATGGTGCAGCCAAGACATAAACCAGTACTTTCCAGACACAAATCCACATTTAGTATGTACTACCTAGCGATGGTGGCGTTGAGAGTTCTAGATAAAAAACTCTGGTCCAGAACTCTACCCATATATAGCAACTTTAAAGAGCATTCACAGAACACCTACATGGCTTGATGGTAGAGCGCCTCGGATTTTACAAAACCAAGCGTTCTCGGTTCGATTCCAGCAAAAGCCAGCATTATTTTATTAAAAATCAGGTATGACAGAGCTTGATCAGGTGACGGGAATCAGCAACCAGATGACGTCATCCCCTGGTCAGCCAGACGATAGGAAAGGAATTCCCCAGGCATGCCCTGTGACATATACCACTAGACGGAGCCCCCTCAGTGGCCCAGAACTCCAGTCCAGAGCCACCAAAATAGTTGGAATCTACCTTTCACTTTTTGTATGGAAAAAGTGGGCCATGATCGGCATAGGGTAACTACTGATTACCTGAAAAGAAGTGAGATTCTTGTAAATTTTTGCATTAAAGTTATATTCTGTTAAATAAACTTTAATCGTCACACCATATTTTAGTTTTATTAAAAAAGAAATTATTAAATAACATAATTATATTTGGTGAATAATATGGTTCCACAGTTCACCTGAAAAAAAAAAAACAAAAAAGTAATATATTTTTAAACGGGGTGTATGTAGTAATTTTATTTTATAGGTGTTGTATTTTTTTTGTGTAATGTGAAAAATAATATCTACGCTCATTAAATTTTTTTGAATTAAATAAATGTTAATAACTTACTTAAAATGGTGTCGCCTTTGGTTTGTTGGTAAAATATCATTGGTCATTGTGATCATACGTGCGCCATATATGGTTTTGATTTTCCAAGGGCATGCCGTACTGGTATTTGGAAGGTGAGCATTCTGTAAGTTACAAACCCGCTTCACTCAGAACCCTGGTTTATTTCGGAATAGTCATTTCGACAGTTTTTCTTTGTCTTCACCAAATTTGTTCATTCACTGTTTGCATTTAAAGTATCCGGGAGTACTAGTGGGGTTTGTTGATTCACTTGTGGTGAGATGTAAAGTGTGAGTTTATAATATTCATTGTGCTATTGGTCTTCCTACTATAATGTGGTGAAGTGCAACATTGGCATGGGGAGGTGATGGTTGCCTTTCACATCCGGTTAGCACACGTGATTATATAGAACCAGTTGGGCCTAAGTATAATTTGCAGCCTTGGAATCTTAGCCAGGGTGGTTGGAGATGATAGAGTCCAGTAGCCAGGGTTGGAGTTCCTACAACAGCTGGAGCTCACCTCTTTCATCCTCTTCTTCTTCTTCTTCTTTTTTTGTTTTATTCCTCTCAGAAAGTTTTTTCTTACAGTTTCAGTCGTAATGACATTCAGCAGGACCACCAATTCAAGTCTCCGTTACCGCAAAAGTGTATGTTAAGTCCGTCTGTCTGTCCGAGTATGCTCTATGATGCAATAACTAGCATCCGAGGGATGAGAGTGACAAGAACCCGCCCAAGCCAGCTGATCGCTAGCGGCAAAGTACTGTGTCGTCACTCTCACCAGTCCCGAGGATGAAATTTCGCAGCAAGAGTTGTCAGCTGCGGCTGCTGCCTGTATCAGTTTAGAGTTGATACAGGTAGGGCCGTCAGCAGGTGTCTCTGTTACAATGGCGCGCAATCTTCTGGTTTTCTTTTTCTTCTTCAATCATTAATAAATTTTATCGTTAATACTTTCTTGTTGCCCATTTGTTTTACAAATAGTCCAATTTGTCTCTCAATTTTCATTTTTCTCTCAAACTTCTCTTGATTTAAATGTAACTTTTATTCGGTCTTATAAACTAATTGTCTGGGTTTTCCCTGACGACAACCCGTGTAGACGCGGCTCGCCTACATACAGTGGTCCTTTTTGGTATTCGTGGAGTCTTGAGCTCTCGAGAGATTACCCTTTTCATTCGCGTCAGGATGGTATACCGCATTGAGACGGGTTTGCGCGTGCAGTATTAATTTTTTTTTTGTACACATTTCGTGCTTGACAGCCTTGCTGACTGTGTGAATTGCTGTTACTAACTAATATACCTTCAGTATAGTTTGGTTATTTCTGCTATTGTTCAGGTGCTTCCCTGCTTGGTGAACTTTGGGCGGTAGTCGCACCTTCTGAAATTTGAGCTTCAGTTCTTGAGCACTGGGTAGGCAACCATTTGACTTTAATAATTTTTTTTGTGAGTTTATTTGATTGATGGTGCTACAGTCTGTTCAGTAAGTTGATGAACGATATTCATCTGTCCTTGCTGAGGAGATTGTGTTAAATTGATTAGGTGACTAGTACAGTCTTATCATTCCTTTAAGTAGTATAATTCATCAAGTTGCCATGGTCAGGTACTCTGTTCTCAGTGAAGCGTATGTTGTATGCAAGGCATACCTTTTGTTTGAGCTTTTGTTCTATATGCTGCTGCGGGTTCCAGTCATGAGACAGTATTTGTTGTAACATCATTTTTTGTTTATTAGGCATAGCATAAATGCCATTCCGTATCGTATTAAGTCATTCCTGCTACTGCTCCTGCTCTGAGTACTGTTGGTCACTAAGAGTACGACCGCTTTTCCTTCCAGTGGATATGTTTCGGATTCTTCATCAAATTGATGGACAAAGTTCATCGTTTGAATTATTCTTTGATGAGATGGCTGGATCAGAAATCTACTCTAATTTTTATTTCTGTTGTGTTTTCATGTTGGAGGAGGAGAGCCAGGTTAACATTCTGTCA
The DNA here is from genome assembly GCA_963924295.1 of Dioctria rufipes. Taxonomy (NCBI): domain Eukaryota; kingdom Metazoa; phylum Arthropoda; class Insecta; order Diptera; family Asilidae; genus Dioctria; species Dioctria rufipes. The sequence goes on along the minus strand of OZ002740.1, from coordinate 222,634,392 downwards.
TGTGTGCACATCCGGGTGTGGGGTGGCGTTGCCTTCTTGGCCTCGTTATCATTGTTTTCTATATTTAGTATAAAATAAACTAAAATTCGGTCTGATTGTGTTCGGACATTTGTCAGGCTTCTGTGAATAGTGATTAGTTCATTAATATACGTTTTGAAGTTTTTTTTTGCGATTGTAACTTAAGGTTTTTTTTATAAATTTGTTCTTTAGAGTTATATTGGGTGAAGATAAATTTTTCACCGTCACCTCTTGAGGGTTTGAATATCGAATTCCAAATCCGAGACATCCCTTGTTCAGAGCCTGACGCTCTGGATAAGTTACTACAAAGGTTCGAAGCTGAGATTTAAATGCTTCTTTAATACCGTGTACCGCACATAACCCTGACTATCCTAGGTCAGAGTGTCAGACTCTGGTCAACCGTGTCGACACTTTACATAAGGACTTACTCGAGCACGCTCCTTCCACGGTTGTGGAACAGGAAAAGTATCGTACGCTTATTTGGCATTTGCTGGGAAGAGTTCAACGTTTATCGGACACTTCTCAGGTGGTCCAGGAAAACACTGAGAAACTCCTCATTATGTTAAGGGACCTCTTAAAGATCTCGTCAATACGAGACAAATCGTTGCGAAAACTATAGACGGTACTCCACGAAAGTTGACTGGAACAATTCCAAAATTACTACCCATGTCGCTTTCCGAAAAACCAGGTACCACTACATGTCGAACTAGTCCTCAGCGTTCTTCGCATGAAGAGGATTTTTTGGGGTTTGGGTCTTCCTGGGAACCGTCATCAGTAGGGGCAAGTAGCGTAAACAGAAATGGGCATAGCAAAGGTTTATCCAAAGAAAAACCACGTCAGATTCCAAAGAATATACTATCCGAGCACAGTACTCGATTTAGCTCTGTTTCTTCTGCTCCCAGAGAATTAGACGCTTTCATCACTCATCAAAGCACGGATGGTGGATTTTTCCGGAATCCTTCGGTTCGGCCCAATGAGGTGCCGGTGACACCTTTGCAGTGGCGGATCCAGGGGGGGGGGGGGTCGTGGGGGTCATGACCCCCCCTAAATTTGAGAAAAAATATTTAATTAATTGAGTTAATTAAAAAAATAATTTTTTTTTATTTTATACTTTTTTTATTTATATAATTCAACTTAAAGAAAACTTTATTCCGAAACTTAAAAAAATAAAAATTTATTTCAATGAATGCTATTGTATGCATGTGATGTATGTGTATAGGTTTTTCTCGGAATTTGGGTTTCGGACCTCAGAGAAATACTTCCCAAGCCACGAAACAGACTCCCTCGTTACCACATCAGAGCCCTAACTTAACTTAGTCCTAACTCCTGTTATATTTCGGGGCTTAGCTTAGTCGAAGGCAATCACTCTACGCCGTTTCAGGAAGCTATGATTAAGACAACTCGCACAATTTTATTTTATTTATATATATTTTTTTTACTTTTGCTTTGTTCACAAACTTTTTCTTTCACAAACTTCCTCTTATGGTTATTTTTACAAACCGTTTATTTTATTTTTTCTTATCGCAACTTCTATTTTCTTTACCTGTTTACAATTAGTGTTCAGCCTACCGCGGCGGACGATGGTTGAAATGAAATTTGATATTTTTATAAATATCAAACCATCGTCTTGCTATCGTGCATACATTGTTGCACCCAGAATGTATTCCGCTCGCGACAATTTGCTGAAAGGTGGCTTTTTGGTGAAGACTTGATCGTTTAAATCTTCACCGAGTAAATTTTCTGCGCCCGATATGTATGTAGGTATACATATATGTACATACATATCGTATTTTTATTTTTGACAAATCTTACTGAAGGTAAGATTTGTCGTGGGGCTTTTTTCTATTGAAACGACTTGGGTTGAAATTTAAAACTTTTATTTGTCCCAAGTCGTTCTATGGGAAATACTTTTTGTTTTTAACTGAGGAATTCGAATCAATTGCTGATGGCAATTTCACACACTCTAACACTCCTTACATTCTAAAATATTTGCAGCGTTCTTATGTAAAACCACTGACATTTAAAATATGGACTGACTACGTCCATAGAAATACACTGCAGAAAGTGGGCTCATTTCTATATAGCGTTCTCTTTCGATCTAAGCACCAACTACTAATTCGCACGTCACATAGAAATGTGACCTAACTCAAAATTTGTCGTTTTTGAGTTAATTACACCATGAAATTGGCATATTTCTATCTGATTGTTTTTGCCGCTAGATAGAGATAGTATCACTTTTCTGTTACTTAAGAACAGAGATATTCTTCATAGAACAGTGTGTCAGTGTCACTTTTTGACTTGTGACGATCTTTATAACAAACGTAAATATGTTTTCGACATTTTAACAGTATTATTTTAAATTGTGTCACTTTTCCACAAAACAGCAATTATTTCTTACAAATTATATTATGAGTTATGACATTTTTCCACAAAGTTAAAGTACGGAATTTAATTCTTAAAAATCGTATTTTGAGTTGTGCCACTTAAAAAAATTTGTAAAAATATTTATTTCGCAACAAAGAAAAGCGACACAACTTAAGAGGATGCGGGATTAACAGCTAACCTCGCCAACTGCGGTAACAAAATCTTAAAATTTCTTTTATATAAATCTTCAGAAATATATTTACTAACAAATTTAAGAGTTCAGACTATTTTTAGCAAACAATTAGTACGTTAAGCTAGAATTAATTCTATGTACAGCTTTTCGTTTTTTCGCTCTCCTGAAAGGTTGCATTTTTTGAGTTGGTTACTTTCCTATGTAACGTGCGAACTGAGAAAGGGCTGTAAACAATAAATAAATAAGTGGGTTTGTCGAAATAAATGTTTTTAAATTAATTATTTGGGTTAATAGAAATTCGAGAGGTTTCACTTTTCAACTTTCCGCCAATGGATTTTTCAATGACCGACGTATGAACTATTTTTGACACAAAAAATTGTACCCGCATGAAATAGCATATCGAGCAGTCCATATTATATATACCAGTGTGTAAAACTGAGTTGGGCTTGAATGACTCCTGCAGTTTGCACCCTATTCTATTAAAAAAATTAGTTTTTGTAAAAAAAAGTAAAGACACATCATCCGCACCGGTTAATGCGCATTTCCTAGTTCCAAGTACTGCAGCAAGTACTGGGTGGCCATGCGAAAGCGTTGGATGTTTTTTTGTTTTTTTTTTTGCTCGATGATTTAATTTGTAAAATGACCCCCCCCCCCCTAATTTCAATGCTAGATCCGCGCCTGCACCTTTGGTCCAGTTCCAACCAATTCCTGAGCCTACAAACACGTCGTCATGGTCTTTTGGAAACAGAAGGGGTAGCCCTACACGGAGTCCTATTTTTAGATGGAAATTGGTGTTCGATGGAACAGTCTCCGGATTGGACATCTCCGAATTTTGGAATCCTTGGCTCACTTGGAGAGAGTATCAGGAGTTGGTTTGTGCGCTGGATTCCATGCTTTAGTTTCTGGTAAGGCAGCCAATTGGTACACATTTGCGGCTCAATCCGAATCATACTTGGGAAAATTTACGCTAGGCATTACTGCGTGAGTTTCGAAGTCACGATACTGATTACGAAATTCGTAAATTGATTGAGGGTCGTAAACAGGGACACCGGGAATCCTTTAGTGACTTCCGTCTGGCAGTTCATGCATTGGTGACCAAAACGGTTCATCCTATTCCTGAGGAGGAATTGATTGAAATTCTCCGTCGAAATATGAAGGCTTCATTACAGGAGGTGCTGTTGCTTCAACGGACATTCTTGACTTATGAGATTTGTGTAATCAGTACGAAAAACTGTGGTCGGAAATTGGTGCTCCTCGGGACAAAAAATACGTAAATCCATTCATGAACTTTATTCCGATAATCCGTTAATCCCGGTTAGCTCAAATGTTTGTTCGGGTGATAATGTGGAGGCGTTTCAGCCTGGTCTGAGAGCCACAGCAGCTACCGTAGCTCCTTTCAAATAGTATTCAGGACCGCAGAATTCCCGACGACTGATATGTTGGAACTGTGAAAGAGAAGAACATTCCTATCAAGATTGTTCTCTAAGTCCGCAACGGATTGTTTGTTATGGGTGTGGTGCTGTTGGGGTAATTAAACCACGTTGTACTGCTGGCTTGTCGGAGAACCGGAGGTGGAGTCGGAATCCTACGGAGACATCTCGAATTTTAACTCCCACTCAGATTTCCAGGCGAATGACAGAGGAAGCAGCCTCAAACACCGAGCCGATGCAGAATCGCTAGGCTTTCATAATTATAAGCAACCCTATGACTTTATAACTAACTATTTTTCGACCTACCATAATAATACCTCACATTCCATGCGTGTCCAGAATTCAAATATTACCAGTTTAAATATGTCAAATTCAATTAAGTCAAATCCAAGTATATCCGATTCAAATATGACAATGTCCTCTGAAGTTTCGACAATGCCGGGGCTTTCTGGAACTATAGGGGTTCAAGTTACTAGTGACGTGACTACTGATTTTGAGCTCACGATTGAGGACGGTTGTAGTTGTATTTCGTCCAATGAGGACCTTTCATTTATTTCTTCGGACTCTGAGATCAGCGAAGATTTTCACCTTAAAGTCTTACCTGTAGATAATTCACTTCTTGCCAGAACATCTCAGCGAACTCACAAATACCGTAGCTTGCAAGAATGATAAAAGCTGCAGTGGTTGAAACTATTGTCTCCACTAATTTGAACCCTGGGCCTTATGCTGATGTGTTTATAAAAGCGACAAAATTAGGGGACTTCTGGATAGCGGTGCTAGTGTGAGTGTCCTGGGCTCTGGTGCTGAGGAGTTTCTCAATCAGTTAGAGGTTTCATTTCATTTATTGCCCACGAGCATATCCACGGCTGATGGGCAACCACAGCAAGTGTTGGGTCATATCACAGTGCTGGTAAAGTTCGAAGAGAAAACTCAGTTAATGCGACTACATATTGTGCCCAGTCTTCAGCAACCTCTTTACATAGGAATAGATTTCTGGAAGATTTTTGGTTTGGCTCCTGTTAGGATCAATGAGTTGTATTCTTCGTCCTAGTCACTTCCGGTTTGTTCGCAACAACACTTTCTCTCTGAGGCAAATTCCAAAATACTGGATACAGTGATTGACACTTTCCCTTCGTTTAACAATCAGGGTTTGGGACGTACGAACGTAGTGAAGCACGAAATAGATCTCGGAACCGCTACGCCTATCAAACAAAGATTTTATGCGGTTTCTTCTGCAGTTCAACGTTCGTTGTATGATGAGCTAGACCGTATGCTATCATTGGGAGTCATTGAGGAAAGCCAAAGTCCCTGGTCGTCCCCGGTCACCTTATTGAAAAAACAAAATGGGAAAGCTGGACTCTGTCTGGATGCCCAGAAGGTGAATGAAGTCACACTGCCAGATGCTTTTCCTCTGCCTCTTATTGAAGGTCTACTTAGTCGACTGCAGGATACGAATTTCATCACAGCAATTGATTTGAAGGATGCCTTTTGGAAAATTCCTCTCGCTGTTGATTCAAGGGACAAAACTGCTTTCGCCGTGCCCGGTCGACCTTTGTACCATTTCACTGTACTTCCTTTCGGCTTGTGTAATGCACCACAGACTATGTGCCGATTAATGGGTAAAGTAATACCCCAACAGTAGCATGACCGAGTGTCAGTTTACCTAGATGACTTATTAATTACTACTTCAACATTTGATGAACATGTGAGTTTACTATCGCTGGTTGCTGATTTGCTTCGCAATGCAGGTCTTACCATCAATTGTAGAAAAAAGTAAGTTCTGCATGCGTGAGGTTAAATATCTTGGTTTTGTGGTGGGTAGTGGATGCTTGAAGGCTAATCGTGATAAAGTCAATTTTATTTCAAACTTTTCAAGACCTTCTACTGTCAAAAAAGTGCGCATCTTCTTGGGAGTTTGCGGGTGGTACAGGCGATTCATTCCACGATTTGCTACTACTGCTAGTCCTATTACAGATCTTCTGAAAAAAAAAAAAAAAATTTAAATTTGTGTGGAACGAAAAGGCGGGGAAAGCGTTCACAAGATTGGAGGAATGTCTGATCACTGCTCCTGTGCTAGCAAATCCTGATTTTCTTAGACCCTTCTTTATTCAGTGGGAAGCAAGCAGCACCGGTTTTGGTAGTGTGTTGTTCCAACGTGATGTTGATGGAAATGAACATCCTATTGCGTTCATGTCTCAGAAATTAAATGCTGCTCAACGCAATTATAGTATTACCGAATTGGAATGTTTAGCAGCAGTTTTGAGCGTGAAGCGTTTTCGACCCTATGTTGAGGGATTAGAATTCACCATAATCACGGATCATGCAAGTCTTCAATGACATATGAACCAACGCGACTTATGTGGCAGACTTGCACGGTGGACCCTCAAGCTTCAATCATTTAAATTCCACATTTAATATCGCAAGGGTAAGGATAATGTAGTAGCTGACGCTTTGTTCAGAGTTTTCATGGATGAACCGGTTGGTAGGGAGGTTAGTGACGAATGGGTCAACGACCTTGGGGTGGAAACAGCCATTGAAACTATAGATTTAAAGTCTCTGGCGTTTTTGAATGAAACTTATGTAAAGAGGTTCTAAAGGGTTACTTCAGCAGTGAATCACGCATCAAATCTCCAAGTCAAAGATTGGCGTTTGTATATTTCCTTTAATTCTCCAAAATCCCGCATATCGGTCAGTCCTGTTAAGTGGAAATTATGGGTTCCAGATGAATTAACTGCCACTCTGGTGGAATAAGAACACAAACCTCCCACTTTTTCGCATTTTGGGTTTGGTAAAACACTAGAAAAGTTACGGCATTTTTATTATTGGCCAAACATGACTTCTAGGTACGCCAGTACATCAATGCTTGTGAAACTTGTAAATTAATCAAACCATTCAATTTCTCTTCTAAACCACCATTGGGGGCGAAACGTGTAACGGCTTTTCCTTGGCAGCCTATTTTTATTGATTTTCTTGGTCCTTATCTACGTAGCCTCAACGGCAATAAATATATATTTCTGGTGGTAGATCATCTTTTGAAATTCATCTTAATCAAAGCTCTTCCGGAAGCAACCACTACCCGAGTAATTCGTTTCTTGGAACAGGAGGTCTTCCATGTGTTTGGGGTTCCCGAGTTTTTGCACTCAGATAATGGAAGTCAGTTTACTGCTAAGTTGTTTTCACAGTTGCTCGAGAAATATGGAATTACCCATACCTTTTCTCCATCTTACTCTCCTCAATCAAATACTTCTGAGAGAGTCAATCAATCAATATTGGCGGCCATCCGTGCCTATGTGAAGACCGATCATCGAAAGTGGGACGAGCACTTAAGTGAAATTGGATACGCTATCCGTAGTGTAGTCCATGAGTCGACAGGGTGTTCGCCTTATTTTCAGATGTTTGGGAGACATCCGGTGGTGCATGGAAGTTCGTATAGGCTTATTCGCGAATGTACAGGTATTTCGGATGGTGCAGTGGAGCATGTTCCTGTTAATCAACAACTTCAATTAGTTCGTGACGAAGTTAAAATTAATCTTTCCAAAGCATATCAGAAGTATTCGGAGAAATATAATCTTCGCACAAACGCTCGGTCTTTCACCATTGGCCAAACAGTTTTTGTTCGAAACCATGTCCAGAGTAGTGCTGTGAATCGATTTACTTCAAAGTTCGCGCCTAAGTTTGTGAAGGCTAAAGTTGTTGAACGTATTGGAAAGGTGTCATATCGTCTTGAAACTCCTCTCGGGGTATTCCATGCTCAAGATTTAAAAGCTTAAAGAAAAAAAAATCTTTGAGCCCTCCGTGCCCGGTGCTTTCCTGATAGTATAGGGTTTTGCAAGGCTGCTAGTATTGTTATATGACCTTTTTCTCTAGAGTTTCCTTCCTTTTGTGTTTCTTTTTACAGAGCCCGACTCTGAGACTCTTATCTCGGTGGGTCGTCCCCACGCTATAACGAACTGCCCTGTTCGTTACTATATTGTGAATTCTTGAAAGTAAGGGAATCTACTTTACTTCCAATTTTCGTTTGCGTACATTCTTAAAAGGAATCTCAACTTCGAAATTTCCTAGTTGGAATCAGTTTACTAGCCTATAAAGTGACGTAGAGCCTTATATACTTTCTATATGGATTTACATAAGAAAAATAGCTCATTCCATGACCAAATAAGGCGAAGATTTTGGCAAAATAGCATGTTTGTGTTCTTGGAAGGGAGAAACTGGGAGGATGACGCCGGTCAATGGGAGGTTGAAGGTAAGTTTCGAGAAATGGCTTGGGTTTGAAACTGGACAGAAGTAAAATTTTTGAAGTGAAGAAAAATAAGAGTAAATTGAGCCAAATTGGAAGATAGTAGGAAAAAGTTCTGTGAAGTGTGTAATATACGATAGATGGTGAAATTCCTGGGAAGTTAGAAATTATGAGGGAAAACAGAGAAAGGAACAGGAAAATGCACCTGTACTATTGTTTGGTTGCGCAAGATGAATAAAGGAAAAAAGAATTTAAATAGTGAGATGTTGAAGTGAATTACTGAGTTGGGAAGTATGTAATTGCGAAGGTTCGCTGGATAAAAAAAAAAGGAAAAAAAAAATTTGCCTGAGAGAAAAAGGACAAAAAAAAGGTATCGTGATTTATTTTGTATCTATCGGATTGAGCAAATAATGTCGACACCATATTTGCGTTTTATAAAAAAAAAAAAAATTATTAAATAACATAATTATATTTGGTGAATATACATGGTCGAGCAGATTAGTGAGATTCTTGTAAATTTTTTGCATTAAAGTTATATTCTGTTAAATGAACTTTAATCGTTACACCATATTTGAGTTTTAATTATTAATTAATTAATTATATTTGATGAATAATATGGTTCAACAGTTCACCTGAAAAAAAAATATTTTTTAAACGGGGTATATTTAGTAATTTTATTTTATAGGTGTTTTTTTTTGTGTAATGTGAAAAATAATATCTACGCTCATTAAACTTTTTTCGAATTAAATAAATGTTAATAACTTACTTAAAATGGTGTCGCCTTTGGTTTGTTGGTAAAATATCATTGGTCATTGTGATCATACGTGCGCCATATATGGTTTTGATTTTCCAAGGGCATGCCGTACTGGTATTTGGAAGGTGAGCATTCTGTAAGTTACAAACCCGCTTCACTCAGAACCCTGGTTTATTTCGGCATAGTCATTTCGCCAGATTTTCGTTATCTTCACCAAATTTGCTCATTCAGTGTTTGCATTTAAAGTATCCGGGAGTACTAGTGGGGTTTGTTGATTCACTTGTGGTGAGATGTAAAGCGTGAGTTTATAATATTCATGGTTCTATTGGTCTTCCTACTATAATGTGGTGAAGTGCAACATTGGCATGGGGAGGTGATGGTGCCTTTCACATCCGGTTAGCACACGTGATTATATAGAACCAGTTGGGCCTAAGTATAATTTGCAGCCTTGGAATCTTAGCCAGGGTGGTTGGGGACGATAGGGTCCAGTAGCCAGGGTTGGAGTTCCTACAACAGCTGGAGCTCACCTCTTTCATCCTCTTCTTTTTTTTTTTTTTTATTCCTCTCAGAAAGTTTTGTCTTACAGTTTCAGTCGTCATAACATTCAGCAGGACCACCAATTCAAGTCTCCGTTACCGCAAAAGTGTATGTTAAGTCCGTCTGTCTATCCGAGTATGCTCTATGACACAGTAACTAGCATCCGAGGGATGAGAGTGACAAGAACCCGCCCAAGCCAGCTGATCGCTAGCGGCAAAGTACTGTGTCGTCACTCTCACCAGTCCCGAGAATGAAATTTTGCAGCAAGAGTTGTCAGCTGCGGCTGCTGCCTGTATCAGTTTAGAGTTAATACAGGTAGGGCCGTCAGAAGGTTTCTCTCTGTTATACTATCAAGTTTCTCAAACTTATTCTCCCATTCATTTTATCACCGGTCACCCATCTTTTTAATAGATTAGTCACTAGCTCTATCTTCGCCAAGTGCTGAAAGATGGGCATTGTCACTCCTATTCCCAAAATATCGTCACCTACGGGCCCTAATGATTGGCGCTCTATAATGATTCTTCCATCAATTTCCAAGGCCTTTGAGGTATTCATTGCTGATCAAATTTCTGAATTCGTCGAACACAATAACCTTCTGTCGAAGTATCAATCTGGTTTTCATTATAAACATTCCAGCACCACTGCACTTGTGAAAATCACGACCGATATTCGCCGTACGTGTGATGAGGAAAACAGTGTGATACATGTATTGCTGGATCTTAGCAGGGCGTTCAATTTTGTTCCGCATGATTTGCTGATTGCTAGGCTTGGCACTTCTTTTTGCTTTAGCTCCTCTGCAAGCTCTCAATAGCCAGCTGTCTTGCTGATAGAACTCTGGTTGTTGACAGCGATGACCATCGCTCAACCCCTCGGCCCACTCCTGCTGGAGTTCCAAAGGGAGCTGTTTTTGCTCCGCTTTTGTTCTCCATCTACATAAATGACATCGTCACAGCGCTTGATTATGTGAAATTCCACCTGTATGCTGATGATCTTCAAATTTATGAGGCATCCAATGTCAGTAACCTCCCATCGCTGATACACAAGCTAAATCTTACTCTCAACAATATCTTTGGCTGGTGCCTTACCAATGGTCTGACCCTCAATCCTGGTAAAACTAAAGCTATTAAATACTCTAGCAGAGCCAGTGTTCCTAAATTTGATGATGCTCTCCCGACCTAACGTCTTCATGATATTACCATTCCTGTAACGTTCTCACGGTTGGTCTCACTTTTCTCCAATGTGTATGACACCAATTCAATAATGGAGTCAGATATTTTACACAGATACTTTATTTATTTGTTGTTGTTCACTTTGATTTTATATTAAATATTATTACATACATAAATATATATATCATATGTATATCATATTATATATTATTATTAATTAAATTTGCTGCACTGATTAACGCGGTTACTTATCTTAATATCAAATCACTACCAATAATTTTTCTTTTTAAGAACACTGCCGCTTGTGTTTCCCCACGTATTTTTAAGTTTTTCCGCTATTACTTATTACATCTATGAATTTAAAAAAAAACCTTGCTTCCACTTCCAACTCAACTCACTTGCTAACCGCTAACTCAAACTCAACTCAGCTCAAGTTTATTACACATATCAAAAATAATTCTTATAAAAATAAACAAATAGCTACACATCGTCATCACCTCATTAATTCACCTTGCAATTAAACAAAAAATGAATTAATCATCATT
>OZ002740.1:221849769-222022945 GCA_963924295.1 Dioctria rufipes | reverse complement strand
ACTGGGATATGCTGCTTCTAAATTCCCAGAAATTTAGCACACAGTTGCAAAGACTTCCAAATATTTCTAAACCTCCATTACAGGTCTAATTTTGTCGATATTCTCATCGGATGGAACATATCATCGAAGAATGCCGGACAGAAAATCTTGCTCTACCGCCGAGATATAACAATGCCAATATCTCGGCTAGAGCACAATCTCCAAAGAAGAGAAATATTAGAAGTTCATCGGCATCTAGGCAGGGAAACTGGCTGCAACGGGTGGTCAACATTATCAATCCCTCGCACATAGAAACAATGGCTCCAGTTCATCGCAACCCATTCAAATAAATCAAAGTTGTTTAACACTTTCTGTACTTGTTGACATCTGCTCTGCTCCAAAGCTTACGTTTCTAATTGATACAGGAGAGTTTAAACTACTCCATTTAAGCCAGACAGCATCTTCTGCAGAGATACTGTCTGTAACATCAAAACGTTGATCACAGAGTCAACTTCTACAGAAGGACTCATATTTGTAAAATTTATTTTGCAGTCTGCACAATTGAACTCCATCTTAGAACACCCATTTCAAACTGTGGGAAATAACTCCATCCTCTCATATGCCCTGCTTTGTCATGATTTTCTATCTCGATACTCGACTACAAAAACAAACTTATATCCTTAGAAGTGGATGAATCGGATGTATCGTATCCATACGAACAATATTATTTGAACTACCCATACATTTATTTGAAAAGCGAAGACATAGAAAAGATGTCTCATACTAAAAGTCTATTATATACGGAGATAACATTCTCCAACAATCAAAATTATAAAAATCTATCTCCATTTACTGCTTCATAAGTAGTGAAGTTCAGAGGTAATGAAAATCTACCTCCATCTATAGCCACAACAGAGGCTGAATTAAATAAAATTCAATCTCCATCCAAAGCTTCACAAGATATGAAGCAAGTACGTAAAGGTATATCTCCATACAGCCGCACACAAGTCTGGATAAAATAAAAAACTATCTCCATCACATGGAACTTCACAAAAGGTGAAGTCTAGAAATAAATCCAAGAAGTCAAGGAGTTTCAGAAAATATGCATCTTCTTTATACTCTATCGAGCCGGAATCATCAAACAACTCCTTCCAAATTCCACAAAACTTGGAATCAGATCTCCTTCCTAATAAACATTCGAAAGTCTCGGATAGATTTAATAAAATTAAAATTCCGGCTCGATCAGAATTCATCATTAAAAGTCCAACTCCTTCTCTTCAAAATGAATCGGTCTGTTTCAAGAAGAAAATAGGGCCAGCTTTGTTTCTTGGAAACTTGATCGTCGAACCAGTCAGCGATATGGCAAAAGACCTAATCCTCGAAACAAATCAGGAGGATGTCAATCTGGGAACTTACGAGGTGAACCCAGTATACCAAGCCTTGGACAAATTTGTGGTCATCTCCACAGATGCTGATAGAGATCCAATTAAGCGCAGAATAAGAAAACTGCAAAACCTTATAAAATTGGATCATTGTAGTTTAAAGGAGTCTGAGAGTATTCGCGATATCCGTTAGGAATTCAATGATCTCTTCTTCATAGAAGGGGATTTCATTTCATATACATATGTGATGACACACAAAATCGAAACCATCCAAGACAAACCATCCATCTATACCAAACCTTATATACTTCCTGTAGCAAGCCGAACGGAAATAAATCGGCAAATACAGGAAATGCTTGAGTCAGATATCATTAGACCATCCCCTAGGCCCTGGAATTCTACACTTCTTCTGGTTCCCAAAAAACTAGATGAGAATGAAAACAAAAGGTGGCGAGTTGTGGTGGACTTTCGTCGTATTAGTGACATTACTATTGGCGACGCTTACCCCACTGCCTAATATCGCTGATATATTAGACCAGTATGGGATGTCGAAATATTTGATTACACTCAATTTAGCCAATGGATTCCACTAGATAAGGATGGACTCGAAGGACGGGGAGAAAACAGCTTTTAGCACACCCTATGGCCACTACGAATACAGTCGTATGCCATTTGGTTCACAAGGCGCCCCTGCAACCTTTCAACGAGCCACGAACACAGTTTTATCTTGTCTACAAGGTACATACTGCTTTGTATACATGGACGACATTGTAGTGCATGGATACAATCTCCATACTAGACTCACAATAGTATTTACCCCCGAAATTTTAACTTGAAATTTCAACCCGACAAATGCCATTTCCTAAGGAAGGGAATTATGTGTTTAAACCCTTTCAGGACCATAAGATTTCTAGAAATTAAACAAAGTTTTTAGGCATTAAATTTACTTTATTAAGCATAAACTGAACATAAAATAATATTGTTATGTGAAAACGTACAGTAGATTTGACGGAATTCTATGGGACACATATGTCTCAATGGACGTTAAGGTTAGAAAATTGACATGAGAAAGTATTTTAGCTGTGGTACTGAGCAAAACAATTCCTATCATTTGTATAGCATAGGTGGACATTTCATGTCACGCAAATATTATTTGTGCGGTTTTTTTATTTTCCTTTTAGCACAATTTGCACATATTTTTCGAATATTTGTTTTTTCCATAGGATGAGATGGCATTGGTCGTTTCAAAAATATACGTTTCGCACTTGTCACTGTCGTGGGAATGGACCTTTGCCTCGAGGAGAAATTTTCAATCAAAGTTCGAGCTATGACCTGTCTGTATTCCAGGCAGGACAGTAAAGGTCCCTCAACACGTTTATTTTCGTGAAGCTTTACGTAAATGATGTATCCATTATTAAAAGATAAAAAGCCGAAGATAGTACTTTACCTTTGACTTGCAATCCAATTCATAATATACCTTGCGCTGATCTATGAGATCGACACTACCCATATTTTTATTATATTTTATGATGATATCCGTTTTACTGTGGTTATTAGTACAGGCGATACGAAGTTTGTCAAAAGATGCACGGGCTTGTTATCCATCCACTTAACATATGATATTCAGTTGGAACTTGCAAGATAAATATCGCCCCTTTTCATATTTTTATCTAGTGGCGGTGACTTTGGATGATTTTTTCCGATTATTGCGAACAGTCCTGCATGGCTTGATGTTTCGGTTCATCAATTCATACTGCAACTTGGGTGAATTAAAAAAGTTGTCGAAGTACACCTCACAGCCTAAAGCCTCAATGCCCTTTGTAAATTGTAATACTACCGATTCCCCTAATCTGTATTCGGTTCCTGATGTCTTTTTTACCTGTATATAAGTCAAATTGAAACAAATTGCCAGTCCCTGCATCAGCTCTGCACCACTTTTTGAAACCCCATCGAGTAGGTTTGTTTTTAATGTATTTTTTCATAATATTGTGACCTTTAAATTTTGATCATATGCTCCTATCTGGTTGATCCTCATTGTTGCAGAAGTGTAAGTTCTTACGTATGCTCTCAAATCTATATCTAGGCATACTATTTGCAATGTAGGGTACACCCATGTCTGGGTCTGTAGACCAGTAATCTCTCAATGATGGTAAAACATGATAACCCATTACCAAATTTATCCCCAGAAAAGCTTTCATTTCAGCATTACCAATGGTAAATTGTGTCCCATTCTGCTCAGCATATCTTATAGATTCCCTTGTTATTGTCTGAACTAAATCCTCAAAGTTAGTAGTCAGAGTAATTATTTCTATAGGTGTCAATAATGAATCTGTTTCTCTGTCCTGCCAAATGTTTACTTCTCCGAAATTATAATCAACATCATGAAAGTTGTGTGGTACATATACATTTTATTTCCATTTGAATGACGATTCACTTACTTTCGGGGTTTCTTCTATAATATGTTCTACTGATAATGATGATGATTCTGATGATTCTTTTGCAGGATCTTCGATTTCTACCATAGTAGCCCCTGCATCAATGTCTTGAGCTATAAATACTTGGTCTTCCCTCATGAAGTTGTAATGCATCTTCATCATCGCTATTTTCTGGCATTAATAACTGCAGGATTTCGTCATCTTCCAATTCAAATATCCCTCACTCTTTTCTCGGCATAGCTGTAATAATAAAAAGACAAATAATTGGATAGAAAGTGAAAAAATATCGTTTACAAAATAAACAGATTTTTCAGTCAAAGTATATCCATTCAAGTCCACAGGAACAACAGTGACCCTTAATGTTTTTTGCAGTTGTCATTCTATTGTGGGATGTAATAGTATCATTATATACTTACCGTAAAATAATACAATTATAACACAAGCACATAAACAACAATATTTTACGAATAAAATAATTTCGAAAAAGTTTGAAGACGAAGCCTTTCAATGTACGTTTTAGCGCGCGAATTCGTTCGAAAAGATAACGTTTATCTAGGATTGCCAAAAGTATAATAACGAAAGATGCGATGCAGATTACGCATTCAGTGAAAAAAGACAATTACTATTTTTGGTTTATGGATACGATCGAAATTATTAATGGGGACACATTTGTCCCTTGGTCGTGAAAGGGTTAAGACACATAATTACAGAAAATGGAGTCAAGCCAGACCCTGCAAGTCAAGTCAGTTTAGTACTATCCCAGACCCGAGAAGGAAAAAGATATTGGGCGCTATTCTGTAATATTTCATAAAATAATATTTTATGATCTTTTGTGGTGATAAAATGTCTTCTTCATAAAATGAAAATTAAATATTTTAAAAAGTCTTATTAAAATTATTGTATGGAATCTTTTATTAACGCGTAACATAAAATACTTAGTATATTTTGCTTTGGTTTCTATTACATTTTGAACAGCTGGTCAATTGACATTTGTGTGATATTCTATCAAATCACCCACTAAATAATCACTTATGAAAGCAGTTGCTTTCTTAAGAGATCTTGAGATACTTGACTGTAAAAGTGCTAAAATATGACTGGAGTTTGATACGAACCATACCCGTAGAAATGCAAAGCAGCAGAAAAACATCCGTTCCGTTCATTTTGAGATTTCTTTCGGGTATGAGGCTACTCGATAAGTATTTGAATTTGTTTTCTTACAACGAAACATTTTGGGTATAAATTAAAATTATTCATAAGTTTGCAAAATTAGTTTCCAAATCACAATAGAAAAAGTTTATTAATTATCCAGCTGAAAGAACTTTTGAAGCCTAAATTTTGGCAACTCACATGGATCGTAGGAGTCGCGAAGATATCGTAGATATCGTATCCGATGATCTCTTCTGAATAAAATTAAAACCTAAGACAAATATAATAACCTTTTTGTATTTTACCATACCGAACCAAGTGCGAGTTTCCACAATTTCTGAAAATATTTTATGTGACGATGCATAAAATAAAATAAAATTTCTGGTACAGAATAGGATTTTAGGGAATTATTTTATTTTAAGGTATACATAACATAAATGATAAAATTTTACCAACAGAATAAGGCACATTAAAGCCGTCATTAATTTCGTTGGCTATTAGCCAACTTTTCAAAGATTGCGAAACCCCTTATACAAATCTTTTGAAAAAAGACACGTTCGACGTAATTTGTGATGAAGCATTTTGCGAATTGAGAAATACGTTAATTTCAGCACCAGTGTTATCCTATCCCGATTTCGACAGAGTCTTTTGTCACCTCCGATGCCAGTGACTACGCCGTCGGACCTGATCTATCACAAGTTGATGATCAAGGAGGTCACCCAATTGCCTATGTGGTGAGTAAAGTTCTGAAAGGTGCAGAGAGCCTCTACTAAACAACAATAGAGAAAGAGCTCTCAGCCATTGTTTTCGCAGTAGAGCAATTCACATCATATGTTTATAGTAGACAATTTACTATTATAACTAACCATAAACCATTAGTTAGGCTTCTGAATTCGAAAGATCACTCCTCAAGATTAACGAGCTGGGGAATACGTCCTGAGGCATATGACTAAAAAATAGTCCACAAATTAGGTAAGCAACGAAATGTTTGAAGAACCTATCACCATGTGGTAACAAGGAATTACAAGCATTACCCCAAACTCGCTTCCATCAACAGTAAATAATTCCTCTGTTATAATAACTGAGACTAATTTCTCTCTTCTACTAACTAAAAATGCGAACCCTAAATTTTTCACCTTGCCAATGCAAGATACAGAACTTGAAAGAGTCTTGGATTCCAAGTTAAAATATCCATCTTTACCAAATAAACTGAATTTCTTCAAAAGTAAAGACTCCGCAATATTAATTTCGAAGATTAATTTACATTGTCGATCACAAACAGATAGATCGGACCTTGAAAAGACTTTAGCTGAGATTTGCTCATACACAGCAGCAAATCATGTAAATCAAATAAATATCTCTTTCCCCATACTAGCTGCACAGAATCTTTTATTCATTAAAAACAGTTTTACCAAGGTCTTCGTAAATAAACAAATAAACATAAAACTCCATAAATATGCTATAAAATATTTATCCGACAGCAATATGATCAAGCAGATTTTTAAGGATTTTCATTCACTACCGGCGCGGGCGGGAGGCCATCAAGGCGTTTCCCGTACTATTACAAGAACTAAAAAGCAATTCTACTGGCCTGGCATGTCGGACGATGTTGTAAAATATATTACGAAATGCAAACTTTGTCAAGTGAACAAGGTATCCAGAAATCCCAAATTTTCTATGAACATCTCGATCACAAGTTCGAAACCTTTCGAAAGAGTCTACCTAGATATTGTAGGACCTTTCCTAATTTCCCATTATGGAAACAAATACATCCTTCATTTCAAGATGTCCTTTCAAAATTCTCTGAGGCTATCCCCACACCGTGTCTTAGGCATTAGCGGAAGCCTTCACAACAACAATAGTTTGTCGACATGGTATTTAGAAAGCACCCTAAAGATAAGGGTCCTAACCTAATAACTGGCGTGTTTGCCGAGGTATTAAAATTGCTGAAGATTAGAACGCTCAAAACTACTCCATATCACCATCAGACTAACGGTGCATTGAAGAGGAGCCACAGAAATTTAGCAGAATACTTCCGATGTTATGGGATACATGGATTCCTTATGCCATGTTTGTTTACAATCCGCTGCTCATTCGAGTGCAAATTATACTCCTCGCGAACTTCTTTACGGATTTCCAGCCGAAATCCCAAATAATTTAAAATCTTATCCAATCGTTTGCCATAATTATGACAATTATGCAAACGAGTTAAAAGTGCGTCTACAACAATATAGCTAAGGACATAACCATGGCCAGCAAAGAATTATCCAAAATGCTATATGATAAAAACTCCGTCCAAAAATCATTTTTCATAAGCGAAAAGTCTTGCTCAAAGGCAGGGTTACAAGTTCTCACCGTTATGGTCAGGTCCGTATGAGATAATGAAAATTCCACCATTAAGATCAATAGCAAAAATAAGAGAGTCCATAATAATAATAATAAAGCTCTTCTCAGACTAATATTAATGTCAACAGTTTCATCCTCTTCATTCCAAGTGAAATAACGCAATATTATCTTCCAGGTTTTCAAAATGATGCAAATAGCATTCTTCTTACTTTGCATACTTTGTATATTTGTTAGATGATGAACAGCAGTTTCTACGCAGCATATAATTATGTACAACCTAAATGATAACAGATGTAACTCCTGTTCATCAGCTTAATTTCTTTGGATATGTGTTCTGTTTTTTATTTTGTATGTTTGATTGATACTTTGTGGCCTTTTTCTTTTGCTTTTTTGTGAAATATTGTTTTGAATGGGTGGAGCTGGGATTGGAATTCTGCCTGCTGATACAAACACCAGTAAATACTACGCAAAAAAAAAAAAAAAACAATAATAAATAACATGTGAAACAACTTACAGCGTTTTGATGGAAGAAGTGGAGTCTGTGCCTTCTCATCTTTAAGTCTATTCCACCTGCGGGAGTGATTTTGAAAAATGATTTTGCTTGGCGAATTTCATCCCATGGTATGTATATCTCATGTTTGTAGTAATTGGATGATGTCAGGGGTAGTCCATAACTGCTTCTGGAGGTCTGCCGGTATTTTATTTGAAGTGGGATTTGTGACGTGAGTTGCGCTAGGAGTTTGTACAGCTGACGTGATTGGTGTAACTTCTGGTAATCTTGTTGTATCTGGATCGCGTTTAGTTGGTTTATTCCTGTAAGTACAAGGTTTCTGAGAGCTTGATGTAGGTTTGGAACCTGTTCCAGTCATCTTGTGTAATTCTCTTGTATTAACTGCTGGACACATTTTATTAGTCCATTCTTTATCTTTGCTCTTACGAACGCTAGGTATTTGAGGTAAATATTTCTTAAGAGGAGTCAGTACCAAAATTTGCAAGTGTCGTACATATTTTAATGCGAATTTCTGGCAAACTTTTTGTAGCAGAATAATGTTTTTTATCTTATATTAAAGTTAACGAAGAAGTATTGAAATGGAGATATTTGCTCGGAAACATGTGAAAAAAGCTAAAAATTGAAGGTTTTTAAATAGAATTCCTGTTAGTAGATATTCTTATTTCAGTTTAATATTTTAAGAAGAAAAAATAAACAAGTTTCTTTTCTTTCAAGTTCAGCCTTTAATCTGCCTCAACGTTTCGCTTATTGTCACTAAGCATCCTTAGGAGGTCTTTACTATAATTAGCACAATATTATTACAAAAATCACCTTTGTAAATCTATATGAAACACAATGAGACTCACATTTTGAAAAAGACTTGTTCTACAATTATTTTCCATGGCGTCAAGCAAAGCTGTTCAAGGACGATCACAAAGAAAAGGATTTTCACTACATTCCTTTGTCTCTAAACCAACACAAAGATTATAACTAAGGATAGTTTGTGTATTACCCAAAAAAAAACAATTCCGGATTTCTGGGATGGAACTTGCATTGCACTGAATATGACAACGTTAGGTACTGAGCCAAAGAAGCTCTTTAACAGCTTACCCTTAAAACTGGTTTACTTTTACTTAATTTTGGTGGATGGGTCCATGAAATAAAACAAGCTAATTAGTCATTTACATATGGATATATTAACAACATTATCACTGTTCAGATTCTTAATTTTCACAAACTGAGTTCACGAGTAAGAAAATCTAGTTAGTAATTAATTGTGATCTCTAGAGAGTTCACAAGTAAGAAAAAAAAACTAATTTTTAATTAATAAATGATTTCTAGAGATCGCACCACTGCACAACTTAATTTTGTGATCTTTTATCGAGTTGGAGGAATGTTCGATTTCTTGTTAATTTTACTTTTTTCTGATATAATTGTTTTCTACAAATTTAAAGATTCCGATACCGTCGCGTAGCAGGACTTACTTCGAATTGTTCTTGATTTTTCTTCAATCTTTTTTGGAATTTGAATTCCAACGGTTTCTCACAAATTTAACGTTTTCCGTTTATTCTTTTCTAGTTACAATTTTTCTAGAAGGTTTTCCCCTTCTTCTCCCCTATCTCTTTCTTGCACTAAATCATCTCTTTTTAACTATAAAATTATGCAATCAACAAAAATGTCTAACTTAACGAAGAACGAGGTGAAAAAGGGAAAAACACTGACAAATGTCAATTTGGTTGTGGAGTGGTGCAATAGCAAGAAATATTCTAAGAGCATATAATGGTGAGTATAGGTTCCTATGTAAATTGTAATTCATTGTTTTTACGTGTTCTATGTTCTGTGCTAGTTTTGTGAATGTCTTCTGTTTCATAACATAACGTAAGTATCTAAATCTAATTTATCTAATTATGTGAATCCTAACCTCTAATGTATATGTGAACAAACCTACTACCCTACGCATTATGTGTGATTCCTAACCTTACTTCTATGTAAATATTCAATCTACTTTAATTAATGATTACATTTCTATTTTTTAGCTGCTTCCAAGAGGTACGATGAAGATCATTGGAGGATTTGATTTGGAGACATCCGGATTGTCAGATAAGTTTCCTTGCCTTTGCTCTTCGTGGTACTTTGTGTTTTTATCTTTTCTTTTAGGCGAGAATACTGTCTTGAAGTAAGAGGCCCTTTGGATACCAAACAAAAGCATTAAAAATAAAATAAATTTTTTAACAACACCGACCATTATTTTAAGTTAAATTGCGAGGTAAGCCTTTTGTTAACGTCCAATCTCTTGTCTGTTCTGCGTGAAACTATCTTCGTCGACGGCAGCTGTCCAATATTGTACAGTATTTTACATTAATATTGTCTGTGTCTGTCTGTCTATTAATGGTGTTATCAGTTTTATATATATGTAGAGACGTTTATGGGAGAACTGTTAGATTCAAGTATTTTAGTAATTATTCTGCTATTTTTGGGGAGGTATTTCGGGCTGCTGAAGTCTAAGACTGAGTTAATAAAATTTTTAACAGTATTCAGTGTATTTTTCTTCTTAAAATATTGAACTGACCGATAGCCCAAGCATACTACGAATATTGTGTTAAAATAACGGTCAAGAAGATATTCCGGCAACAACATGAGAGCGTCTTATGCACACGACATCACTACGGTGACACATTTTGTCGAATATATAAATCAATAGTCGGACACACAAGAAGAATGCATCTTTAATTCAATCCAGAAATTTTTTGATCCAATGCCGCGAATATGGTATTTTTCCTCAATTCTTGTCGAATAGTACTTTAGGTATAGGTAAGCTTTTTGATTACTACTCCACCCAAAAAATCTTTAAAGATTTAAACACATGTACACATAATTTCCACCTAAAGATTCTCAACCTGAAAATTGCAAAGTATGCGTAGAAATTAAACAGTGTAGAGAGCAGCTGAAAAATATTAAACGTGATATTATCAATAACACCCCCAAACAACGGCATGTCCATAAGACCGATAAACTAAAATCACTGGTATTATCAGAATTAAATATAACTAAATCGGAGAGACGTTAATCTCACAAATGTTGAATTTCTGTCCCTCGGAAGGGAATTTGCAATCCCACACAGCCACAATGATATTCCAATTTTACAGATTATCGCCGATAGTGAACATTGTATTCAGACGATTGATAACGTAACAAATAGGGACATTGCCACGTCCAAATTCTGTAATTTACTTTCAAATCTTCACTCCAACTTAAAGAAAAATATATACGATAAATTTTTAAATAAAATATAGAAAGACTCAATTAAATATTTATCACAACATAAGGAAATCATTATAGTTTCGGCAGATAAAGGTAATATAACAGTTGCAACGTACAAGGAGCAATACCCAAGTAACAATTTGCAACAGCGGTTGCAGTGAAATATCTTTTGTTGTCGCTTCAGAGTTGTAATTGGGTTTATTCGAAAATTGTTTCAAGACCGTTAAAATTTTACTAAAAATAAAAGTCTCTTTATGGTCATTTCTTATCCAATTTATGAATGTTTAAAGCAAAGCGTTGCTCTATAGTTACAATGCTACGATTCATTACTTTGTGGTAATAATATCCCCACATTTTATATAAATTAGAAAAGAGTCCCCTGCAACCATTTCTGTTCATACACAAGTTATTTTACAACTACTTGAGTCGGTTATGATGACACTGCATTAATAAAAGCTTTCACTGACGTTGTGAAATCGTTCCAATATAACCAACGTGCAACTATAAGTATCAGCTTCAGGTTATCTAGTAACTCCATACATTCGTTGCAGAATAGTCTTAATAAGACCAACATACAACTATCAGCTTCAGGTTGTCTAGCAACTCAATACATCGTTGCAAGTTGCAGAATAGTCTCAATATTACCAACGTACAACTATAAATATAGCTTCAGGTTATCTGGCAACTCAATACATCGTTGCAAAATGCAAAACAGTCTCAATATGACCAACGTACAACTAGAAATATCGGTTTCAGGTTGTCTAGCAACTCAATACGTCGTTGCAAGTTGCAGAATAGTCTCAATATGACCAACGTACAACTAATGACGCCGACTTATTGAAACCATGAGAATAATGCTCATTTCCGTGGAAGAAGTTGAAGCGAGCAAGTTATTTTCGGATAAAATTAAAAATTACAGTTTTTCTTTTTTTAACGTGGTGTTAATACAACATTAAATATACAACTTCTCAAAACCATTTGCTTTTTATGAAGATTTCTACAATGTACTGCATTGTTGAAACGATTGAAGAAGGAGAGAAGCTATGTTCGGCAGTACCGAAGTCATGGATAAATGGAAATAAATTACACTGGCCCAAGAAAAATTCGGATTTAATTAAGGGTAGGCGAACATGCATTTCGCCGAAAGAGGATTGGGATCAGTTTCCATGTAAAATTCTGCAGGAAAACATAAGTATATGTTGTTTTAATTTCTATATTATTGGGAAATATTCATTCATATTTTTAAAGTCGATTTCGAAGAAGCTCTTCAACAGGAAAAAACTGCTCAGTATCTGTCTTGTAGTGAATCATCCGGCGTAGAAGCAACACAGTCTAAAAAAATGAATACCTCCGTCAGCAATATTCCATTCCATTTAGAGAGCTTCAATCTGAACGACTTGGTTATCATTGGAAACTGTAAGCATCTAATTTGTGTACTCTTTTCATAATACAGTTTTCATAAAATAATTACTCTATTACAGCGCCCAAACAATTAAATTCCAGTTCTCTGGTAACATATGTTCAAAATACTCCAATCAAAGAAAAGATTTTGCTAGATAGTATTATGGAATCATCGGAAATGGCTACAACTAATCTGCTTTGAATTAAAAGCATTAAAAGGACAAATGCAAGAGATGAATGAAAAGCTTTCCACACAGAATCTTGAGAGAAAGCAATTTGAAGCGCAAATGCAAGTGACCCTGAACTTAATTCTTGAAAAATTTCACGCTATATCGGAAGATTCACAGAAGGAAAATATTTCACAAGAACAGTTGAACAATTTTCCTATAGAAACATTGGAACAGTTAGACGAGTGCGATATGAAAATAAGAAGCGACGCATTTTACAAACAAATCTTGGTATGTTAACCTATTCCGATTTTTCTGAAATTAGATATAAAAAAAAATATTATAGCTGCGGAGACTTTCAAGATTTGGAGGTTCTGATGGCGCAAGGACTGCAAGGACTATGGTGAATTTTCTTTTCGCAGACAAGCTCCTGGTGCTTTTCTCCTGGAGTGGAACCTCAACCAAACGAAATTTTTGTGCTTACAAAGATATATTTAATTTAATAATACAAGCTGTTAGAAGGACGCACGTAAATTTTACAGAACACGATGGTTCTAAGTTCTTAAAAGAACATTTGAAACATGCTGGAACGAGAATTAAAAGAAAAAAGTAAGTATTAATATAGCAATGAAATAAATACACATTAAAGTTTTAATATTGTAATTTTTCAGTGTGACTTTGACACCAATTGAAACCAACACCAACAACCAATAACCTGCAATTTATTTGAAAAAAAAAGTGATATAAAAGTGATATGAGGTGCTACTTATCAATGGCTGTAATTTAAATTTTTGTTTTGTATAACCAGTCATATAATTAGCTTTTTTTTATTTGTTTGTTTGTTTTAACTACTTGTACACCTGAACTCGATGGTGTTGATTTAATGTTAAACTTATGTACCTGGCTGGAATTCAGTATTATTTTATTTTGTGCATTGCACCTAGGAGTGCAATAGTTGTTTGTGAAAAATGTATTAAGTTTTATATGTATTATATACCTTCTAGGTTACTAAACAGGCCAATTGAATGACTACCTGTATTTTTCTGTATTATTGAATTGTATTAGTCTTTAAATCTAACTAAGTATGGCAGCTCTAACCTGTCTAATATATATATACTTCTGTTCGCTAATTTTAGTATGTTTACTTGATGACATGTATATCCGCTTGTATATTCCTGTAACTTTTTTCGATCAGCCCACCGTTATATAACGTGGCCGTGTCCGGGGCCTATAATAAATTTTTCTATGACTATGATTATGACTATGAAAATACTGTATATGTATAGTTGTGATATACATATTATTTTTAAGTTCAAGGAATGGTTTTTGTTTTATTTTTAAATAGTACCTAATCGAAATATATTTATCTATAACTATTGCGCTCATGTGTTTTTTTATTTTCATAACTTAAATAAATTTCTAAATTAGGGACAGGTTTCCAAGACACCAGTTAGTTCTTTCGTTGCGTCAACGTTTCAGCGGGGTCTAAAAAAACTATTGCACAACAGTTTTAATGCATGGGTTACAGGTCAGTGTATTCGTAACCGTAATTATAGTAAAAGATCAACGTTACTGTTAAGTTGCAAAACCTTCTTAGTTGACAGTTGTCGTAGAGTGCTTTTTGTCCCCATGTTGCAAAAAACCTGTCCAAATACAGTTGCAATGAAGTGTCTGGCACGTCTCAGAACGGTTTTATACACCAATTTGAAACTAATTGGTTATAGCAACTATGGTTGCGGAACAGTTTTTCAACGGTTTTACAACTTCATTTGGTTACATGGGTATGTAGAGAAAATTAAAACAATTATTGAAGACCGCAATACGTTTTGAGCGAATAGGAATGATCCAACTGCGGTACGCCAGACCAAAAATAACGAAATTATTAAAGAGTTTACTAAAAATAAATACATCACTGAACAAGAAAAATTTGGTTTGATCACGTATAAATCGCAACCACATAAATTGTATGAATTACCAAAGAATCCTAAAGATAACTGTCCTCTTAGACCCATTCTTTCATCATTAAACTCACCTACTTACCAACTATCAAAATACTTAGCAACAATCTTAAAGAATATTGCAATAGATTCAGCATATAATGTTAAGAATTCTAAGATTTTCAAAGAAAAAATCACAAATATCCATATAGATAACACGGACACAATGGTTTCTTTTGATGTTGTCTCTTTGTTCACCAATATCCCGGTGCAACTTGTCTTAGATTGGTAAATGAAAAATGGGATATGATTAACATACCAACATACCAAAAAACCAAATTTTTAGAATTACTTAGGTTTTGTGTCATAGACATACAGACATACAAGCAGTCCTTTGGTATTCTCATGGGGAGCCCTCTCTCACCAATACTGTTATGGAGGTTCTTCTTGATAAAAGTACCCCTAACCTAAATTTCCGACCTAAAATTATGAGTAAATATGTGGATGATATTTTTGCCATTATTCCAAAAACACAAATTAAAAACACATTAAAGATTTTTAATAAATACCATGGCAGACTTCAATTTACGACCGAATTAGAACACGAAGGATCGATCCTATACCTATATGTCAGACTGCTTAGAGAAGGGAACATGCTGATCACGAACTGGTATCAAAAATAATTGTTAGTTGTAGAACAAGTTTTTTTCAAAATGTGAGTCTCATTGTGTTTCATATGGGTTTACAAAGGTGATTTTTGTCATAATATTGTGCTAATTGTAGTAAAGACCTCCTGAGGATGCTTAGTGACAATAAGCGAAACGTTGAGGCAGATTAAAGGCTGAACGAGAGAAAAAAGAAACTTGTTTATTTTTTCTTCTTAAAGTATTAAACTGACCGATATCCCAAGTCCAAGAAGATATTCCTATGTTATTATAGACCCGGAGGGAAAATTCCGGCAACAATATGAGAGCGTCTTATGCACATAGACGACATCACTTCGGTGACACAATTTGTCGTCAATATAAAAACAACAGTCGGACACACAAGAAGAATGAATCTTTAATTCAATCCAGAATTTTTTTGATCCAATGCCGCGAATATGGTATTTTTCCTCAATTCTTGTCGAATAGTACTTTAGGTATAGGTAAGCTTTTTGATTACTACTCCACCCAAAAAATCTTTAAAGATTTAAACACATGTACACATAATTTCCACCTAAAGATTGTCAACCTGAAAAGTGCAGAAGTGTGCGCAGAAATTAAACAGTGTAGAGAGCAGCTGAAAAATATTAAACGTGATATTATCAATAACACCCCCAGTGACATTATACACAGTCGCACCCAAAGTTTATTCTGAGTTTACATGAGAGGAGATCAATTTGATCTATTTTCAAGCGTCTGCAGCAGGCAGAAAACCAAGCGGCACCGATGAGTGTAAGGTTTTCTGCTAACACGAAACGCTTCTTCTTCTTCTTCCTCTTTCTTTTTTTTTTTTTTTTTTCAGCGTATACAGGTTCGATTCGTTTCGAATGAATCTGGTTTTTTTAATTTTTTTTAATTTTTTTAATAACAATTTTTTTCTTCTATTTTTCTCAATTTTGTCATTTTTTCATTTCTTTTCTTTGTACTTTTCATTTGTCTTTCAAGTCACTCAATTTTGCTATTTGGGACCTGTTGATGAGTCAAAACCAAGACTTGAAACTGGTCACCAAAAATATAATGGGTTGTGTGATAAAATAACAAATTAAAAACATATTTTAGCTTTTGCTATATACCGGAGAATCCAAATAAATTCCTTCTTGAACAAATACAAGTTTACCCCGGTAAAAAATCCCGAAGAGTAATCTCTACTTTTATTTGTTCCTTTTTAGGTGTTGGAGGCACAGGGCTGATAGGCCTGATTCGCTTGAAAGAGAGCGAGTAATTCTGGTGGAGTAGGTGTGATACCTACATCTACGGAATCAGCGACTCAGAATTAAAGATTTATAGCAGTTCTTCCATGCTGAATAAAAAGGATAGAGAAAATATACACGAACATTATAACCACTGAGAACTTGTCAACTTTCAAACTTGAAGTGGCTTTTGACGGGTTTTGAAATCGTTTATATTAAAACGTAACGGGTATTCTGGAATTTCGTACCTACTGCCAGAGAACAATAGATTTTCAATTCAATTCAATTCAATACAATTTATATTGGTTGACTGTACAACAAGACTTACAATCTTTTTTGTTTGTACAATTAATTTTAATAACTACAAAATAATAATTTTAATTAAGTTTCAATGTAACCAAAATATAATTAAAGCTAAGTGACTACGTTACTAACTAATAAGCAAAATATACCAATTCACGGGTAGATAACGTGAGCCGGTAATGGAAGGAAGTTAAGAAACTGTGAAGAATGGGAGCAGCAACACACATGCCAACTATAATCATTAGGATATATTTAAAGATCTTTTTAAACTATTTCTGAATCGGATGGCAAAAGTCGTCCGTTGAATGAGCGCAGGTAGAGAGTTTCAGATATTTGTTGTAACAACGTTGCCCAAGTACCACTGGCGGACTATCATACAACTTCCAACCGCAATGCAACAGGGCCCCGCGATTTTGGGGGCCCCGGGCAAACAAAAATTATAACGTTATGTTCTCTTTATCTATATATATATTTTTTTTTCTGAGGGACAGGACTTGAATGAAAATTTGCTATGAGTTCAATTTATATATAAGATTTAATAAAAGTAATAATTACACCTGCTTACCGTAGTCTACCTTAAGCTAATTTTCTTTGTCTTGGAAGACGTATGGATGCGGCTAGCTCCGTTTTTACAGGTCGACCTGAATCCAATGTAAATTAGACGATAACAGCCCAATGTTTCACGCTTGCGGGTAACCTCCAATCCTCCTCTGGCGGATGATAAAACTTCTTAATTATCGCCTTCCATATGTGAAAGTTGACGTTAAATATCCCTTGATATTTGGAATTGTTTGACGTTAAATATCCCTTGATATTGGAATTGTTTGACGTTAAATATGCCTTGATCCTTGGAATTGTTTCTTCAATGGCTGATAGATCGCCTACAATGCAGAAAATCTCCCAAATCTTCCGCTGGCGGAAGATAGAACTCGCCTTCAATATTCACCCACTTGGTAAAAAAAAAATATCCTTAGATTTGTAAAGCGCCCACAATGTGTAAATCGCCTTCCTTGGATATCACCTCAATTTATGAACGTCTATAATCGTTGAATGCTCTCTACTCCTGACTCGCTGCCAAATCTCAAATTCAGCTTCCACGGTCTCTTCTTTTTCAAAAATCACTTTTCTTCTTCGCCCTCGACTTTTTAATTCTCGTCTCATCAACTCTTTCCAGAAACTTCTCGAAATCCTCCGCACAACGTGGTTTTCTACCGAATTACTCCCGTGAAGCTGTGTTCACTTTTCGTCGTATTCTTACACGGCTTCTCGCGGCATCTAGTTTCTGGGCTATGCATCCATACTCTTTGCTTTCACTCTTACCTAATCTTCTGCTACGCTCTAGTTTACAACTTATCTCTACAACTAGGCCTAAGTTCACAATTCAGTTCGGAATCTATTACTAAATGGACCTTAATCTATATTATCATGCATTATGCCAAATCGGAGATTTGGTTGACAATTCTTCAGATTATTACTGACAGTTCGCAATATTTTCCAGTTCACAAGTTTTACATTTTAATCTTTCGCTTAAAATTAATCTATAACCACCTCTTCAACCAGCTGCGTGTGTGAAGCAATCCATAGGATGAGTGTTTAACTGAATTATTTAGTCGTGATCTATATACACACAATACACAATATTTATTCATTTATTCATTATGTGCAAGGTCCAAATGGACGTGAGGGAAGTAATACCTTAACCTAAATCTTGCCTTTTTTGTTTGTTTGCTACTTATTCTTATTTCTGT
The DNA here is from genome assembly GCA_963924295.1 of Dioctria rufipes. Taxonomy (NCBI): domain Eukaryota; kingdom Metazoa; phylum Arthropoda; class Insecta; order Diptera; family Asilidae; genus Dioctria; species Dioctria rufipes. The sequence continues at coordinate 222,004,456 of OZ002740.1, read as the reverse complement.
ATTATTTCATTCTTTGACCAAATCATAACCTTGCATTAGTTCAATACTGGATTTGTACTTGCTGTGCCTAAGCCAGCGATGGCATGCGCCTATGTGGGCATGGGGATCGTTAGGAGCGTTTAATTCACCAGCTTCTTAGAGCCCCATGTATATGTGGACCGTGCTTGGCAACAATATTTAGTATCTTTATTTCTATTCAACGCATTCTTTCCTTTTATTTAATTTATTTTGTTATAAATTTAATTACATTCTTTTCTTTTAGGAGCATTTCCTTTTACTACTACTTCGCACAATCTTTGAGTGTCAGGGTTATGTTATATGCACATTTAGTTGCCGAAATTGATTGCTATACCTCAAACCTGTCTGAACACGCGATGGGACAGCATCCGTGTGACACAATACATTGAGTGGCTGTTCAATTGAATCTCCAATATCTTGAAGTTTCGCATGTTTCGTAGAATAGTGAAGTTAAGCAAGAACTTGATCTAATTAGAATTGGTGTGAGCAACGTAGATGGGTATTCCGTAGAACTATATTCCGACGATTTCACATGTAACGACAACGTCCGTTACATTCCCCCTTTACCTGGTAGAAGTTTCATTTATTGAACTGAAACTTCCAAGATCGACATTAAATTAATTCAGACTATTTCTGATGCACCTCTGCCCTTTGGGACCTTGAGCATCGTACTACGTATTGCGGGTTGCCCTGCTCTCAGTGAACACCTATAGTGTTAATCCTAAACTTAAGTTCCTAATATTCTCCATTTGAATCAGTGAACGCGTAAAATAACGTTGAATCTAATTCTTTACGTATAATTTCTATGTACCTAGTCAGCGAACATTAAACTGTTTAATCTGACAACGTTCTCTGCATTAATACCCTCGCCCATGACAGCTTTAAAGGTTAGCCCTGAGCCTTAACTTCTAATTCACCTCCAATTCCAACCAGTCACCTATACTTCCCACTATGTCTATGTTCTACTCTACCTCTTAATACCTCCTTCCTCTTTTGGCCTTCATTTCACTCCAGCTAGAACAAAAGAAGCTTCGTGGTTGCTTAAGGAATTTCTTACCACAAGCCAACCTACATCTCCCTCTTACGTTGCTATCTAACTAGCCACATGAAAATACAGGTTCTTAACTTGGACGAAATGCATCTACGCTCGGCTTTAAATCCCTTATGTGCCACCATCCAAGATCTGACCCTTTAGGATCCGCTAACCGATACACCAAGTCGGACCTTTTGTCGGTTATAAAACATTTGACGAACTTTGGTGCAAGTTTGGCCGAGTACTGCTTGCTGGCATCTGATAAAACGAAATTTCTTTTGAAAACCTCATCACCCACGCTGAACGTCTTAAAGCACTTGTCCTTATCGTAGTATCTTTTGTTTCGCTCGTAAGCCCTCTTAATTCGTTTATAAATGTCCTCATAGATTTGCTGCAGGTGCTCAAGATTCTTCGTTCTTAGCGATATACCGATTGAATTATCTGTATTGCCATACAGTCTGTGATCCGAACCGAACCCGAGATAGTCTCTTCCAAAATTAAGAAAAAATGGGCTAAACCCCGTTACCTCATTCACTGCCGTTCTTAATGCGACACCAATTTTGTTGATTTCTTTGTCCCAATTTCTGTGATTGTCCTTAACATACGATCTTATTGCCGCGCCTATAACTCTATTCCATCGTTCTGTATAATTACTTTGCGGATGATATCTGCAGTTCAACCAGAATTTTGGTACGTCATACTCGCTTAAAATTTTTCGGAATAACCCACAGTCAAACTGTTTGCCATTATCGGTTATGATTATTTCTGGTACCCCAAACTCCAGAAATATTCGCTCTTCTACTACCTGCGCTACCTTCTTCGCCGTTGCCTTCCGTAATGGAAAGAGACATACATATTTTGTGAACCAGTCACATATCACTAACAGGTATGTATTGCCTTGGGTCGACCTCGGGAATGGTCCCATTAAATCTAGTGCTATCATCTGCCATGGTCTTACTGCTTTCCGGAATTGCTCCATTGGACCATACGGTTTACTATTGCTGCTCTTTGACGCAAGACATACTTCACAAGATTTTACGTAATTTCCCACATCTTTAGAAATATTCGGCCAGTAGTAACGTGATAGTATGCGTCGCCTAGTCTTGTATGTGCCTAAATGTCCGGCCTGAGGTATATCGTGACACTCTTTTAATGCTCGCAGTCGTGCGGACTCGGGAATTACCTTTTTCCACTGATTGTCACTAGAAAACTGTTCGTTCATATCCTTAATGTATAGCTCATTCCCTTCCAGTCTCCATCTACTCATCCGCTTTGGGTTATTTTTTACCCGTTCTATCATTTCCTTATACCAAAGGTCTCCCTCTCCTGGCTCACAACTCAACAGACTTATCTCCGGAATTCTTGAAAGAGTATCTGGAACTACATTATCTTTTCCTTTAACATAACTCACCTCGAAATCGAAACTTTGTAGCTTCATGACCCAACGTGCTAGACGCCCAGATAAATTCGGTTGCCGGAAAAGCCAAGTTAATGCTGAATGATCGGTTATCACGTAAAACTTATATCCCTCCAAATATCCTCGAAACTTCTCTAAAGCAAAAACAATGCTTAAACACTCTTTCTCCGTGGTTGTATAGTTAACTTCCGCTCCTCTAAGTTTCCTGCTCGCATAAGCAATCGGCCTTTCCTCACCACTTGCTGCTTTCTGCACTAATACCGTACCCAGGGCATTGGTTCACGCGTCGCACTGCACGTAAAATGCTTTGCTAAAGTCTGGGCTAGCAAGAACCGGTGGTTCCACCAATTTTGATTTAAGGTTGATGAATGCTGCTTCAGCTGCCGTTGTCCACCTTAGAGTCTTACGTTTGTCTTTACCTTTGGTTAAGTCATGGAGAGGAGACACGATTTCAGCAAAGTTCGGTACAAAGCGTCTATACCATGAAGCAAGTCCGATTAAACGCTTCATCTCTGTATATGTTCTAGGCTTAGGAAAATTTAGCATCACCTTTATCTTGTCAGGGTCAGTGCGAAGTCCTTTACTATCTACTATGAATCCTAGGTACTTGAGTGATCCCCGAGCAAACCTGCATTTATCGAAATTCACCGTCAAATTCGCATCTTCTAGCCTACTAGCAACCCAACTAAGCACTTGTATATGTTCGTCGAATGATTCTGTTGCCACAATAATGTCATCAAGGTAGGGGAACACTGTCTCCGAATACCCGAATAACCTATCCATTAATTGTTGAAGGCTGGCAGCACTATTACAGAGACCAAATGGCATTACCTTAAATTGAAACTGTCCCACGCCTGGAATGCAGAATGCTGTTTTCTCTTTTGATTCTTCCGTCAATGGTATCTGCCAGAAAGCGTCTTTCAGGTCTATGGTGGATAGATATCGAGTTCGGTTTAGCCGTGCTAGTACTCCATGGATCCTTGGTAGAGGATACGCTGATCGTTTAGTCACCTTGTTTAACTTGCGGCTATCCACGCATAATCTATCGGCCCCGTTTGATTTCTTGACTAACACAGTAGGCGAGCACCATGGGCTAAACGACGGTTCGATAACATCAAGACTAATCATCCTTTGAATTTCCTTTACAATTCGATCTTGGACTGCGGGTGACACTTGGTACCCTCTTTGCACTATCGGCTCGGCCTCCCCCGTATCTATCCTATGTTTCACCAGATTCGTTCTGCCTAAACTTCCATTGCCTAAACTCTTAAACTTCTCCTTACACTCGTTCAACCTCACGATTTGTTCTGGAGTGAGTTCCGTTGCCTCCTTTAGTCCATACTCCTCTTGTACTGATAAATCACTGATTTCCCATTTTCCGAGCCTATGTTGAACGGATAAATCAAAAGTCTCCCAAAAATTGACACCTAGAATAATACTCTTATCTATCGTTGGAACTGCCATAATTTTTAGAATTCTTACGATCGATTTGAATTTAATAGGAACGTAGAAAACCTTAGTAATATCATGCTTCGTTTTATCGGCAGTGCAAACTGATTCACAAACTTCTTTAACGCTTTGAAGATTTAATTTTTCCAAGATCTTTATTCCCTTTTCACCAGCTATACTAATAGATGCACCGCTATCTAACAACGCCTCTTCCTCCGTACCTAAAATATTAATTGATATAAATGGACGATTGTCGCCTACATTTAGGATAGTGTTGTGAAGAGCCTGGGTATTTTGCACACTTAAGGACGGTTTCCTTCCGAAACTGGATCCGTCCTTCGACCTCCAGCTTCGCTGCAGTTTTCCTTTAAAATCGTGCTAGTCGACGGTTTATCTGTATGGAAATTTAATTCGTTGACAACTGCATTATTGTTCAGACTAGGTCTAAATCTTGTGTCGGCGTTTTCCCTATACGGATTGGGTGACGGATGATTCCATGGCTTTGAATTTCTCGGGGGCGGATTGTTTGAGGGATATCTTGGACCTGAAGTATTGCTGGGCACCCAGCTATTGCGCGAGTAACGCTGGGAGTTACTTCCCGAATCCACCCGTGGTCCGAAACTACTATTGGTTGTATATGTCGCTCCCACTTGAGCTCTATTGCCTCCCATTGACCCATATGCCCGTCGTTCCCCGCTTCCACTACTATTATGTGTTTCACGATTAGAAAAAAAACGATTGTCCCTTTTCATACTTGAGTTTTCTATTGCTTGGGTTTCACCATCTTCTAGTTTCCTGCAGGCTTTTTCTAATTCATCTATCGACTTAAACTCGAGCAACGATAAAGCTCGAATGTACTGGGGTAGCAAGTTTCTGCGGATAATCTTAATCCTTTCCCGTTCCGTTGGTGGATGAGGTAAACGAAGAAACAAGTCTTCAATTAGCGATATGTATTGTACAATCTTCTCAGATTCCCGCTGCTTCCTTTCTTTTATATAATCGAGTAGTTTATCCACGCTATTCAATGGTTCGAATTCATCCAGAAATTTTTTCACAAAGATCTTGTAATTCGTTAAATGATCTCTACGGCGCCGATACCAACGTAAAGCAGATCCCTCTAAAATGTCTGCTAAAGATTCTAAAACTTCTATATCGGATACACGTTTAGACCTGGCAAAATCAGCGACTCGTTGCAAGAATTTTGATGCCGATTCTCTAGGGTTATCCCCTGAAAATTTAATCGACCACTTATATAGCTTAGGGCTCGATCGGTTGCTCAATGGGTTTAAGTTTGAAACTCCTGCTACCAATAGGGATGAACTCATTTCATCTTCGCTATGATCATCTAGTCGTAATGCATCAATACGGCTAGTGAAATTTGATTTGTCGAATTGTACTGGTGGATGGGTAAAATCCACGCGGTTGTTTTTCAGTTCTTGATTTAAATTGCCTCCATCACTTTCCACAGATTCATTTGGATTAATTGTACTCCTAGCTTTTCTATTCCTTAAGCTTTCCGTTTTCCATATTTCGTATTGCTTCTTTTCGACGATAGCTTTGAGTTTAGCTATACCATCTAATAAAATGTCTTGCATAGCACCATTATCTTGTGAGTCTTCCTCATCCTTTTCTACCTTAATTCTCCTCACTCTTTGCTCTAAGAACTGAGCTCTGAGTGCAACTTTCTCAAGCAAGGAGCTATCATCAGAATCAGCCTCCTCACTTAATACCGTAAACCAAGTATTTGCCTCTTCCAAATCTTCCTCTGGTGGAAGATAAGACGTTATCTGAAGAGCATTGATTCCTTCCTTGGATTCTTTAATGAGTTGTTTCCTCCACCAATCAATTCTCCCTTTTATCGTATAATCGTGTGGTCTCTCTCCTCGACATCGCATCTCATACCCAATTTCCCGGTCTGCGAAAAACTTAGCTAATTCTCCAAAAGACATTTTGATTAAACACTTTGTACTCTACCAAATATTTGCAACGAAGGAAATGGAACCCGGTCTGATGGGCTTAAACATATAAGATCTGAAGGGCGATTAATACAGCTAACCGCTCGAACCAAAATGTCCAATGATCACTCCCGACAATTCAGTCACAATGTCTGTTAATAATTTAACCCTACATTAAATTTCAGCGACCATCTCAATAACGTTATTTAATCCTAACTAGACCTTCTTATAAGAGCATATTTAAGCTATTGCACCAAGAACCTAGACCCTATTAAAGAGTCCTCAAACATAGAAATTCTCAATTTGCCTGAAATCCAACACTTCATACTGTAAGTTCAAAATATTCTTTTGTATTCTGACCACAACAAAGGCTTCCTTATCCTACTTACTTCATTTATGCTTAACTCTCGCTAATTATTTTGGTATATGATTCCCTATGTCACGTCCCTATGCTCACGTCTATGTATGTATGTATATACCGCCGCAATGCCACCTGCTTTAGGAATAACCAAAAGGTTTGCTATACAATAAAATCTTGAAACATTTCAAATCCACGAATGATTAATATGTATAATTCTCTCGGCTTGACTCCAACTACGCGCTTTTAAATCTTCACATCAGACTGCTCTCTCCACTTAACTAATCTCAACTTCTGTTGAAAGCTTTCTAAAATAGCTACAATCTTTTGGAGCTAGGCTTTCCTGGAGCAATCAATTTAAACTTTTAACAAATTTGTCACCTTTATAGATTCTGCTGGGTTCGACTTAACTAATTATTATTGATGTTTTGTATACTTATAAACTTAGGTTTCATTGAACGTACATCAGGCCATTTCAACAAAAAAAAACCCAAACAGGCCACTGCAGATTCGTTCTGCTGATAAGCATTCACTAACTTTTCCTATCTTCAATGAGTGGATCCCAGTGGTCTATTCTACGACCTCATCCATTCACAATACTCACTGATTGTCAACTTATAACTGAATGTTGTGATTTTTGAAGCAATGTCCTCCACTCTTTCACTGTTTCATTACATCCGCTGGCCTGCTTAATACATTTTCGGCGAAAACATAAGATATTCAAGCCGAACTCTCGCTGCTCTACACATATCCCGATAAATTGCTAAAATTATGTGGAAGGCCACTTGCAAAATATTTAATATGAGGCAAGTTGCCACCAAATATTTAATAATCCCCTTTTGTTTTTTTTTTTTTTATTATTCGTCGTAGACGTCGTTATTTTAACAGAACTCAATGCACTGGTTCTTATTCTAATATGTTGTGCTAAGCGCCCTTCAGATTTGAGAGGACACAACCAATTCTTTTGGTTTAGACAGAAAAAGAGTACTGCGAAAACGCGACAATACGCTGCTTGCAATCGACCATTTCCTCATTCAAAGATTATGCGACGGTAAACTTAACACTGCTAAATTCCAGCTTTTATTCTACACTAGTACACATAGATTTAGAGAATTTGTATAATTATACTTGTATTTATTATCATGTAAGAAATTTGCAATATTTAAATTATTAATAACACACAGCTTCAACCTTAGCATAGGGCAAGGATTACTATGCCAGTCTTGATTTTGCACATCGCTCGTAAGCTCGGCCCACACATACAGTTAGGATTATGGTATGTTTAATTAACGGGTTAATACCCTAGTAAAATATAAATAAAAAGGCTCATAATCTAGTTCAATCATACTTGCTCTCACAATTTTCGTAGCCAAGGTCAGTATCTCGTTCCAATGGATTGCTTCCGCGCACAGCCGCGATAACCCCTATTCGTATATATTTATATCTCCTTTTCTTTTGTAAAAAAAAAATTCACAAAACTTCATAAACTGACTTGCGCTATTAATATTTCATGCCAGATAACTGCATTAGCAAATCCTAATTCAAGTACCACCTGTCCTCTTCAGATCCCGGTTGAGCCCCCAAATTTTATAACGTTATGTTCTCTTTATCTATATATATATTTTTTTTTCTGAGGGACAGGACTTGAATGAAAATTTGCTATGAGTTCAATTTATATATAAGATTTAATAAAAGTAATAATTACACCTGCTTACCGTAGTCTACCTTAAGCTAATTTTCTTTGTCTTGGAAGACGTATGGATGCGGCTAGCTCCGTTTTTACAGGTCGACCTGAATCCAATGTAAATTAGACGATAACAGCCCAATGTTTCACGCTTGCGGGTAACCTCCAATCCTCCTCTGGCGGATGATAAAACTTCTTAATTATCGCCTTCAATATGTGAAAGTTGACGTTAAATATCCCTTGATATTTGGAATTGTTTGACGTTAAATATCCCTTGATATTGGAATTGTTTGACGTTAAATATGCCTTGATCCTTGGAATTGTTTCTTCAATGGCTGATAGATCGCCTACAATGCAGAAAATCTCCCAAATCTTCCGCTGGCGGAAGATAGAACTCGCCTTCAATATTCACCCACTTGGTAAAAAAAAAATATCCTTAGATTTGTAAAGCGCCCACAATGTGTAAATCGCCTTCCTTGGATATCACCTCAATTTATGAACGTCTATAATCGTTGAATGCTCTCTACTCCTGACTCGCTGCCAAATCTCAAATTCAGCTTCCACGGTCTCTTCTTTTTCAAAAATCACTTTTCTTCTTCGCCCTCGACTTTTTAATTCTCGTCTCATCAACTCTTTCCAGAAACTTCTCGAAATCCTCCGCACAACGTGGTTTTCTACCGAATTACTCCCGTGAAGCTGTGTTCACTTTTCGTCGTATTCTTACACGGCTTCTCGCGGCATCTAGTTTCTGGGCTATGCATCCATACTCTTTGCTTTCACTCTTACCTAATCTTCTGCTACGCTCTAGTTTACAACTTATCTCTACAACTAGGCCTAAGTTCACAATTCAGTTCGGAATCTATTACTAAATGGACCTTAATCTATATTATCATGCATTATGCCAAATCGGAGATTTGGTTGACAATTCTTCAGATTATTACTGACAGTTCGCAATATTTTCCAGTTCACAAGTTTTACATTTTAATCTTTCGCTTAAAATTAATCTATAACCACCTCTTCAACCAGCTGCGTGTGTGAAGCAATCCATAGGATGAGTGTTTAACTGAATTATTTAGTCGTGATCTATATACACACAATACACAATATTTATTCATTTATTCATTATGTGCAAGGTCCAAATGGACGTGAGGGAAGTAATACCTTAACCTAAATCTTGCCTTTTTTGTTTGTTTGCTACTTATTCTTATTTCTGTATTATTTCATTCTTTGACCAAATCATAACCTTGCATTAGTTCAATACTGGATTTGTACTTGCTGTGCCTAAGCCAGCGATGGCATGCGCCTATGTGGGCATGGGGATCGTTAGGAGCGTTTAATTCACCAGCTTCTTAGAGCCCCATGTATATGTGGACCGTGCTTGGCAACAATATTTAGTATCTTTATTTCTATTCAACGCATTCTTTCCTTTTATTTAATTTATTTTGTTATAAATTTAATTACATTCTTTTCTTTTAGGAGCATTTCCTTTTACTACTACTTCGCACAATCTTTGAGTGTCAGGGTTATGTTATATGCACATTTAGTTGCCGAAATTGATTGCTATACCTCAAACCTGTCTGAACACGCGATGGGACAGCATCCGTGTGACACAATACATTGAGTGGCTGTTCAATTGAATCTCCAATATCTTGAAGTTTCGCATGTTTCGTAGAATAGTGAAGTTAAGCAAGAACTTGATCTAATTAGAATTGGTGTGAGCAACGTAGATGGGTATTCCGTAGAACTATATTCCGACGATTTCACATGTAACGACAACGTCCGTTACAAAATGTCAGGATGAAAAAAAAATTTTTGTCAACAAATTTTTTTTTCTAGAGCAAAAAAAATAAAACAAAGACCAAAACAAAAGTATTAAATATACCTATTTATTTTCAAATAGCATATTTAAATCACAACTTTTCTGTATTTAAGAGCTACAAATTTATCTATAATTTCATCGAATTTCAACTCGGCCAAAAGTTCGCTTTCAATAGAAAGAACCGCCAAATCGTTAAGACGTTCATCAGTCATAGTATTACGCAGATAACTTTTGATTAATTTCAGTTTTGAAAACGATCGTTCATCTAGAACATTCGTGACAAACGTACATAAATACATACGTAGTAGAATGTCGAGGTTTGGAAAAGTGGTACAAAGATTATCATTGAACATAGTTTTGTACATCGATTCGTGATTTAAACTGTCGAATGTGAAATAATGTTTGGCGAATTGACATTCTTGAATCAGTTGTTCTTCACTGAGATCTTTTGGGTATTTTGTGACAATTTCTTTACAAGAAGTAACAATCTCTTCGTCGGTCATTGAATTAAGATTAATTAAAAACGAATACTGACTATCAAGTTCTTCATATATTTTAGCACGCTTCTTCAGATTGGAAATCAAAGCCCTTAAAACAGGTTCGAACAACGATTTTTCAAGATTATCTTTCTCTTCCTCTGGATGAGATGCATCAAACATTGACCGAGTTTGAGTACTATCAATTTGAAAATCACAAGAAAGTGTATTGAAAATATCTGAGGCTTCATCAAATATTTTGTTGTAGTCTTTACTTTCAAGGTCTGCTAGCAATGAATCGTAAAGTTTTCTTGTCACCGAAAGAGTTAAATTGGATTTTTGTAATGATCGATTTACAAAATTGAACTTAGTTAATACACTTTTCCAAAGGACGAGCATCAAAATGTTATTAAATTGACATAATTTTCTTATCAAACCCTTTGCCACAGTTTTGCTGTCCTCACTGAAACTTTCCTGAGAAGTGAAAGAATTCAAGACATTCAACACTTTCAAATAACATGAATGTAAAGCGTGAACTGCTTCGTATTTAGCCGACCATCTCGTTCCTGTTGCCCTCTTCAGCATGAATTCGTTGTTTCCACTCAGCTGCTCTTTAAGTCGATTCCATCGAAAAGGCGAATAAACGAAGAATCCATAAAGTTTTTCAACCAAATCAAAAAACTTTGTTGCCAAAATGTTTCCAGAAACGCTGTTTTTGCCTACTAAATTCAACGAATGAGCCGCGCAAGGCACGAAAATCGCGGCTCCATTTACTTGACGAATTAAGCTCTGTAGACCGCTATAAACACCCGCCATATTGAAAGCATTGTCATATGATTGGCCTCTACAGTTGGCAATATCTATTTGGTTGTCATCGTGAAATTTAATAACGACATCAAAAAGATAATTCGATGTATGTCCTTCGATTGGAATAAATGCAAGAAATCGTTCGCGAATGTTTGCATCTTTTGTATATCGAAAGCAAAAAGAAGCCTGGTCTGTATGAGATGCGTCCGGTGTGGAATCAACGCTGAACGCATAATAACGAGAGTTGATTATTTCTGAAATGATCGCGTCTTTCACACTTCGCGCCATGATCGAGATAAATTCTTCGCAAATTTTACTTGAGAGATACGAAGCTCGTCCTAAGAATATTTTAAAGTGTTAAAGTAAATCATTAGTTAAATTAACATGGAAATTTCATACCTGTTCCTTTATTGCCAAAACGTGAAATATGTTCTTGCAAAAATGGGTCAAATTTGGCCAACAATTCAAGATCCAAGGAAGTTTCCGTTGTGTTTTGATCCCAAAATTTCATCGTGGCCACGAAAAGCAAGTCCACGTGTTGAAAGAAATCTTACGACCTCCACAATGCGCAATAAAACTTTTTTCCAGTAACTCATTTCATTTTCAGTGATGCTAGTAAATGATTTCTCAAGAGTCAATTCATGCTTGACACGCATTTTATATGCGACATCGCTTTTCATATGATCTTTAGACTCCTCATGTGATGAAAAACTTCGTGATGGATTGCTCCAATTTTTATATCCATGCAATGAAAATGCATTCGATTTTCCATGTAAGTCGCCAAATAAACGGCACACAAAACAAAAAACTGATTCAGCCGACGGTGAATATATTAGCCAATCTCGCTTGATTTTAGTACCATTCGGCAGCACTCGTTGAAAGTGAAATTCAGTGAATTGTCGACCGTGTTTTTCTCGTTTCTTTATTGCATCAACGTTTCGACACGCTCCAGCACCTATGAATAATAGATTCGGGCTTATTTTGGTATTGAGATATGAAATATGAACTAAGCATTACCCTTCTTAATCCAAAAATTTTGTAAAATTGATTGATTCAATTCTACTGGCCACAAGCCTGGATCATTTGAAAAAAGATTGGAGCTGTCTGCTTGAGATTCCGAAAAGACAGAAGAACTAATATCACTTCCTGATACACTTGAAACTTCGGAAAAAGAAGTCTGCGCAGATGTTGATGGAGCATCAAATATAGCTTCCGAGCAACTCGCCTCGCTGGACTGTTCGTCTTTTTCAGCTGTCGAATCGGTAATGGACGACTTGCTATTGTTTGCACTTTCTGAATTCTTTGTTTGAAAAATGCTGGTTAGTTTCGGTATCTTTGATAGAAGTTTTTGTTGGTTTTCTACTCTTTCTGCTTTTAATTTCCGCTTTTCAGCACCACTTTTATAATTTCGATCCATGTTTGTTTACTTTCTTTTATAAATATTTTTGTTTCACTTTAAAGCCATGATGGCCAGGGTAGGATACATACGCAAAGTGTCTATGTATTAAACGCGGCAAAAGAGCTTTCAAAAGCTCACACTGAAAGAAATTGTCTTCATCAAATTTATAAATTGTCATTTTGAGGCGTTTTTTTTGCAAATTATGAGTGAACAGGGGAGAGAAATAGCAGTCTGAGGATGATAAAATTTGGCATATTTTCTGCAAAGAAATATTTATATTTATTGAACCGAAAAGCATAAGTAGCAAACTCAAGGTAAAACACGTGATTTTCGCTTTGCAACTATCGAAGGACTGAAGCATTTATTTTTGGAAACTCGCCACGCTTATGTTTTTGCTATGTACAAGCACAAAAACAACAAGCACACGAAAAAACAAAGAGCGTGCATAGCGTTGCTCTCGCACTCTCTCTAGAATTTAAAAAAACGCTTTTCAGCTCACATGCATACGTCGTTGATGTGAAAGCTATAAAATAGCTTTTTCATGTCGCTTATGGAGATGATAGGGCTTTGGCCATCGTGGCTTTAAAGCTTAGAGTAATTTAACAAAACATGATAGTCCGCAGAAAATTGTAAATTGTAATTGTAGCAAATTGGGATCAGCTGATTCAGGTAAGAGCATTTTTGTTTTTATCAGTGCTGCCAAATGCCTTTCAGAGCTGTAATTTTCCCCCTTTTCGACAAAAATCCCATAAAATCCCATTTAAATATTTACGTTCATTAAAAATTGATAAAATATCATAACCTTGCATAAAGACTTTGCTGAATTACGCAATATTTGTAAATTTGGAAGAATTTTTAAGTTATTTGGTTTCAAAATTATAAAAAATTTCATTTTTACCATAAAACCTCCATATTCCCTAAATCCTCCATGAAATCAAATGTTAAAAATAATCAACAAAACGAAAAATACGTTTAATGGAGAGAGCGTGCGCGTTTAAAGACGGAAAATTTGAGCTCGACCGTTAGTTGGAACATTCGAAAAAAGTTTTTGTTATGAGTCATAACTTATGACATAGAAAAATATTTTTCTTTTTGTCGCACATTTTTTCACGGTAAATTGTGTCCTTCTCCAGGCCCCGCAAAGTTGACCTTTTTTTTTTTTTGCTCGCACATTTTTTCACGGTAAATTGTTTGATGGGGGCCCCCACCACAAATTCGCGGTAGGGCCCCCGAAACCCTTAATCCGCCACTGCCAAGTACAGAGAGAAAGTGAGGAATTAGAAGCTGTCGGTATCTTTCAGAATGAAGAAAATTTAAATATTCATAAAAATACTTAGGTTCTTTCGTATTATATAATTTTATGCATAAAAATTAAACTCTTGTTATGTGCGATAAGTTCTAATGGAGCATTCAATAACTTTATGCTGATATGGACTGATGTGCTCAAAACATCGCAATGCATAGATAAAACGTACACAATCGTTATAGGCTACGACAAGTTTGCGACTGCGGACAGATTCCAGTGACGGAAACATTTGAACGGCAATGGCACATCATTTATATCAACGTCATTTCATAATGCAACATACAGCAAGATTTACTGGCATTGACTGCCAGATTATTTACGATTGACCATGAATAAATTCGTTTAACATCGTCACTCATGCATTGTAACCTATCCTTGATCAAACCAATCGGTCTATTAAGGTATATTTGAACGTCGCGTCGTCAACATTCAGATGTACTTTTGAATAATTAACAACACTATTGAGATCATTTTGGAGGGGATAAGTATTGATGATGGTCAGGAGATGTTGGTGGACGAGAGAGGACAGATGTTTGAAATCCGATGGCTAAGAATAGTTTTTGCTTTTTTAATAGTAACTGGTTTGGCTAAGTTGTTATGGCCAATAGGAATTTCAATAATTCGACCTAATTGCCTTTTCCACCCTTCTGGCCTTCTTTTATTCAAGACGCGAGTTCCGATTTTTAAATTTTCCTTTTCAGTCAGCCATTTATGTCGTTGGTGTAATGTGTGCAAGCAGTCTCTTGACAATTGCTTCCAAAAGTTGTCGGAGAGAGATTGGATGTGCTGCCATCTTTTGAGAGGAAGTTGTTGTGGATAAAGTGGGGTAGGTTCTAATGTGGTGAGATTTTGACGACCTGTCAGGAAGTGTCTAGTAGTGAGGATATTGTAATATTTTGGGGTCTGGCATTTAAACATGTTTAAATTTGAACCAAAATTGTATATAGTTCTTCGTATGTGAGTTTTGCTTCCTTAATTGTTTTGTGGAGATGGCGTTTGGTGGATTTTACACCAGATTCCCATAAGCCTTTAAAGTAAGGTGCTGTAGTAGGGTTGAAGTGGCATATTATACCTTGGTTGGCAAATTCGCTGGTCAAATTGACTTCGATTGCTCTGATTGATTTCTATAAATTTGATTGTAAGATTCGATTCGCTCCTACTAAATTTGTTCCTTGATCCGAGTAGATATGTGAACAGAGGCCTCTCCGTGCAAAAAATCGCTTAAAGGCGGCTAGTAAAGCTGGTGTTGACATGTCAGAGAAGAGCTGCATGTGTATAGTATTAGTGGCTAAGCACACGAATATACATATATAGAAGCTTTCGCTCCTCTAAGTGTGGAAGTTTTCATATCAAGCGAGCCTGCGTAATCAACACCAGTGTGTTGGAAGGGAAACGATGTGTTGACTCTAGCTGTGGGTAGAAAATTCACTAACTGAGTACTACGCCGTGCATTGAACCAAAAACAGTCGACACATTGTGGATGCGATGTCTAATCGTGTTGCGAGCGTTCAATAGCCAATAGTGATTTCTTATAGTACTCTCAATATTAGTTGGGTGCCTCCGTGTAGAGCATAATGGTGTATATGGTCTATAAGAATAATGTTTATGTGATCGTTCTTCGGGAGGATTATAGGGTGTTGTTAGTCGTAATTTAATGGAGAATTTGTGAGACGATCTGCAGAGAATTCGAAGGGGCAGATTCTGCTGTAAATAGGATATTTCGGTGGCAATGGAGATGTTCTGGAGAAGTTTAATTAGGCATCGTTATGCCTTTTTAACTAACCCGGGGATTACACGAGTCAGTAGAACTGACACTGACAGCGTTTGACACTTACACAGGCTCGTGTAAACCCCTACTGACTACTCTTTTTTACTGAACAGTCTGTACTGACAAGATTTCTGACGAGTCAATACAGACTAGTCAATGAACTGTCAAACGTAAAATTAAAATGGCCGAAACTGAAAGTTTAAGATTAAAAGTCTCTGCAACTGAATACACAAAAGTTTTGTACTTAATTTTCAACAGAAAAGCTAGTAATAATCTCTGGATTACTGAAAATTTAAGATTAAAAGTTTGTATAATTGCTCTATAGAGACTGCAACTGAATACACAATAGTTTGGGACTTAATTTTCAACAGGAAATCTGGTAATAATATCTGGATTAGTACTTTGCAAATTGGTTTGTTTATTTTGCTAATGAGTGAAAAAGTTTAATATGTGTAATTTTTTAGACAAAATATGACGGCAAGGAAACTGAATAAGGAAAAAATTATTAAACTAATAGATACTTATGAGAAGAATTCTTGCCTGTGGGATAAGTAGTGATGCAAGAACGGGCATAAAAAATTAAGTATGGAATGAAGTGGTAAAGGAGATGAAAATGGACATAGATTTTGTTAAAAAAAAGTGAAAGCGCTCCGTGGTACGTACACAGAAGAAAGAAACAAAGTAAATTGTCGGAAGTCAGGACAAGGGACGGAGGATGTTTACTTGTCAAATCTCTTTTGGTATAAAAAATTAGATTCCTTGATCGGATTATCAGCAAGAGAACAACTTCATGCAATATTGAAATGAAACAGGTATATTAGTTGCAAGATTTACTTTTTATATTTCCAATTGAAAATGGATATTGCCAGATTTTGTGCAATATAAAGCAATTTCATCACGGATTTGATTAGCGTTTTTGTACCGTGAACTGATATTTTGTGTCGGTATATTTGTTATTATCTCTGGAAGTTTATCAGGTCGAAGATCCTCTAATACTCGTGAGTTGTCTCCCGGAATAGTTAAGTAATTGTGCAGCACACAACAACTTGTAATTATCCGATCTATTGTTTCCACTTTGGTTTCAATTGGTCGGTGTAATATTCGAAATCTGCTTGCCATTCTACCAAAAGCTGCCATCAGTCTTGCGCGGCATAGTCGGTAATTGAATATTTCCTGCAACGCAGATAGTTGGCCACATCTAATATATGGTTTCATTAGAGTTTTATCTAATGCAAAAGCATCGTCGGCAAAAATAAGGTATTAGTGATGACTGACCCGGTAATGCTTTTGGGGGAGGGAAGCAGCATTCTTAAGACTTCATATAGTTAAATAAACTTGAAGAAGAAAACACGCCACTATCTGAGGATCTTCCATTTGATCCTACAGCAATATAAATAAATTTGCAATGAGCATCTACCAATGCTAATAGGATTATGCTATGAAAGCCTTTGTAATTGTTGAACCTTGAACTGGAGTTATTCGGTTGCTTTATACGAACATGTTTTCCATCAAGTGCTCCCAATGCATGTGGAAAATGCGGCAATTTTTCAAAATCCGTGCTGATTGTTTCCCACTCCTCTTGATTTTGTGGAAACTAAAACGAAAAAATATAAATATTTTTTATTTGTCTTTGTAGGAAGACGACTCACAAAGTTTTGCTAGTGGAAACAATGATATGAACCACAATTTAAGTGACACAACACCCGTAAAATGCATTAGGCAAAGACTCGTTTTGTCAATATTTAAACACATCCGAAGAAGATGCTTTGCTGTTTATGCAGGAAATACAGCAAAACTTAATGAATAGGAGATTGGATTTGGTTACATCAAGCAAAAGGATAAAAATCATACCAAAACAACGCAACTTTAGACTGATATCGACAGCCCCATAGGCATTATCAACGCCGAATTCATACCACACCAAGCGGAGTTTCGGGCGACATTATATCTGTTGCTTTAAAATCATCTAATATCAGTTTTTAAGATGCTGCCACTGAACGGTATGCACAGTATTTTCAGTGTCGGAATAACGAATAAGCGCATGAATGTTCGAAATTAATATGACGAGGAAAAAGTTTATTTTATATAAAATTTTTATATTTTTTGTTTATACCAAAAAATAACGAATAAGCGCACGCAATGTTCAAAATTAACATTATAAGAAATAAGAGTTTATTTTGATTTACCTTTATATTATTTTTCTTTAATACCTTAAGGAAATTCGGTTGCAAATACTGGTTAATGTTGTTAATGTTAAGAGTAGGGGCGACCAGGCCTCCAGGACCCTGCGGACACCGCGACCATAGTTGATCTATTGTGCCTTCCCCTATAGTGATTACGCAAAATCGAGTCTTTTAACGAGCTCGATTATTGCTTTCGGAGTTAGATTGCAGACATTATCTGGAGATATAAGTTCTCTTAAAGTGATTTGCAGCCTTAGACTTGCAAGTGCTGGGCACTCGAATATAAAGTGCATCGAGGTTTCATCTTCCTCTTCGCACAGTCGACACAGTTCACTGTCGCATTTGTCAATCTTCTTCAGGAAGTGACGGAAGGGGCCATGACCAGTGACTGCGTTAGCAAATAGTCTGAGCGACTGTCTGCTAAGTCCAATAAGTTGACGCGACAGGAAATGAGAAGGATTGAAGAATTTCTTCGCCTGCCTCATACCGGGCGCGCTACGCCAAAGGAGATCCAGTTGCCTGTTTTGTTTTCCCACTTAAGCACTTCCCCCATAAAGTGGCTTTTTGGTAGGCCAAATGTCGGATAGCGACCAATATACGGACATTCAGCTCCGGTTTTAGCCAGTTCATCCGCTTTTTCATTACCGTCCACTCCTTCGTGTCCAAGGACCCAAACCAAGGTTACTTGGTTGTCCCTAGACAGTAGTTGGAGTTTCGAGTAGCAGCTCCAAACAAGTTTCGACTCAAAGGCTTGAGAGGAAAGAACTAGGAGCGCAGCTTGGCTGTCTGAACAGATGTAGATGTTGGAGTTCTTATAGCCCTTGTTTAGGCTTTCCTGAGCTCCAACCTCTATAGCATAGACTTCCGCCTGAAAAATGGAAGGTGAGACACCAAGCGGAATGGATAGTTCCACTTCTGGACCAACCACCCCTGCGCCTGTTTTCCCGTCCTTCCGGGATCCATCAGTATGCCAGACTTGGGCCCGTTGCGGGAGCTGGAGTCCTCTGTCTAGTATCTGGCTTCTTTCATTAATGGTTACCTTGTAACCTCTTTCAAAAGAAAATCTCTAGGCCATAGTATCTTTTGGAGCTTCTAGGTCGTTAATATTGACTTGCTCGAAGATACTGAGATGACCCACCCTGGAGGAGGTGCAATCAGCTGACCTTTCCTTTCGAATCATGCTAGCTGCAGCTTCCCTCTGAATAAAGAGGTAGAGAGGCTGTAAGCCAAGAATGGCTTCAAGTGCTCGTTGAGGACATGATGTAAAGGCGCCAGTGGCGCCTAAACATGCCATCCTTTGCACCTTGTCGAAGGCTCTTCTGGTGGTTGCCTGCAATGTTTTAGGCCACCACACATGCCCACATGGCTTTGTTTGTTATCATTTGTAGGTGGGGATTCCAGGTAAGCTTGCTGTCTATTATTATTGCTAGATATTTTGCTTCTTTGGAATATTCTATTGCAATTCCATTTAACTTAGTAGGTGGAATCTGAAGGCTCCTTTTCCTAGTACCATTTTTTGGCACCATTTGGTAACAATGTTAAAAGCAGTTTGCATAAGCTCTGGTAGAGCTGATTCAAACTTTCCTTTAACACAAATGACAATATCATCAGCGTATCCTTGGGTCTTAAAGCCGGCCTCTTGGAGTAAGTTTAGTAGCTCATCCACAACTAGTAGCCATAGAAGTGGTGATAACACCCAGCCTTGTGGGCAGCCTCTAGTGGCCATGATTGTTGTGGATTCACCGTTCATGGTAGCTGTTATGCAGCGTTTCTCAAGTATGTTGCCAATCCATCTGACAATGCAGGTTTCTATGCCTCTATCCTCGGATACCCTCTTGCAAGTACTGGTATATAGCTTTTAAAACTGTCGGCACAAATACACTAATTATTGATGGAGATATCCGGGCAAGGTACCCTAGGGATATAAAACTGTCACCATGCTTTCGCATTGCAGTATCTTCTTCTGATTATCGGATGGACCTAAAAATATAAGAAAATTAGTTCGCGTAACGATTATAACATTTGGGTATTTACCACTTCATGTAATTCACAAAATTTTTCGTAAGGCAACCTTATAGAATTTGTATGATTTCTGTTGTCATCATATAGCAAATCTGCCAATAAATTCGTTTCTATGTCGAACATTAGTCTTTTGGAAAGAAAAGGATTTGTCCAGCATCTCCGTTTTCGCTGAAGTATTCTGTTATCTTCTTCAATATCTTCCAATATTCTAATAAGCAATAACTCCGTCACTGCGATATTTGCATCGTTTGACGACATTTTTCAAATGAAATGACTGTCACTTGATCGAACGCAAATCGTTTCCAGTCAGTATAATTGACAGATGAATTCAGTACTGTCCGTTAGCTCTACTGACCCGTGTAATCGTTGCGTAAGAGTCTCATAAATATTGAGTAGTGGACTGTATTTTGCGCACGTTGTTTATAAACCTGAGACACTAAGCGTTTATTCTTATAATTTATTGAATTGAAGAATATTTGTGTAGTAAGATTATTTATTCATCGACATTAGTAGTGAGAATCTTTGGGATTCTATACTCTAGTTGGGTATGTATATCCGGTGATGGTTGTGGCCAGAGATCCTCATCTTGATGCAGCCAGTTTGGTCCATTTCCCCACTTTGAAGTAGTAACTAAGACGACTGGCAGAATGCCCTTTGATGCTACATCTGCTGGATTGTCTTCGGAGGGGATGTGTTTCAAAGAGGCTTGTGGCATAATTTCGTGTATTTCGGATATACGATTGGCCAAGAAAGTTTTCCAAGTTGAGAGGTGTTTATGAAGCTATGATAAAACTACATGGGAATCTATTAGGCTATCAATTTAACCATTTCTAATTCCAAATTGATGGTGACCTGTTTGTTTAGTCGAGAAAGCAGAACAGCGCCACATAGCTCTAAGCGTGGAATCGAGACTGGTTTGATTGGAGCGACCTTAGTTTTTACTGTTATTAATTTTACTCTGGGGCTCTCATCAGAATGTATCATTAGATATAGAATTGCTGAATAAGCATTGTTAGTTGCATCACAAAAACCATGGGGTGTCATATCTGAGTTAGGCAGGTAGCCTAGACGACGTGGAATCCGGATGTCTTGTATCGCCTGTAATTTATTTTTAAAATATTTACACTCCCTTACTATTTCTGAAGATACAATGTCATCCCAGTCGTATTTTGAAAGCCAAAGTTTCTAAATAAAAGTCTTCAGATAATATTATTCGTTTTGTATATGAGGGCTTTGGCTCAGGAATATTAATTTTGAATGAGAAACAGTCCGTAGTTGGATAGAAATGAATATCGTGAGTTTTTACGGATTCATATTCTGAAATTTCTAAGTTCGTTTTTAACTCTCGATGGTCTAATGATAAATTCGTTAAGAGACCATGGTGGTTGGCGATCTAGTTGCGTAAGTTGAATGTCCATTTGGCTAACGCAACGACTAGCGCTTCATTTAAGGTGTGAGACCAAATCGTCGACATAGGAGTCTGTCTTTATGCTCTTAGCTGTGACCGGATGGAAGCTTGTTTCGTCTTTTACTAATTGCAGTGGAGCTTGATGGCGAGATAAGGTGCTCATGTAGTTCCAAATGTGAGCATAGTTAGAATATAATCCTTCAATTCTTGAATCATTCTGTACATATCAATAGAGTGGTCCATAGCGTTGGTTGGATTGTATGTCCAACTAATAATTGCTCGTTTAATGATATGCCATTTGACGTACAAGCGGGGGCATTTAAAACAACACGACGTTTTCTGGTTGTACTTTCTGTGAGCACCACATGATGCGGGAGATAATAGAAAGGAGTATTGTCGTATGATGTATGTACTTTTTGTTAGTGTAGGTGAGATTGGCCTCATCTGGCCAAGATCAGCGTATTCATCTATACAATCCTTGTATAGTTTATGCATAGTTGGATTATTGGACACTTTTTCCTCTAGTTGAAAAAACCGTTTGAGAGCTATGTTTCTAGACTGTCCAAGCAGGGGTAAATCTTGATTCTTGAAAGGTAAATTTACCTCGTATTTGCAAGGGGATGAGTGTTTAGTTCTCTATTGGTAGAGTCTTTCGCATAGTTGATCTTCTGGTAATAATTTTGGTCAGGTGGTACAATCCTCCAGTTCCCAAAAATTTTCTCAATTGGTCGTCCAACGTAGTCTTTATGGGGGAGTGGGTGGCTAGCATGGTTGTTATAGTGATTTCAGCTTCTAGTACTGCTCCGACCAGAATCAAGCCAATTCTGTGTTTTGGGATGTGGGTGCATTGCCAGATCCTCTTGTTATTCCATTTTTAATTATGGCGGCATAAACCTCTGTTCCAAGAAGAATGCCAATTTCTCCTGGAATTGAGAACGTGGAATCTGCTAACGGGAGGTTGTTAATGTGTCACCAGATTGAAATTTTAATTGGATTAGTAGGCAGCAAATCTGTTATTTTTCTTATCACGAGCATGTCACTTGTTATTTTGAACTTGGTATGTAGGGAATTAATGGTGACGGTTGTCTGCTTTACCGCTGTATTAGTGGGCGTTGTACCAAGCTCAATTAGTTGATGGGTGATTGGGAGTCCTTTAAGCTTTAGTCGCTAAAAGGCCCCTTATAATGGAAACTTGAGATCTAGAATCAATCAGTGCTCTGAACACTATTGTTCAGCCACACCTAAAAAGAGACAATTACATAGATTAAAATCTGTTTGCGTCAAGGTACACAATAATTGCTTACGTTCTGGGACTTCCCATAGGTCCAAGTAGTCCCACCAAAAAAGGCAAATATTACTAGGGAAGCTAAGAAAACAAAAAGAAATAGGAAAGTCAAATGAATTGATAAAGTTATTTTTTTTTTTATGAAATAAAATGAATAAATCTTATAAGCAAACATATGCATCGAAATAATAATTCGAATATCTCTGATAAATAATTAAAATAAGACTTACCTGAAAAGTCAATTAGAAAAATAAAATATTTGAATTTAAAAATCTCACCACAGTAATATGCCAAATACTGAGCATTCTGGTGAGTATTGCGCAACAAATTCACACCCGTCCGGTACATAACCAAGATGGCCGACTCACCTATAAAAAGCCGACGCAGCATAGCATCTCCCGCTCAGTTAGTGTTCAATGATTTGCCAAGCAACCAGTGTAGTGACAAACAATTTAATCTCAGTGCATAATCCTACCTCATAGCAAAACACACAACGCATTATTATCAACGGCAGTCGTAATCGCTCAAACACAGCATGGGGATCCACAAGCATTGAGTTGTCTCATTGACACAGGTTCACAATCCTCTTTCACCACTGAGGAAGCCTGTAACAGACTAGGTGCAAAACGAACACCGACATTAGTGAATGTAACAAGAATCAGTACTAGTCCTGCAGCTACAGCACGTCACCAAACCACATTGCTCCTCCGATCCAGTAGACCGAGCAATCAACAGTTGAAGGAAGAATTCCTTGTTCTCAAAGAAATTACTGGCAATCTTCCGGCAAGAACAATTTCCAAAACACAATGCGAGCATTTAAAGAATTTACAGCTGGCAGATCCGATGTTTTGGAAGTCAGGCAAAATCGGTGCTCTACTCAGAGCTCGCGTTTACGCCCAAATAATACAACAAGGTGTTAAAAGGGGACCAAAATCAGCACCTGTAGCAATCCAGACTACATTAGGATGGATATTACTTGGGTCAATAGCAGAAACAAGTAGTGATCACGATTCTACATGTGCAATGACCACACCTGATAGCGAGTTGAGCTCACAGCTCAAACGCTTTTAGGAAATTGAAGAAATCCCAACTAAGCCCATTCTGAATGAAGAGGATGAACTTTGTCAACAAATTTACCAAACAACGCAAACTCGTTTAGAAAACGGCAAATATCAGGTCAAACTGCCATTTCGGAACAACGAAGCTCCCTTACTAGGCCAGTCTAGGCCACAAGCTTTGCAAAGATTTTTGAGCTTACAAGGACAGCTAGCAAAGAATTCAGAATTAAAAAAAAAAATTGTAAGCAGTGTGTCGACGAATATATTGAGTTGGGACACATGGAAGTGATGAAATAACCTGCGGGCGGTGAACCACATTACTATTTACCTCATCATGCGGTAATCAAAGATAGTTCGACAAGTAAAACTAGAGTTGTTTTGACGCGTCTGCAAAAACAACTAATGGCTCTTCGCTAAACGAATATCTGCTAAAGGGGCCAACCCTTCAACCAAAGCTTTTCGCAATTCTACTTAAATTGCGGAAATACAAATTTGCAATGCATGCAGACATCGAGAAGATGTATCGGATGATAGACGTACATCCGGCACATCGCACCTTCCAACGCATCATTTGGCTACATCCTCAAACAAATCAAGTTCAGGATTATCAAATGAAAACTGTAACATTCGGCACTTCATCTGCGCCTTATCTGGCAGTACGAACACTCCAGAAATTAGCAGACGATGAAAAGGATACATGGCCCTTAGAATCCAAGGCTACCTTTTCTGACTTTTACGTTGACGATTTGCTGACTGGAGCTGAATCGCTTACTGAAGCACAAATACTACAAGAAGAATTGATAGCAATGATGAAAGCAGGAGGATTCAATCGTCGAAAGTGGTCTAGCCACGACGTGCAGTTGCTTGAACAATTGTCACCTGAGCTTCGAGAATCGAATGGCACGTTGACATTTTCTGAGAACGAATCTATAAAAACTCTTGGCATACTATGGCATCCCGCCCAAGAACACTTCACGTTTCAGATAACACCTAGAAAAAGCCCAGCAAAGAGTACAAAACGATCCATATTGTCAGAGGTAGCGTCTTTGTATGATCCTCTTGGGTGGCTGGCGCCAGTTATTATCATAGCGAAGGCATTAATGCAAATATTGTGAATTACAGGCTCGTCATGGGACGACCAAGTCTCAGAAGCTATTCAGAGGGAATGGACAGATTTTAAGGATGATCTTAACGCTTTACAACAACTCAAAATCCCAAGATGGATTCGGTATAGCACAGGAGCTCTCATGTAGCTTCATAGATTTTGCGACGCCTCAACGAAGGCATACGCAGCTGTATTATATCTAACAGTTGAGGATGAAAACGCTAAAGTGTGGTCTACTTTACTTACGGCAAAATCCAAAGTGGCACCTATCAAACTTACAACAACACCACGATTAGAGTTAAATGGAGCAGTTCTCTTGTCAAGGTTGCTGAAAGCAACAGTTGAAGACATGCAGTTACAAGATATAGCAATTTTTGCGTGGACAGATTCCATGATTGCGTTGCAATGGTTAAAGGAGCATCCGTCACGGTGGAAAACATACGTAGCCAATCGAGTCGTGGAAACTCAAGACACATTAAAATGTGACCGATGGCATCACGTACCCACAAGAGATAACCCAGCGGATGTGGCTTCGAGAGGCAGTACACCTACTAGCTTACTACAACAAAAGCTATGGTGGCATGGTCCAACCTGGTTACTAAAGGAGCAAGACAAGTGGCCATCACTCAAAGGCATAGACGACTACACAGATTTAGAAGCCAAACAACAAGTTTTTAGCACTCTGGTGATCAATCCGAATGATGACATCATGTTCAGCTACTCATCGTTTACGCGATTATTTCGAATTGTAGCTACATTAGTACGTTTTGCACACAACTCAAGAATCCAACACAAAGGCGTTTGGGCATTCTTACCAGTGCAGAGTACGACAAGGCACATGTGACTATTTTGAAGGTTGTGCAAAGGACGACTTTTACAAAAGATTACACACGCCTGTTAAAAAATCAACCATTGAGGAATGACAGCAAACTCCTCAAACTAAATCCATTAATGGATGAAACTGGATTAATGCGATTGGGTGGACGATTACATCACGCCTTGTTATCATACGACAGGAAGCATCCAATCATTTTACCGCAAAAACACCATGTGACTTCACTGATTATCAACAAATTACATCTTGATACATTACATGGAGGTACTTCACAAGTACTAAGCATAAGTCGAAATAAATATTGGATTCTAGATGCACGACGTTGCATCACAAGCAATCTATACAAATGTGTCACTTGCGCTAGGCATCGCAAGAATATGTCTACTCAATTAATGGGAAATTTACCTTCATCACGGGTAAACATAAGCAAACCTTTCACAAAAGTCGGCATCGACTACGCAGGACCGTTCACAGTAAAAACGTCGAAGCTTAGATATGCGAAGACTCACAAATCATACTTCTTCATATTTATATGTATGGCACCAAGAGCTATTCATATAGAATTTGTTTCCGACCTAACCTCCGAAGCTTTTCTGGCAGCACTCAAACGATTCACGGTCAGAAGAGGACTATGCACTGACATATATTCAGATTGTGGTACCAATTTCATTGGTGGCAAAACAATCCTAGATAAGGAATTAACGCAAGCCATAAAGGAAGCAACTCCTATTGCAGCACAGCACTTGGCCTCAAAATCAATAACTTGGCATTTCAACCCACCAGCAGCTCCTCACTTTGGCGGAATATGGGAAGCCGGCGTCAAATCGATAAAGTACCACTTACGAAGGACGTTACGCAATTCAACTTGTACCTTTGAAGAACACACACCAATTTTGACACAGATTGAAGCTTGTTTAAATTCGCGGCCTTTATGCCAAATTAGAAATGATCCGGATGACTTATTAATATTGACTCCAGGACATTTTTTGATCGGTCATGCGATCAACACCCTACCAGAAGCAGACCCTGCTGAATCTCGGACAACATTATCGCAAAGGACTATCTCAACCAGATCCAACATAGACCGAGATGGTTCCGTCCACAGCCCAACATCAAGGTCGGAGAGGTGATAATCCTCATGCATGAGAACATGATACCTACTTGTTGGTCTTTAGGCATAATTCAGTAAGTTTTTCCTGGAGCCGATGGATTGGTTAGGGTTGTCCAGGTCAAGACACAAAACAATACCTTCAACCGACCCATATCAAAGATCTGTCGGCTACCTATGGAAGAAGCTGACTCCAAATAACAATTCCAAATGGCTTCGAGAAAGTAAAAGACTGCCTAAAGTCATATGTGTTCTTTGTCAGTGTTGTCCTATGGTGATGTCCTCACAAGAGAACATTTTACTTATTCTTTCTTGTTTGTCAGATGTATGATTCAACAGAGAATCTAAACGATGTCCTGCACATCATGGAGGACATTCGTTTTTCGCCTCCTAATAGCCCAATGACGGACCTTTTTGTAGAACCTGGGTGCGATATTCTAACCGGGCTACCGAAAAAGCATACAGCTAATGTCTAAGTAGCGACAGGCGGGAGGACATCGAGCAGCATTCCCTCCATACAATATTTGAAGACGCCGCATATAACGCCAATACTAGCAGACCACACGGTCATCAATGGTGGTCAGGTCGGTCAATTGACAAAATTACGACCAACTACTACCGTCAAGGAAATGAAGATGAGAGAAGACAACACGCATCAGCGTTTCATCACACGTGAAGGTGTGGACATTTTCCTGACACGAGAAGTAATCAAGCGAATCGACTGCGAAGACATCCGGCGCAGGAAGAAAAGGGAAAAGGTGATCAATCTCCCGGAGAAATATCAAGTACGCCTACGTGTCCTAGAGGATGGCACATTAATTTTTCACCACTACCACAAACGAGGGATCGCAAAGATCAAGGCGCGGTTGAACGGATCCGTTCAACAGGGGGAGGATGTTCAGCCACACCTAAAAAGAGACAATTGCATAGATTAAAATCTGTTTGCGTCAAGGTACACAATAATTGCTTACGTTCTGGGACTTCCCATAGGTCCAAGTAGTCCCACCACAAAAGGCAAATATTACTAGGGAAGCTAAGAAAACAAAAAGAAATAGGAAAGTCAAATGAATTGATAAAGTTATCTTTTTTTATGAAATAAAATGAATAAATCTTATAAGCAAACATATGCATCGAAATAATAATTCGAATATCTCTGATAAATAATTAAAATAAGACTTACCTGAAAAGTCAATTAGAAAAATAAAATATTTGAATTTAAAAATCTCACCACAGTAATATGCCAAATACTGAGCATTCTGGTGAGTATTGCGCAACAAATTCACACCCGTCCGGTACCTAACCAAGATGGCCGACTCACCTATAAAAATCCGACGCAGCATAGCATCTCCCGCTCAGTTAGTGTTCAGTGATTTGCCAAGCAACCAGTGTAGTGACAAACAATTTAATCTCAGTGCATAATCCTACCTCATGGCAATTAATAAATAGTACATGGTAGTTTTTACATGCGCTGTAGATAAAAATTTAATTGCAGTGATCATCGTAGCTGATTTATAGCGAACAGCTAGTACCAGTAACAACAATCAACAGCACGATCAGCGTGAAATTCTGGTTTTATCAGCATTGGCACAAGAAATTATACATGCGCTGCATATGATTTTTTACGTGCCAACTGCAACATTTTTTTTTTTGGTTTTTTTGTAGAAATAGAAGTAAGTGAATTATCGACATTAATGGAAATTGTTTCTGTGATTTAGTTTAAAATAAATTTAATTTTAATTAAAACGAAAATATGAAATATTGAAGCAATAAAGTGAAGGCAAGCCCGCATCTATTGTTTTTTTCGTACTGTAATTCACCCACCGCTACACTATTGTTCATTGTTCTCGTAGCCACCAAAGAATTTTTGGACCAAACTGGTTAAAAATTGATGAGACAAATAAAAAAAAAATCAATGAAATCATTTATTGCATTTTTTTGGAATTATATCGGAATCATTAGTCCATCAATTTAACAACTATTGTGATTCCGGATGGTGCTGTCACGTTTATTAGAACTATAGAGAGTAGTACTCTCCTCAAATTGGAGGTTGCGAGGTTTTGAACTTGTTGTTTGTCATTTCTACGGCGGGTGTGTTTTGTTTCGTTTCCATATTAGACTTTACAACTGGTAGGATCTGTTCAAAAGGTGATTTCTATAACAAAGATAACATCTTTTTTTGCTTGTGCAGTTTGATGCTGTATGATTAGATGACAAGCAGTTCTTGTATACATACTTATTTGAGACAACTACGTGTCGCTGTTGAGTGGTCAGAGTTTGGAATGTTGGACAGTGAAAAATTATATCGTCCTTTTTACAATGGCTGCAATTTGTTTTATTAGATGGGGGAGCTGGATTCTTGGATTTGTTTAAGATTCCATACGTGAGAATGATCGTCAAATATGACTTAGAGGTATTTGACGACGTATTTTTGATTCCTATCATGAGCTTTGAAGGGAGACCCGAGGAGTTTTGTTAATGTGTTTAATTATAATAATTCAGTGCAACTATGTAAGCTCTGTTCCCATAATTGGTGCGTATCTGAGTGCAATTTTGGTACAGTCAAGTATATAATTCTTGGATCCCAATTCTCAGTTTCTTTTTCCAAATTATGTAGTCCTAGTAATGCTTCGGTTATGTTATCTAATAGCCTTTTAATATTGTCGGCAGTATCATGGTTTATGGTTGGGAGAGACAATAATTTCCTTAATTGGATATTGACTAGGATCCGTTTATTTGAGCAGTGTTCCCTTAGGAGTTTGCGAGCTGGTTGATAATTTGCTTCGCATCTTCATAATGTCTGAAAATCTTTTCAGCTTATCCAATTAGATTAGTTTTCTAGAAAATATAGTTTGTCAACGTTTCTTAAATTAGTATTTTTATGAAAAACCGAATTGAATAAATCGTGGAATGAAATCCCATAGAATATTCTCCATTAAATGTGCGTAGCTTGATTCTATTTTATTTTTTATATTATTAAGTCCAGCTCAGGGGATACACTATGATGCAAAGCACAGTATGGCAGGAAGGAGTTAGGAAATGGATGAGGGGACATGAGGAAAGTGTGTCACTCTTGAACCTTCGCAGATTATAAGCCCGAGGAAAAACAGAAGATACGGCGGTGCTCGAATGACTCAATATGATAAGTTATTGCCAAATCTCCAATGAAGCTAAGGCTGTACGGCCAGCCCCAGTCCAGATGTGAGAAATGTATTCCATTCCAGGTCTAATATAGGACTTGTAGAGGAGCGCTATATTTGATGGGTTGAAATATTTCTTTCACCTTTCAGAAATCAAAGACATTTCGATGCCTCTTTGACAATAGAGAAGATGTAGACTATCCAGATTATTTGACTGGAATTGTTGATTCCAAGAATGCTTACTGACCATGAGTTTGAAATTAAGGTTCCGTCAAATCAAATGGGAGAGGTTAAATGGAGATCTTGATTTAAAGCAATGAAATAGCTTTGGGTCTTAGATGCATTGAATTCGACATGATTCACCTTGCCACAAGCGAGTATAATATCCACATCGTTGTTCAATGATCTCGTCATGCAATCTTGTTTGACATTTGTGGCATTCCCTCTGGAGTTTGCAAGAGTGTGAAAGCAGTAAACCAAATCAAGGGTATTGTCATCGACAAAGCTGTGTATGGGGTTGAAAGTAAGGGAAAGCAGATCATTAAAGAAAATTAGGAAAAGATACGGAGAGATACCAGAACCCTGGGACACACCGGCATTTATGGGATGAGGTTCAGATGTAACGCCATCTAATAAAACACGACCAGATAGAAAACTTTCAATCCATAATAGAACAGGAGGGGAGAGACCAAGTGCGTTAAGTTTGGCTAAAAGGGCAGGATGCCAGACTCTATCAAAGGCCTTTGAAATATCCAAGGCAACGATTTTCGATTGACCCAACTTGTGGAGACTACGATTGCAACGTTTCTTAACAAAAGCCAGCAATCCTCCAGATGAGCGCCGAGTCCGGAATATTGACGATCGTTGATGAGTTGATGAGTCTCTAGAGACTTCATTTGGGATTAGGCTGAACGTGAGCTAGTTTCCAATCTGTTGGAAAGATTCCTGTCGAATATGATAAGTTGAATACTTTGCGCAGTGGTTTTACACAGCTTTGCACACGTCGATCCTCTTATGGACCTTGAGTGTTGGGCGTAATCTGATTGCAGTGTAATTTAATTAATAATTCCATTACAGTTTAGTCAAATTACAAAGTAATCTAATTAAATTGTATTCCATTACATATCAATCAGATTACTTATGAGAGAATATGTAATCTGTTACAATATAATTAGATTATTTTGTACTCTGTTACAATATAATTAGATTATTTTGTAATCTAATTACATTGTAACAGATTACTTTGTAGATTACTTAAAATATAATGAAATGAAATGAAAGAAAATAGTATTGTTCTCGTACGAAATTAGATTTAGGAAGTTTTATGAAGAATTAGGATACAAATATTCTTAAATATTAGAAAAATTAAAACACAAGTAGTTTTACTGTTTCTGGATGTAATTCAAATTAACTTTTAATACAACTCTTTTTTGGAACATTTCGTCTGACAATCTATTTGCTTTTGGACAGTTAATAATAGTTGCGTAAGAAAACATACGTTCTACAGGCGCAGAAGTATTATATATAAGTATTATACTTTAGAAACACTTTCTTAACCTCGGGATGACTACTTAACACGTTGACATCTCTGCGGTCCTCAGCGATAAAGTATGATACTATGAGTTCGGCCTTTGATCTTGGTTCACTGCTTTGGTTCTTGGAATCTGAACTAGATTCAATTTCAAAAAAATCGTCGTCTTTCGATTTGTGTGATTGCTTGTTTCTTGAAATATCTGCAGGTGTGATCTCTTTAGACACAGCTTTTATGAATAAACTTTTAATTCTCAAGTACTGTGCCTGTCCGAGTAATGATATCCATTTGAGTTTGTTGAATCTGGGGTGTGAAATTGCTGCTATAGCGGCATTTTCAGCTTGAGGAGAAGAGATATTTAAAAATTCTTCAAATCGGTTTTGTACGCTGGTTAGATAAACTTGAGGGAGATTATTACAATATTGAAATGGTTGACAGGTGAGATTTTCTCCTTGAAGAATATCTAACGCATCTGCGATAGGCTTGGTACAAGACAAATATTCCTGTATGTATTTAAAGTCCGGAGCACGAAGTGGATTTTTGATATTTAAGGCTTTTTGAAGTTCTACTGACTTATCTTTTATTGTTGAAATTTTTAGTAAAGCGTCGTAAAGACTATTCCATCTTGTCTGTACTGGTCTGCTCAGAGTGTGGCCCAAAATTTTCTGAATAATTTCTGCTGACTTTGGTCTATTACCAGCCTTCCATAACAAATTGCACTTCTTTAGGGTTTGTTCATGCATTTTTGACAGATCTGTTTGCTGATCTTCTAATATTTTATTGGTATCAGTAGCACAAAGACTCAAAGTATGTGACGCACACCTAAGGTGTAACGCTAAACATTCTGCTAAAGTATTAACCAAAGGCATTTCTTCCTCAGTATCATCAGGATCATCATTATCTGTATTTTCTGATTGTGAATCGTCGTCATCAGAATCCATCTGAGGTCGTTCATTTGCAACATTACCACGATGAACACCGAACCTCTTGAAGGCCTTGACAAAGTTACTTCCATTATCTGTAATGTCCGAATTTATTTATCGACATTGATTGTTCTTCAAAAAACTCCGTAATCCTCCTTCCGAGTTCTACGTCTGCTCATGATATCAAGACCGTTCCTATCTACATTTAGCTTGTGCAATATTTCGCGCAGATATTTATCTTCTACGCAGTGTAATGAAATCATTGAATTTATAAAATATTTGACCATGTCACGATCAGAATCATTTTGGGAATATGATGAGATGTTAACTGATCTTCGTGGTGATTGTTCCATTGACGGATTACAAAATTAGATTTTTCCGACTTTTTACCCTTTAAGTACGTCTGATAGTCTTGTACAGCGTCACTGCCATGTTTTCTTTTTAAATGTGTTTTGAAATTTGAAGTACAATGTCTCGTTCCTTTTATTTCCACCTGATTCGGTAAACACTTTTTGCAAATAGCCACGACACTGTTACCTTTACACTTATGTGGTATAATGTCAAAGAACTGGCCATCTAATATAGTTGAGTGTGAGGAAAATGTTAAGGAATTATCACTTGACGTAGACGGAAACGCTACCGAATTATCTCCTGAACTATCCTGGTCATGTGATATTTCATCCATAATTAATATTTAGTTAGCTTTAAGCCCTGAAAAGAATTATAAAAAGAAATATGATATTCCCCTCTCACACTGACACACTAAGCTCACTTTGACCAACACCTGATTACTTATTAGTAACTAGATTTAACTTACCTATTTTGTTATGAAAAACCCAGAAAAAACGACAAGAAAATTCTCACGTGGGAATAACTGGAAAATTAATCAATTCAATCACTCAATTCAAAAATAAGTAACGTCAAACGGGGTGAAGTGGATCACTTGCAGGGTTTGAAAGCAATAGCAGACTGCAAGCATGCGAGATTTCCGACTGTTTTACATTTAAAATGTACACGGCAAGAAAAGGAAGAAAGAAAGAAAAAAAAGAAAAAAAAATCAAACTCTCTTTAAAACTTTTATGAATAAAGACAAAAAATCAGATTACATGCAACGAAACAGAATGGTAAATGATTTATTTATCAAATAAATGAGAAGGGGCGGAGTTTTCAGGTTTTAATCTCATGAAATTTTCCCGGGCTTTTGTGAAAACCGGTTTTCATGAAATACTGACAGAGTTTTGTCGCATGTTGTTGCTGTGTCCACTAATGTTCTTGCTGTAATCCTATGATATTTGAACAGCACGTGCTTTTGTTTACATTCGTTTTATTCTGAAGAGATTAAGTGGGAGAAGATTATTTGGTAGTTTTGTTTCGCTATAAATAAGAGGTAACGTATGTTACTTTAAGTAACTATAAAGTATTCAAAGGTAGCTAAATAACTAATTAAAGACGTTTTTAGTAGCTAGTTAGTTCTTTTCTTAGTAGTAACTAGTTACTTATACTTAGTTATTTTTTTCCCATCACTAATGACACGGCCACGAAGTAATATGTACATAACCATAACGAACTTCCTTCAATATTTACACAATACTCCAGTATGCAAAGATTCCATTTGGGAATGAAATTCATAAAATTTAGAAGGCTTATCGGTAATGTAATCACATTAATTAGATTAACATGTAGTGGGATTAACTTGTAATCGATTAATGTGTAATCAGATTAACTTGCAATCGATTAATGTGTAATCAGATTAACTTGTAATCGATTAATGTGTAATCAGATTAACTTGTAATCACATTACACGTTAATCGATTACATTATGTAATTATGGAAATGGATTACATTAATAATATGTTACAAAGTAATCTGATTACAGATTACATGGTTAATTGTAATTGTTAATCATTAATCAGATTACATTTTGCCCAACACTTGAACATATCCCTCGTACAAATGTGTATCAGCTCTTTTACACATCCACACGGGGGCACAAAACAGGTATCCGATTTCATTATTGTTAAGTAGTGAACGTACTGAGGAAGGTCAAAAAGAAATTTCTCTCTCTGGATAATGGACCTGCAGGTGTTCCATGCAGTCTTGTAGACTTGTTTTAACTCTGGACCTAGATATAATTGAAAAACACGACTCCTTAGCTCTTATAGCTTGGTTACACTTATCCTTAAACCAAGAGCGATCTTGCTGTTGCGTAGATCTGCTCTAGGAATACGGAATGTATTCCCGCATGGCAAGAGTTAGCTCCAGAGTGCATTCGTCGACATCCCCCGAAGTAAAACAGACTGACCAATCAATCTCCTTAAGGTACTGATTGAGACTTTCCCAAGCAGCACTTTTAAGGCGCCAGAGAACCGTACTTCTAGGAGGATGGATAGA
The DNA here is from genome assembly GCA_963924295.1 of Dioctria rufipes. NCBI lineage: Eukaryota > Metazoa > Arthropoda > Insecta > Diptera > Asilidae > Dioctria > Dioctria rufipes. The sequence goes on along the minus strand of OZ002740.1, from coordinate 221,969,981 downwards.
GCGGCGCAGGTTGGAAGTGGTAAATTGAGCCGTGATTAAACAGCGATCTGAAAAACTAAAAGGGGAACCGAATGCGATTGCATATTTGTCGGGGAAAGATGAAGGAAACAAGTCTAATAAATTGGCTCTATTGCCAGATGCATCATGTTGGTGCATCCACTAGTTGTTGCAAATTAAAAGATTCGGAAAAGAGTTCACCGAAACGGCCCGCAAGATTTGTTGTAGAAGAATGGTATGTTGTGGACGTTGAAAACACCAGCTAATATGATTTCAGAAGAGGAAGAGACAGAAATCAGATGGCCAATTTTGTTAGAAATATTGTCAAAAAGGAATACCGTGTCGTCATCAGACATATTTGGGTTGCGATACAGGAAACCGAAATAAATGATGTCTCTGTGGAGTTTAAACCGAATCTAGATGTAATTGAACTCTGGATTGGCGGAAGGAATGTCCCTAAGGACGATAAAGGCAACATCATCCCGTATATATAAGGCACCAGCTGTAACCAGGGACGTGATACTGATTAATATCAGCATCAGAAACGATCTTGGTTTCACTTAGCGCAACAATTTCTGGAACGAATGTTGCAGAAATCTAAAACATAAATCTGCATGCTCAAAGCAAAGAAACAGCGACATACAATAACACAAACATACGGAAACCACCAGCAGCAGTAAAGGATACAGCGAGGTAAAAAAAAACAACAACAATAGTGTTATGCCTAATTGCTACATTCAGTACCTCAGACTGTGCAATTCAATGACCACAGCTGAATGCACCCGGATTGCTGATCAGTGACAAGTGCTAATGCATTTGCATTGAACACGGACCGACAGATAAAAAAAAGGAGGGATATTACCATACTATGAAGCTGACTGGATGATGATAGGACATAGAAGAGCCCTTCACTTGGCTATAAAGTATTAGTATTAAATTAACTGAAGCGCGCCGGATTAAATGATTATTTAAAATTTGGTATAACACTGCTTTTGCACTGAAATGGATCAACTACACAGGGCAAAGTCCTCCAAGTTGGATCCACGCGCTTAACTCCAATCTAGGAAGTCTTTCACTATTGCATGACATTGTGTTAGGAGATGCTGTCGGGGGTGGAATACTCTCTCTTTTCAATTGCCCTATGGCGAGTTTAGAATTCTTCCCAATACTCAGTAAACGCTTGTTTTTGTGTTGATTTGACAGTCTTCTTTTTGCCTGCACTCGAATGTCTTTTATATAGGTCTGTCATTAGCTCTTTGACCTCCAATTGAGACTTATTCAATTCCGATATAAAGTCACTATCGTCAGAAATGATAGATTCGCTATCTTCGCCATTCTGTATGTAGTGGCTTGAATGACGGGATATTATTAAGCAATTAATTCTATATTTGGCTTGGTTATCCGACTTTGAAGGACCAATGTGAGATCCAGTCTTGAACGTGAGGGAGGAGAGCCGGTGTAAGTTGCTAACTCAGTCTGATACAATTCAAATATAAAATTTTATTTCAATATTTTAAAATCCAACTAAAAGATGCTTAATTCTAATATCATACTTCAGAAAGAATTTAAACTACTAATCTATTGATCGCCGCCAAACAAATCTCATCTGGCACGATCTTTACGGGCCCCTTCATAATTTCCAAGGTTAAGAAGCCTTCTTGACGACTCGGCGATAAACCGACAGTGTAGTTAGCTACAGCCAAGTACAGAAAATGTAATATATTATTTATGATATGTAATTAGAAACGATAGATTCTCAGAATATCAGAAAATATTTAGCAAGGTGTAATAAATGCCGGCTCCAGGATTATTGTAGAGGTAGGCAGTAACAATGTTAGCATTTATCAGGGTTTAATGATTTTGGGAATTGAATACAGAAAAAGGGAGCGTTAGTTGGAGTATTGTGTTCACAGGGATAGGCGGTAGATCGTATTCGGGCGGGTCGTCAAGTTGTGTATGAAAATTAAAGAAATTTGTGTGTTATATTTACATTAATAAAAATAAATTAATAAAAATCAATCCTGTCTGACTGACCACGCATTCCGCCACCCTTAGTGTTATTTTTTCTGAAAAACAAAGAAGAAGAAAGTTAGTCTTCTATGAATAGAATAAAGTTCTATGAATTTATTCAAAGAGTGCTGGTACGTATACGAAGGAATGTAGTAAAATGATTCACAGAATAATTTCTGTGAAATTCTTTAGAGGGTACAGCCACGTGTAGGCAGGACAGGAAATCGAGAATGAACAAAACTATGTAAGCAAGGAACTCTATGTGAAATATTCAAAAGAAGACTTACGTTTTTTAAACGAAAATATGGACACCGCAAAGCTTGGCTCCTTTCAGTCATAATTTAACACGGCCGATACGTGATCTAGAGATTTGCTTGACACGTCTTTATTTTCCTTGTAGAAGAAGACCAAAATGGAGCTCGATAAACTGAATTTGTGTGCTGAGTCATGTGCAAATGCAGACATTGAGACGGGAACTGAACTTAATGTTAAAGAACCATCTTTCAATGACATAGTTAGTACACAAGTACAAGCTGTTGGACTATATTAAAGTCTACTTTCAGCTGAACTACCAATGAATTCTGCTAATAATATTGTAAGTGAAGAACTGGAGTCGTCAGCAATTAATATCTATAGTAGACACCTTAGTCGTGAGGTATCCCCTTTTTTTCGCGGCACCAACACCCCCGAATATGTTCAACCACTTTCTAGTGAAAGTAGACCTCAACAAAGAAGCCCTGTTGCTGTACCGTCTCACGTCTCTGATGTTCTCCAACTACTCTTCAGGGAAAGTATAACTAAGTTGCCGGTGATGGAATATCAAGTCCTTTCAAGAGACATTTCTACAACCCATCTATTATTAAAAAAGAGAGCGCTAAGGCAAACTCTGCAAGGAATATTTTGAAAAAAAAAACAAATTAAAAAATAAAGAAGAGCTTGAACCGTTTAAAACTGAAAGGGCGCATGAGAGGAAACGTAAAAGAAAGAAGAAGGAGAAAGCGAAGCAAAAGAAAGATAAACACCCGAAAGACAAGTGGATTAAAGCACATCTGAAGTTTTTGGAAAATTCTGAATCCAGTGCAGAGGTATCCTCCAGAGAAACTGTGAAATCTTCCCAAAACGAAGAGGAACATCAAGGCCGCTGTTGGAAGCCAATCAGGAAATGCATTGGCAAGTTTTTTTGTCAGCAAGTACATTGATAAATATTTCCCTGGCGAAATCTGAACGTCGCTGGAGTTGAAGCTACGGCGTCGTCCATGGATAAAGTTGGTCGTTTGTGGAAGTGGCCAAAGAGGCCGGATATTCTTAGTTACCAGTGGAACTCAGTAGTCTCTCACATTGAGGAACCTAAGAAAATTAGCAAAACACGAAATGTTTTTTTCAGTTGCAGAGTTGGAGTTCACTTGGAGGTAAGCGTGCCATCTTGTTTAATTACTGAAGTTTTCAATGTAACAATTTTTTTTAATATTCAATAAAAAAAGTGCTAAATTACTCTTAACCTTTTCTACCAAGGGTCCTATCCTGTAATATTAATATTTTCCTGCATGGTCAATTACCGGGACGGCACATGGTCAACTACTAATTTTCTCGTTGTCACCGATGATCAATTATTGGGACAAGTACTTACTTGGCTTTATTTTTTTCGCTAATTCTAATAGCCAATTAAAAAAAAATAAAAAATTGTTGTTTCTTAATTTAGAAATACAACCTAATTTGCTGAACCCCTTAAGCCCTCGCTCTGATTAAAAATGAAATGTAAAAACGTCATCCTTACTTGAAAGCACTCTTAAGTGGTCAACTACTGATAGCTTCACCTTATGCGCTCATATGTCAGAAATATTATTGGCCAAAAATGAATGTTGAAGTCGCCTCATAAGTGGTTGTTGACCAATTTACAAAATTCCCCTCTACAAACTGCAAGTTCTATTTCTCTAGCATTAGAAGATTCAGTTATTTTGTTATTCGGTGAACGTAGCACTATTATTTGCGATAACGGCCGCGAGTTCAGAAAACTTTGCGAAGAGTATGAAATCGATGTAAAATATACAGCACTTCATCATCTACAGGTCAATCTTGTGGAAAGAACCAATCAAGTGATAAAAACTATCCCCCGAGCATATGTAGCGGGAGACCATCCATATTCGCATTTAGCAAAAGTAGCTTGCGCTATCCGTACTTCTGCTCAGGAGTCAACTAAACTCACTTCGCACTTTACAAATTTCGGGCGCGAAATGATTGTGAACGGAAAGTATCATAAAGAATTAGGTAGTCAAGAAGTGTATAATACGGAATACCGCTCGAAGGCGTTAGAATCTCTACGGAAGAACGTGAGAGTAAGGTTATCAAAACTATCAAAAAAGCAGATATTCGAGGTAAAATCTGCATGATGTAGTTCTACGCGAGAGCTATGTGCTTTCCGATGGGGCGAAATATTATACGGTAAGCTAGCTCCAAAATATGTAGGACCTTTCAAGGTTATAAAAATTATGGACTTACGAGCTTTGCGATGATAAAGATAAGAGCCGTGGAATATAGCATATCAAGGACATAAGCATATCAAGGACATAAAACCAGGAGCCGAATGCGATATATAAATGTCTGGTGTTTTGATTTCCTCGACCTTAATATGGCCTACATAGTTGTCTCTAAAATAGAAAGTCAAGAATATAAGTATATGTAATGAAAAACAAAACTCGATAGAGAACGTCATCCTTCTCAATGGATAGCGGGTCATGTATACTTTTAAAAAAACAAGGTCATAATACAGCGCAGTGAAAAGTAGTTTTGATAGTTTTGTACTACACACATCATCAGCCTAAAAATTATTTTTGGTTTGTGAGATTTTACGGAAATCTGCCGGAAGAAACAGAGGTTCGATATGTCCCCAAAGTCATGTGGTGTTGGGTTTATAAGAATTGTGTGCATCCCTACCTATACTAGTTATACTGCAGAAATTTTATTTAAGTTTAGTACCGTATTTGGGGGAAGGACGAGAATGAGATTCACACTTACCGGCACAACAGGAACCGTCACAGACATTCTTTGACCGGTATTAACATTTTGCATGCACATATAACGAGATTAAATGGAAAGTAAACTTTCAATTAAGGCAGGCATCCAGAGAAAATTACAGAAAAGTTATCCCATGTAAACTTTGCAACTAGACCAGCAACAAACAAATGACGGTCTGGTTTCTAGCCAGCCATAGCGACCAGCAATGAAGTTTCCATTACGTGCCTCTATCTGTCAGTTCCGGTTGAATTAGCTAACTTTGCTTCATATATAAATATTGAGGCTGTTTATGCCGGTTCGTGCTGCGCCGGGAAGTATGTATTAGTTTTTACTCAACCTGGCAGTTGTGCCACTACATAATTGTTTTACCCGTTTTATCGCACGAGTATATAGTACGTACATCGAAGCAAAAGGCATTGATATTACGTGTCCTGGGAGTCGTAACAAGATCACATCTTCTCTGTAGCCAAAGAAGCATCGAAATGTCTTGGATTTTTTGAAAAGGTATAAGAAATATTTCTGCCTAGAATGGAATACGATTCCCATATCTGGCCGGGGTTGATCGCACAGCCTTAGCTTATATGGATATTATATAAAAGAGAGCCTTTAAGCTCATTGGTGACGTGACAATAACTCGTAATATCGACTCACTCGAACACCGCGCAATGATGGATGCCTTTCACTACTTTATCGCTATATGCATGGTCAATGTTTGTATGAAATATGTAGTCTGATCCCTTGTAGAATAATTCCTGCACGCAATATTCGCGCTTCAAGCAGCTCACATCCTTTTAACCTTCGAATTACTTTCGACCACATAGTAAAATTCCATGATGCCTTTTTATCTCGAACTGTGCGCATGTGGAACAGTCTACCATTTTTTGTCTTTACTCCGGCATATAATCTGCGAAGGTTTTAAGATGACATACATCGGCACCTCTGGCACTTTCCTGAGCTTGGCTTAATAATATATAAAAACAAGTAAAAAAGCTAGAATTGGTCTAAGACCAATTCTTATGATACCCTAGATGAATGCACGTATGAAATTTCGTATTGTTACCCTTCTGTGCAAGTTTGATTTTTGAAGTGGTTTTTCGCATATATTTCTAGAACGGTTCGTCGGACAGAAAAAATGATTATAACCAATTTTATAGAATTTCGTATTCTGAAGAAGTTTTTAGTACAATAAAAATGTCTTGCACTTATCGTCTTCGCAGTATTTGTAAAAAAAAACCTAAATTTTAAATGGCAACACCAAGAAGGAGTTGCCCGATTTAGTCCATTTTTGATATTTTATTTTTTAATGTTGTAAAAACATCATGTACCAAATTTTAGCTCTCTATATTGATGTGTTCTCAGGCAGTGTCCAAATATATAGTAGAAAACGAAAGTTTTGTATGGCAACCCCACGAAGGAGTTGTCCGATTTGTCTCATTTTCGAACTTAATTTTACTTTTTTTTTTAAAGTCCTTGTACAAAATTTCAGCTCTCTAAGTGAATGCGTTCTCGAGCTATCGTGCGCACAGACGGACGGACGGACGGATATGCAAAAATCAAAATAACTTTTAATATTATGCGTGGGTGTCCAATCCATTTTGCTCTACCATAATTATTTCGAGGTGTTACAAACGGAATGACAAACTTAGTATACCCTATAGGTTTCATCTAGGGTATAAAAACATGGAACTTTTTAATTTTAGTATGTAACGTTTTAATTCCTGTATTTTGCAAAGTTACAATTTATAATGAATTCATCAATTTGAACGAAATGTATTTCCTTATTTGTACTAACTAAAATGGATGTTTTGGAAGTTCAACACTTCCACCATTTACAAACTAAAACAAAATAAATAATTTAACACCTCGTTTGACTTTCCCGAGTGGTAAAAGTTGAACATTGAGCAACTTCTTTCGTTAAGAGGGCTACCTTATTTGTTCGACTCTAATCTTTTATTTAAATGATAAATTTTGTGCATTTGTTATTTGCGAGTGGTAGCGACTGTCTTCAAACTTTTGATCTGTTTCCAGCTTATAGCGTTTTTAAAACTTAGTTGCGTAATCAAAAATGGACTAAGTCGTACACTTTATTTACCTTATATATTCATCTAGGGTATAATATTATTGATCTCAATTATAACTTTTCTCTTGTTTTATGTTAAACTTCGCACAAATATTTAATTAGTTGAAAACTACACTTATATAAGTTAACACCAGAAGCAACATTCGCCGTAATTTGATGCGACAACAACTTCTCCGTCAACCTGGAAAATACATTTCGGTTTCCAGGAAATTTCTGCTGACCACGCGTCTGGTAATTTTAAGTTAGAGATAATTTACATTTAGAGAAACTTGTAATTTTTAGTCTTAATTCTATATCCGAAAAATAAAGGTGCAGGTAACCTGCCTGCCTAGAAATATTTTTTTTTTTTGAGATTTTTTAAATAAATTTTATTAACTTATATACTATATAGAAGTATTAACATCATGAATTGCAGTTAGACAATTGTAATTATAGTTATGGATGTCCAAAAATTAAGATTTCTAGCATTTCTTATTTTGCAATGAATGTGTATATCACTGAAAAAGGTTTTTTTTTTCTTTTTAGTGCATTTTATTTACAAGAGTTATGTATTTTTCTGCTAAATGGATGTATAAACTAACTTGAGTGTTTTTATTTTCCCATTGCCTGCTGATAAATCGTCCTTAAAAACAAATATTTGTCTAGTCTATGTCTGCTACATACTATCAATTTTTTGAACTGCGAGCGATGAACGGCAGAATGAATTAAATGTGAGCGATTACTGCCAGAGTTGATGAAATTACAAAGTCTCTTTAAATGCGACATTATTTTGTGAAAAGTCTCTGAATATTTATTTACCAGGTGTAAAACCATTATGCAAGTATCAATGTTATCTATAAATTTTAAGTAATTTCTGAATCAAATCGAATTTAAAGAACTACGCATCTCTTATTTAACTATCCCATTTGAAACATACTTACTTGTCCATGAATTTTTACAGAGTGGGAGTGCAGTGCAATGAACGTCTGGAAATCTTTTATAAAACATTACTGGCTACTTAACCAGGAAAAATACATTTTTAAAATTCTTTCTTGGGTTGATAAAGGAAAATAGATTGGTGAAGCTCTATGCAAAGAAAAAGTTTTACTAGATAAGTTCGATAGAAGCTTATAAGGATTCTTTAAAAACTGGAACGATAAAGTTAGTGGAAAGTTTTACTCCGGCAATACAAATATGTTAATAGAAATTGGAGCTTTCATTAAAGTGAATTGGCTTTAAATTTAATTTATTTAATTATTTACACTTTGAAGTTTGAATAATTTTCTTTTACCAGAATTATGCCGCATATCTGATCCATTCTTCTCAATTGCCCATGGAGTAACATTAACTTTACAGGTCATTAAGTGGTCTTATGAGCTTTCATGGTCTGACAAAGCTTTCGTTTTATCTTAGCCATGGATGTCATATACAGTTCTATTAATTAATGATTTCATCTTATAAATGATCAGAAAGAGACCACTTACCCTTCTTGCTTTTGACAATCCTGCGAAGGGTTAAGGATCCCTTTATAGTAACTAGATATGTGAGGGTTAGCAAGGACCATCAGAAAACTCTTCCCATGATTTATAAATGGTTGGTTGGTTGGGTATATCTATATGTACATTATAAGGGCTACAAAAGAAACGAGACACTGATGCCTATGACATATGAGACGTATTATCTTAAGTGCCAACATTTATAAATTACCAGAGATTAAATGATTTTATGCTCAAGTGATTTACAATAATGTTTGAATTCCTATTATTCATTATGAGCACTGTTTGTATGATAAGTTCATAACACTGTTTTATTTCAAGAAATACATATATTCTGAATAATTTTTTAATCCGCAATTAACACCAGAAAGGCTCGTATTACGTAGCATCTCATGCAGGAGCAATTGCAAAATGGAAAATTTTGATTTACTCAGGTTCACATAAATTTCATAGTTTTAATACTTCTATATATAATGTAAAATGATCCTTAAGGAGCTCAGCACCTCCAAAGATGCAGGTGATGATGATTTATCGATTTTTATAGAGTGCACCTCATTCTGGAAAAAGTATTCTACTTGAATTATTATTCGTCAGGAAACTTTTCAACTGCTTGAAAACTAGACAACATTCATTGTTTTAAATGTTTTTGAATATATTATTAACTCAAAGTTAATAAATTATTTGGAAATTAATCACGTAATCAATGTTCTCAGATATGACTTCCAGGCTGGACTACTAACCTTTCTTACGGAATGTTAAAACTGTGGTCTCCATAATTTTGGTGTATACAAAATTGTTACCCTAGATATTCAAAAGACCTTTAATCCACATAGAAATCGTTTTATGTTGAGCGTCGAATATGGGTTATAATTATCGGAAACTCTGGTGTTCCCTAGGGCTCTGTTCTCTCTATGCCATTCTTCCTAGTTTTCATTAATGGATTTGCTTTCGGTTACTTTCAATTACATCTATAGTTGAGGAAGCCTTGGACAGTCTTTTGGCTTCCAGATGAAATGCTAAGTGTTCATCGCAATTTCATGATCGGATTGAATAGTGATCTTGATGGAAATCTCCCTGAAGTCGAGCGAATCGCTTAAAATTAAATCTATCTAAAACCCAAAGCTGTGTTTTTCATTTAACTAATTTTAAATAGTTATTTTTTATATCTTTAAAACAAGATCACAATTTAACCATTTTTATTTTCTGATGGTGCATAAACTGAACATTTTTGATTAATGTCAAAGAAGAAGAATTTCAAAGAAATTAAGCTAACCTGATCACATCTTGTCTGTTGCTCTGTTACAAGCAAGCATTTTTAAAAATGTGTAAGAAATATTTCTGCTCAATTCAGTGTTCAAAAAAAAAAAAATTCTTGTATAACACTAAGAATGGAACACCGTTCCCACATCTTGGTCAGACAAAATCATATAGATTAGGTTAGGTAAGAATAGTGCCGCTATAAAAAACTTCAGCTGGTTCACTTATACTGGAGACAGACTTGCATTTCAATATTGATATATTGATATTGCAATTATGTCAATTGCAATATAAAATTTCAGAGATCCACTTGCAGTTTACGATACTCAAAAACTAATTAGAGAACTTCCATTTGATTTATTACTTGATTTGTTATTTAATTTACCATTTGACTTAAGAAAGCTTCGCGCACGTTCAAAATACGAGCAAATATTGTGCAATTACTTGTCTATATGGAAAATAAAAATGAAATAGAAACTTCAACTTGATAATTGTCACATATTAAATGTCAGCAAACATTGCAGTATAAAGTCGGTTTTAAAGGTTCGTGTATTAAATGATTATGGTTTATAATTAGTGTCATATTGCAATAAACTCACATTTCGCGTAAATATTTGCACCTTTAATATTGAGTTCCATACTGAGTGTATACCGAACGTATACCGAGCTTCTAGCATAAAGATTACAGCTCTGTACCATACGATTATAAAAGGCGAAATAGAATGATACACCAAGAATTAAATGTAAATACTTTTTAATGTTTAATAAATGATATTTTATATATGGCCTTCTTTATATTCAATATCCGTACCAAGTCCGGACCTCTAGGGTGGTTGGGCTACAATTTAACCTTGACTTCTTATGCCACCAAGAGTCGCCGAAGAGCAGAAACTTCCGTTATTTATAGAATGGCTTGAATAGTGATATTAGGGAATTTATATTTGACTACCGGAGTTATCCGGCTAGAAGAACCAAGGTCACATCTAGTCTCAAACGTAATAGAAGAGAATGCCGGTTTTAAAAGGGCAATTCAGCTTTATTTTAAATCAAATATAAAGTTTTATTCATATATCTCAACCTACACAATTAAATTTCGCAATAAAACTTAAAATCTGCTAAAACTACTAATACTATTAAAATTTAGTAAAATCCAACAACGTTAAAAAATTTTAATAAAAATTCAATATATAGAAATCCAATTCAACAGGAAAGAAAAAATAAAATGATACCAAATTAAAATTCAATATAAAAAGAGTTCAAGTGAGATGTTATTAAGTGTTGTCCCCCAAAGCGTTCTCCTTATTTCTGGAATAAAACGAGTGTTTAGAATTTTCTATCTACCTTGTTGGATTATGTAGTTAACTTTACTGTACATATACATACATTGTGATTGGAGATAGCACTGCACATTCAATTCTTTTATTGTTGCTAAACTGTACATTGACAAGAATTTCTAGCACCGATAGGCGACAAGCATTATTTTTGTAATTAGAATTTGTTCATTCTTGTATAAACCTTTAAGCTGTTCGAATCGTATATTTTAATGAATAAATACTTTGTATCCTAAGTGCTGGATTTAATTCTATAGGAAATATCTTGTATGATAAGTGCCGGATTTGTTTATTTTCGTAAAAGTATTTCGCATCCTAAGTGCTGGATTTGGTTCAATAAAACACGTTTTGCATCCTAAGTGCTGGATGCAGTTTCACAACACTTCACAACAAAGAACAACGAGAAAGATAATAATTTTAATTCATTGCAATTTGACTTCCATAAATTAAATACAGAATACGATTTTCTCAGAGTGAGTTTTACAGCGAATGTTGCAGCGTGTAGGCAGAATTATAGTTCTGCTACACGAATAGGGGACAAATATTAAATTTTCTGGGAGGTTGAATTTTTCTAGAATTAGACATCTATATAAAGGAGCAAACAAAATTACACTCTTGTTTAAAGATACGGAAACTCAGATTAGAGTCAAGTCAAGTCAAGTCAAGTGCTTTTGCGCTTTCAAATTTCTTCCTTGTCTTCCTTCTTTGGATTTTGATTTTTCACATCATTCAGATTTGTCTTCTTTAGGGCGTTGGGGCTTATTTTTTGAACTTCAGTTCGATTAGATGTTTTGCTTTTCCTTTTCTCAGATTAGACTCTGGAGGAGGATACTTTCAGAATAGATTCTGAAAATGAATGGTGGTATTGCTGCTGCTCGCCACCTTTTTATACACACCGTGGCCTGTGGTATTATGGAGTTACCCTGGTAATGCTAATTTCGTTTATTCAAATTCTGATTGTGGTGGCACCAGCGATCTGATGTAATGTCTTTAGAACACATTATAGCATGTAAATAATCGGAGATATGTGCGAGTTAGGTAAGTTAAGCTATTTTTAATTTAATTATATACAAATAATGTATTTTTCCTTATATTTTAGATGGAATACTGCATAGGATGGCTATGCATAGGGACTGCGGTGGAGGACTCAGTCAAATAATATAATTCATATAATTCACACCCAGAATTTATTCTGAGTTTATATGAGAAGAGATCAGTTTGATCTATTTTCAAGCGTCTGCAGCAGGCAGAAAACCAAGCTACACCGATGAGTGTAAGGCTTTTTGCTGACACGAAACGCTTCTTCTTCTTCTTCCTTTTTTTCTTTATTTTTCAGCCCACTGCGTGGCGTATACAGGTTCGATTCGCTTCGAATGAATCTGTTTATTTAAAAATTATTTAAATTTTTTTTAATAAATAAAAAAATTGTTTTTTCTATTTTTCTCAAACTTTTCATTTCTTTCTTCTTTTTTTCATTTTTTTCATTTGTTTTTCAAATCACCCAATTTCACTATTTGGGATCTGTTGATAAGTCAAACCAAGACTTGAAACTTGTCACCAAAAATTAATGGGTTGTGTGATGAAATAACAAATTAGAACATTTTTTAGCTTTTGCTATATACCGTAGATATCCCAAAAAATTCTTTCTTGCACAAAGATAAGTATATTGTGTAATATATAATATACTTAGTGTTATCTAGACTCTAAACTTGATATTTTGTGTTTGCTCTTTTAATCTCTTTTTCGAAAAAAATATTTTATCTACGGATTTGAATTCAACGAAGAGTATGTGGACTGAACAGTCGGCTACCCGTTTCTGGTGTTGTCATGCAATACTTTGGTTTTTAGCTATACATATATTTGAAAACTGTCTGAGAACGCGTCGAAATGGAGAGCTACACGGCGCCTTTAAAAAACAAAAAAATGTAAATTTAAGTTCAAAAAGGGGACCAATCAGGCAACTGCTTTGTAGGGTAGCCATTCAAAAACTTCGTTTTTTACAATATATCAGGGCACCGCCTGAGAACGAATCGACATTGAGAGCTAAAATTTGGTACATGGTGCTTTTATAGCAATGGTAAATAAAATTTCAAAAAGGGACTAAATCGGGTTACCGTATAAAATGTTTGTTTTTCGCTACATATTTGGACACTGCCTCATGTGTAGACGTAGAGAGCTGGAATTTTGTACACTGGCCTTTTTTTTAGAAAAAAGGAAATTTAAGTTTGAAAATGGGTTCAATCAGTCAGCTCCTTCGTAGCGTTGCCATACAAAAATTTAATTTTTTGGTATATATGGCGGCACTGCTTGAGAACGCTTCGAGGTAGAGAGCTACATTATCCCACACATAGGAACGTATGAACGTATCTGCATGTACACGCCACACAAACGCACATACACACATACACACACTCATGCAGACACATAACTGCTACCGAAGACTTTTATTTATTTAAGTCTTATTATTCAGCCAGCAGACACATAACAATCATATAGTATATACAACAAAATAAAATACCAAGATCTGCAACAAAAAAATATCTGTGATAGATCCATTATGAGACTTAAATAAATAAAAGTCTTTCGGGACTTTTTGTTATCATGAGACTAAAATAAATTAAAGTTCTCGATAACAGTTAAGTAATACTGTACAAAAAAAAGTTTATTTATTAAATAACTATTATCTTATGATCTAAAAATTTTAAAGTCTTTTATGGCAGTTACATGGAACTAAAAAAAAAAATTAAATTTTAATTATTATTTCAAGATTTTTTCAAAAAGTCCCATAATAGTTACGAACCCTATGTCAAACAGTTAAACATATAAAAGAGGCAAGGCATTTAATTTATGTATGCAAACGTATGCACAACGAAATGTAATTTTTACCATATTGTAAATATCTCTTTGATCGACTTTCCAAGCACATATTAAAAGTAAATCTTTAGCCGTTTATGACTATTACAATGAAATAACAATAAGTTAAGTTGGTTAATTCACCTGGAAAACTACGAAAGTTTGGACATTCTCTTAAATCCATTTCCACACCTAATCATAAAACTACGTCTATTTATATGTATTATGTACTTACATACCTACATACAACGTACATAAACAGCTTTTGCTTTGCCCCGTGATTCCTCCCGAAATTAATAATCCTCAAATGTTTTTTTTTTTTTTTTTCAAAAATCAGTAATTCAGCAACATTTAAACAGTTAATGTACTTTGCCTATTAGTTCGTAATTACTAATTAGTTTTAATTTGCTACTCTTAAATACAGTCTTAAATTACAATTACATTACGTTACAATTGGCATGACAACAACCTCAAAAAATTTACACAGAAAGACTTGATAATAAATCACCTGAGAGAAGCAATCATATGTTTTTGTAAAATTCGAGATCTTATCCAATTTTTGTATCCCGATAAAGACAGCTTCTATACAAGATTAATAGTAAGAGTCACGGCCCTGCAGACATTTTTATAACGAAGAGAATTTTGCTTAGTTCCTGCTGACATATTTGCTGTCTCAATTTTACTGAAACACCACCTCTGGTTTCATAAATCAGTACCTGCATGGTTTGAATTTATTATCTGCACATGATACATCAATGGGGGGTGTACATATGCCTATGCTGGCAAAAATTGATGACTTGGTCATTTCCCAATTAATTGAATTTTGAATCACAGGGGTATTTTCCTTTTGCCGAACAGAATGTGGTTCTATCATAATTTCGATTGTTAGAATTAAGAATATTATTCTCTAGTGAGTTATTCTTTATAAGAAAGAGATTTATTTTGACCATGACGTGAGATGAATTTATGAATAATGATGGGTTGTTAATCATTTAGCCAGAATATAGTACCGTAATAGGAAAAGTGCTTGGCACTATTTCTTTAATCCCTTTTATCTATTGCTGTGCGTCCTTATTGTTAGCGGCAATCAGGATCTTAAATCTTAATTAATAAAAGGCTTATAGCC
Organism: Dioctria rufipes; assembly: GCA_963924295.1. Lineage (NCBI taxonomy): Eukaryota > Metazoa > Arthropoda > Insecta > Diptera > Asilidae > Dioctria > Dioctria rufipes. The sequence continues at coordinate 221,954,840 of OZ002740.1, read as the reverse complement.
TATGCTATAGTATGCATTGCCTAACGATAACGACAACGAACTTGACTTTTTCTGTAATTTTCATTATTTCCTGCGAGTCCTTGATATGCCTTCTACAGGGTGTTTTCACCTAGGTGGTCCATAGAGCAGAAGGTGATAGTATTACTTAAACAAAAGCAAAAATGTAAGGCAGGGGGCATGCCAACCGTTTCAGAATTACAGGGTGATTAAGAAAATATGCTAGGTTTTCACAAAACACACACCACGTATCTTGATAGTGCTCGTACACCCTGTACTTTTTAAGATACAAGGTATTTTGTGAAAAACTACCAAATTTTCTTAAGCACCCTGTAACTCTCCAAAACGGTTGACATGGCATCCCACCCTAAAGGCTAAAACACATTGTCGGCGACACGACAAAAACGCCGTGAAAAACGCCGTAGAAAACGTCCGTGAAAATACAATGTGAGCGACAAGGGCTGTCAGCCGTAATTACATTTTATTCTGTTATGTCGTTTTCCTTTGAACATCCAGGTTCGCTATGGAGGCAAGCCCGTTCAAACGAACGGTTTCAGAGTGCACCTGAAAAAGTTCGCTTGTGTATGTATACTAACGTCAAAGCAGCTATGAACTTTTTGCGAAAACTGTTGGTAATTTGTTTGTGGAATATTTGGAGGATAATGTAATAATAGTAGAGTGGTCTTAATAATAATTGTTGACTTTAAAATAAATTAAATAATATCAAATTACAACTAGACCTTGTTTGTGTGAGTGAACACATCGTGTACCCGAGTAAATTTTCAGAGTGAAACTGATGCTTTTTGGGTTGCCACCAGAGGCAACCCATGACGTCATTTTTGCTTCAAACGAACGCGCTTTGACAGCTCTTAGGTTGCCTCCAGAACGAAACTGATGTTCAAATGAAAACGACATTATTTGTGCAATATAACCATGGGAAAAATGTCAAAAAATAAATTAAAAAAGATAATTAAAGTTGCTTGTGCAGCGTTTTTGGCATTATTATTGTTTAAATAAATTTATCACCAAAAAATTATTATGCTTTATTTTCCGGGATACGTTAAACGTCAAACAATACATATGAACGCAGCCCAAAATCTTAATTTTGCTAAACGCATCCTAAACGTGCGACAAATTTCAATTTTCATTTAATTTCGACGGCAACATCGAACGATGTCGTCAGCATTGTAAATTATACCATACATCGCCATGTTATTAGAACCCAAATGACAGCGTTTTTTAGGGCGTTTTTGTCGTGTCGTCCACATTATGTTTTAGCCTTAACGTACAATTTTTGTTTGTCTAGGCAAGTACCATCACCTTCTTCTCTATGGACCATCTAGGTGGAGGAACTCTGTATAAGTTCAATAGTTTTGATATCTATGGTGACTGCGAACCTTTTTGCTTTACGGTAATCCTCGATCACAATTAGGCGATTCTCTGTAAATTAGGAACTTGTTCTTTCTTACTTACTTACTTTCGAGGCACGCAATCCCTTGCTGCATAGACGGGAGTCTAGCAATCTCAAAAGCAAAGTTGGCTAGTATTATTGTACCTTATAAAAAATTAACCAGTGTAGAGCATTTGATGTAGCATTGAATCTTTTCCCATGTAGCTTGTCGCAAATAAGTTGCTTTTTACACATTTCGACCTTTTTTCCCTCCATACTGAATCTTCGAAAATCCATCACCTATTCCAAAATTTATAAAGTCAATTGGTACAGATAACAGTTCTTAACAAAGAAAACATATCCTCTTGCTCGCTCTTCTCATAATGATGGATCGTATATACCTGTACAGTTGTTATATAAAAAGGTAATTTTTCCCCAAATTTTGCATAATAGAAGCTAAGTATAGTTATTTAGACCGCACTTGCACTTATTTTGGCACAAGTTTTTAATTTTTCGCATATGTCTCGCCAGTGTAGTTCAGTGCGCAGCGGTATTCAGACGTGCGCAATTTATTTTGTGTTGCTATCACTCATTCCGCATATCATTGAAAATGTTACAACAGTCAAGTATTGTTTTTTCTAAACTTTTTGAGTTTTTCCTATAAATATATAGAATGTGATTTGGTTACGACTAATAAGAATTGCTATATTTTTTATTTTTCTGAAAATTTCATATTATCTTAAAAAGCCGTAACATTCATAAAAAAAATCCTATTTTTGAATTTTTAAATAAACTGACTTTTTAATTTTTAGTAATTAAAAGCAGGAACATATAAATATTTATATTTAAATAAAAATTAAGCATGCATTCCCCAATCCGCTCTAAAAATGCTTTCCGAACTGGTGCTGGTGTTTACTATCTCAAACCTGACATTGGGTTGGGCAACTCACTTGGAGGGCATATCACCAGACAGAAGTCTTCACCATCGCAATGGCAGCGAGAATAGCCCTTGATATCAAAATCAAGGGAAAGTATATTGCAATCCTCTCAGGTATTCATATACCCTTGATGGCTCTGAGTGACCCTCGGATAACATAAGTTACTGGAGGACTGCAGCATGTTTGCAAATAATGTATCCACAACGAGGTGTCCCTGCAGTCGATTCCTGGGCATTTGTGAATCAGGCGCGTATCCAGACCTGGACCCGGAAGTAGTAGCTTTAAATTTTTTTTTTAAACCTGTCGATAATATTATCCACATCAATGTCGATCTCAGAGTGGACAAACATAAAGGACTCATATACAGATACTGTTTCTCGTGCAAAGATTGTAGAAATAGATGTGACGCAACCGATTCTGTCACGGGTGAAGTAAATGACTGAGAATGATAGCTTGCACCTTGATTCATATTCAAAGGAATAGGAGTAGGGGTGCATGATATGTTACTGACTATTTCTTTTGATGGGAACTTAACTGATCTTGCTTTCTTCTGAAAAAAGTTATGAACGACCTTATCAGTCTTCTACTTTCCACTTTCGCTACTATTTCTATCTCCATCGCTAACTAGTGTAGCTAGTTTATTCTTCTCCTATAAATTAAAAGTAAACGTGAAGTTAAATTAAACAACACTACTTGCATTAATACGAAAATACAAGCAAAGCAACGGCAGGCAGAGGGAAGCGAATAGTTTTTATTTTTAGAGTCTTGCCGTAAAAAATGTGAGGAAAAATTGTAGGAACAAGTTTAGTGGCATCAATCGAACCATGCGCGTATCGAGGTACACGGGTGGGCAATGCCCCCCCCCCCCCCCCCCCCCAGAGAAGCCCGTGTAGGCTTTACTGTCCGACGAACCGTTTTAGAAATATATCCGAAAAACAACTTCAAAAATCAAATTTGCACAGATAGGTACATACGAGCATTCATCTAGCTAGGGTATCATAAGAATTGATCTTAGACCAATTCCAGCTTTATTGACAAAATAATTTTCTAATTTCAGGGCTATTATTGGGATACATTCACAATTTATTAGAACCATGAATTTGAAATAACTTTTTTTAGAAAACCATATAATTATATGTTAGTAAATTATTCTTATTTTATTCTTGTTTTTAGGAAATATTCCTATTGTTGTTTAATTTAAACATACATTGGTTGAAAAAAACAACGGTAATCAATGAAATAGTTTGCTTCATGTAAGGAAACTTGGTTTTAACACTGATTAACGTTTTAGAAAGTTATACACATTTTTGAAAAACAATACTTGCTTGAAGAATATTCTTCCTCAATATTGTGTCAGTCTGCCCCCTACTGCCCCCTCCACAACAAAACGCTGGCTACGACAATGAATCCAACTGATCGTTTTCGAAAGAAAAATGCTCAAGTAAATTTCTAAGAAAAAATGTATGCTTGTCAACGCTCATAAATATCTTTAGCGACCCAGATCAGCCAAGGCACTTGAATCAAAATAACTCTTTGGAACCATTGCCCGCCGCCAATAGTGCATGAAAAATCTAAAGAAATATTTTAGATATTTATAAGAAAACTGAATGATTGTCTCCTTATCCAAATTAGTGACTCCCCAGAATCAATGTACCAATTCGTTTGGACAGTTGTCTGTGAATAGTTACTCATTCAAATTCTTAAGAACAATTTTCAAGTAATTTTCTAAGAAAAATTTAATGCTACTCTACGACCGTAAAAATTTTGAACAACTCAAGCTAGATCAGTGTCGCTATGAAAAATCAACGGGTGGCTAGACCTATCAACGGGTGGCTAGAACTTGTTTTCATAGATCTAGGGTTCTACTAGAAGAATCGTAAAACAAAATTTTGTTAAATCAAACGCCGAAAAACTACCGCTGTAAAATTTCTAAAAGCACAGCGTCTTATGCGAATGCATAAATTACGATAGGCGGCGGTCAGCGATGGACGTAATTGCCGTCGTCGTTGCAGTAATACCAACAAAAGCAAATGAATAAAATTGTTGTGGCATTTATTTTTTGCAAGGTTGTAATACGTCGCGTCAATTTCAAACCAATGGATTTTGATGAAAAATTGATTGAGTAAGTGCGAAATCATAAAATAATTTATGATTTACAAGACAACCACGAAAGACTTTGTTTGGATGGATATTTCGAGGTAGGGATGCATACGATGTATCGATACATCGAAAACATTGATGTTTCTTTAAAAATGTCATCCGATGTTTTGACATCGATTTTCGTCTTTGGAAACATCGCCAATATCCATATTTTATATTTGATACAACGATAAATGGTAGGGTATTTAAATTTTTGAACTGACAGCTAATTACAGTGGAAGATTAGCTTGAGGTTAAGGAATTGTAGAATGACAGTAAAACAGCATATTCATGCCTGGGGTTGATTCTAATCTTATGTCGTACTAATGTCAGAATATACAATAAAATGAAATGATCTTTTCCATTGAATGCATTGTAAGTTGATGTAGAATATCAATTTACTATAGTTTATAATTTTTGTCACAACCTCGGAAGCAGTTGAATAATTTTTGTACTTTTAGGTGTATATTCCGACGTTTATTCATTGAAAGTTCATTTTAGTTTATTTTGTGGTTGATGAAAATAATAAATCAAAATGAATATGGCGAATATAAAATTACGAGAAATTTGTGGTGAAATGTTAAAATCAAAATATGTGACAAAAATATACGCCTAATCTACAACGAAAGGTCAGAATCACCATCCTGATCTTCATATGCGATACATGTGAAACATCACAGCATACGTTGAGAAATTTGGTTAACAAAGGCGAATGCCGACGCAAGTCACTTCAATTTTATAAGTAAGAATGAAATGGACAATAATATTCCCAGTAGGCCATTCAGTTTTCGCGAATTACTCTTGCAAAAAATTTTTACATAAAGAGCATTCTGATTGGTTCCACTGAATAATTTTTACTGCATATAGCCTAAATGGTTCTAAGCATTTATGATGTGATTAATTATACGAAATAGTTTGAAAAGGAATGTACAATGATTACTTCTCTATTTCAGTTTTACATAAAATGTTATTGAAAAAGATGATGTTTTTCTTAATGAAAATATGTGTATTTTTTAGAATTTTATTTGATTTTTAAAGTACGCACCTATTCCCTTTCATTTCAACGAGTAATCCCGTTCTCTTGCGGGGACACCTTTCCTTATAGTTTCTGTTACAATCATTGTTCGTTATCTTATTTTATAGGCAATGAACAGTTCGATTTGTGGAGTGATCATAAGCGAATTGCTAAAAACCATTTTACTTTCGCGAGAATGAGAAGCGGAGTCAGAGATATCTCGGTCTTTTAAAAGTTCAATCACGGGAAAACTGGCAGATAATCCTATAGTGCAGTTGCTAAATATAAAGTAATCCCATCTTAATATGTCTAAAATAGCACTAAAAAATTTATCCTTCGTAGCAACCTCCATTCCTTTAAAAAGACTCTTAGGCGGGCCAAATACTTTATTAGCAGAGAAATCTCCTAAAGGGAAAGAGGTTGTCTAAGCTTTTATTTATGAACAGTCTTGCTGAAAATTATTGGGATACTGGGGGTGTTTTTCTCTAGTATGTTGATTATATTTACTTTTTTTTCCTAAAATTATGTAGTATTACCTACTATAAGAAAATCATAAATTAATTTGGTGTTTTATTTCTAGCAGTTGTAACATGATTTAAACTCAACTTTACTTTTTCGGATTAATTAACCCATTTGTTCCCAGCTAATTTTTTTTTTCAAAAATAATTCATTTTTTGATATAATGGTAATATTTGATCCTGAAAAATATCTGCACGCTTTTTTTTTTTTTAGTAATTAATAGTGGGGAAAATCAATGTTGCGAAAACGCAACGCTGGGAAAATGAGGGGTAAAATGATATAAAAATAAAATGACTCATGTAAGGAAAAACTAATTTTAATTAAATGTGTTATTATATTTATGTTATATGAAAAAAAAATTATGCATAAAATTATTTTAAGTTGTCATGGTATAAGCTGAAGCACTTGTCATGCAAAGTGACATCGCATGTAGTACAACGCTTTACTGTTTGGCTTAAGCAGACTTGGCAGCAAAGTCTTCTTTCTGACGTTGTTATAATATGCGATCTAGGTGGTGAATATGCACTTGGTTGTTTTTGACGTCTATTGTTACTTGGAGGATTACCGTATTTATCTATAAGCTGCAAGTCGGCGACGAAATTCTAGTGCGTCAAGCTGATATCCGTAGTTTCTGGCTAAAATCCAAGAATTTGTCGTTGCTACATCTAATAACCACATAAAAATCGGCGAGTACAATTTTTTCCACGGGCCGAGATTATCTAATTAGATATCTGGTTGTCTAACTGATCTACGCCCCCCATAAATCTGATATAGACTATGTTTATATATAGCTGCCGAACCTCAAACTTCTTTTTTTCACTACGTACATAGCGTAGTGCTAACCCAAGTGTAAACACCCCATGTGTATGGATACAACCTTATTGTCTTTCCAACGCGTTAATATTAACCGATTGTGGGGATCAATGAATGATTCGTCAGTTCCTCTTTTCTTTTTATCTAACGTTTTCTTATCCATGAGGCGAATATTCTTTAAACGATTTTCTCTCAAGGTACCCGTTCCACCCACTGACATGTATAATATGGACTGACTACGTTAATGGAAATGCACTGCAAAAAGTGGGCTCACTTTTATATTGCTGACTCTTTCGGTCTAAGCACCAAGTACCAACTGAGGAGAACTGTAAACAACAAATAAATAAATGGGTCCGTCGAAATAAATGTTTTTATATTAATTATTTGGGGTTATTACTGATAAAATAGTTTTACCAAAGACAATGTATTCATAAGTTATTAAGCAGAAGTTCGAAACGTTTTATTATAATCACTTTTCGAGCTGCGCGCTTATTTTTTCAACTTCCCGCCAATGATTTTTCCAATGTTGGCACCGGCGTAAGAACTTTTATTGACATAAGCAATTGAGCCCACATGAAATAGAAATTTAATCAGTCCATATTATATATGTCAGTGGTTCCACCATACTCGATCTTCTGTAATTTTGATGCCAATTCGGTGCTTGTAATTGTAAATCCGGTACACGTTTTTTCATTATTCGTACGAAGTTAAGGATAACGTATTCTCCTAAACCAATAGTCCGTCTTTCCGATTTTGCCTGGTAAATATCGAACTGCAAGCAACGGGTTTGTTTCTAATGAATTGCTTGCAGCTATTCCTACCGAAGTATGGTATCATAGATTCATCAACAGAGACGCTCATTTCAAGAGGGGCAAGATCAAGAAACTTTTTGTTGATGTGGCTCATAAAAGATCGTATTTTAGCTATTTTATCAGATGCATTATCACAGAAATGTATGGCTGTAAATATTTCATCAAATCTCTTCCTGCACATAGCTCTTCTTACCAAAACGTTGTGGCTATCTTCCCAGAGCATTCGTCGTCTTAGAACTGGAATATATCCCGTCAGAATGAGGATTCCAAAAAAACGTGTACAATTCGTGTGTAGTTACACCAAGAGTTTTGTTTTTCTGTTTTGTTGAGAAATTTTTGGTCCAATCAGCTAAAAGTTTCATAAATTCAATATCAATGAAGAGCTCAAAAAACACCAATGGATCACTTTCGCTTGATAAAGTTAATGGGGGTAGTAGAGTATCTTCCCACGCTTTGAACCGATTTGTAAACGAATCTAATGGCAGCATTTCCTCATTTTCTTTTTTCCATTCCTGTGTAATTTGCCCATATGTTGACCAAAAATTATGCTCACTTTCATCGTTCGATAATTGCTCCTCATATTCTTCAAATTCTTCAAAATCCAATTGAACCTCAGCCTCAGTCATCAATTGATTGGAGTTTAACCTATTTGGATCATTACAATCTTCATCTCCAGAGTCTTCATCGGTACAGTATGCATTGTCTGGTGGTGTGACGATAATAAATAGCTTCCGGTATATAAGATTCTGATGACTCCAGCGCTTCCAGAATTTCACACAAATTCAAGTTTTTCTTCCTATAAAAAGAAAACCGGAAATGTAAGCTAATGCCCAGCATTGCGTTATCGCAACATTGTTAATTCAGTCGAGATACTAATAACTTAAAAACAATTTTCGAAGAAATTAAATATTAAATGCAATATTTAATACTAAATTAACATAACAACAATAATAATAAATCAATAAACATATTAAATTTTACTTACCGGAGATTTATTCCCGCAGAGTTCATTTTTTTATTTTCGTAAGTTCAGTTCATTGTTTTTAAGCACACAATACACACTAAGCGCTATTTACTTTTCTCCGGGAGAAAAATGTATAAGTACCGTCAGAATAATTCCAGAGAAAAATAATACGCAGAAAGCCTGGAAAAGATGACTGTGACTTCTTAGAAATTCAAACACCGAAACAGTTTTTGCGTTGCGTTTTCGCAACGCTGGGATAAAATGGGTGTTAAAAGCTTTTATTCTCAAATAAATATATTTGGGAAGCATTTTCGCAATTCGTTCCATCAATGTATCAAAACATCGATGTTTTAACAACATCGAGGTTTGCCTTTCAATATATCGTTTGATTACTACATCGATGTTTTTAAAATTTTGTGTATCCTTATTTCGAGCCTCTTAAATACAAATGGTAAAGTTGTGATATTTTTGGCATTTAGTTTCATTTTAATTTAGTTAATTTGTGTATTTTAAATTTTTTCTTTCCAAACTTTGGTCCATTACACTTCTTTCTATAGAATATAAAATATTCTCGACAAAAATCTCTTTCAAAACGCTCAAAACTAATAACAAATGAAATGTCAGTATCTTCTTCTTTCATAATCCCCGCTCACCGCCCGTCATTGAAATTATACTCCCAATTTTTCGACTACCTGTTTTGACAGCGAATTTCTCGCTGACCAATTTTTTAGAAACAATAACACTTTTTACGCTCGAAATTGTGTGGTTTTTCAGATATATGTATATGAGTAATCGGCGCAACAAAAATGTAAAAGCATCTTCGTAACTGGGCTGCTAAGGATTACGTGCCATTTTCTAAACTATCAATTACTAAAATAAATAAGCATTCCAAAATTACTTACTATCCTACGATAGGTAGGATAGATGACTTTTCGACACTATATAAAAAGCCAAGAAAATTCTAAAAATTTGTACATGTTCAAAAGACGAAGAACTACGAGCGAATGACTATTTTTCCCAATCCACTATTACTCCTCATAAGAAGACAAAAAACCATACTAACCAAACCGTACCATCCTAACATGATCCAGTTAAATTTTTACAGCTGGCTGATTCAATTTACCGTGAAGGTTAAGTACAGCCTTGGGGGGTCATGACCCCCGTGACCCCCCATGTATACGCGCCTGATGTGGATTATGGGAACTGAAAGGGATGCCTTTCTAACCGAATATTACTCTGGTTCTCCCTTCCTCGGAACGGAACCCGCTGTAGGCGTTTCCACCTTGATTATTGGGTCTCTCATCAAAGCGGATGTTTGAATGAAGCATAAGCAGAGATGGGCGAACCTGAGTACTTGCAAGTATACATGATTTTTTCTTGGTGCGCTTAATAGGAACTTTTCTAACTTTTTTTGCGGCTCGGATGGAAACATTTCAGAGCTTTTTTTTTTCATCAGAGCTCGCTTCACGCTCATCTAACAAGGATGGGAGTTATTGACAGCAATGACTGTCTGTCGGAAAGGAGAGCTTTAAACAACGCAACACTTCGTGTGTGCTTTTCCTGCCTTTACCCTTAGCAAGCTGGATATGTTTGTGTCTGGCCTCCTATCTATGGATGAGCTGAAAAGCTTACCTCATTTGGACCTGGTTCGTTTAATTAAGAGGACAGGAAGTTTTTAGCATGTTAGAGCAATGGGTCGTCTTGGCCTCCATGCTGGGGCTCTCTAGTCCCCCTGTGTGCAAACAAAAAACATTTACCGTCAAAACGTCTAACCAAAATACACGATCTCTAAGTCCGCACGCCACTAGAAGTGTAAATATTTCGTGTGCCATCAACGAAGTGCTAAGAAATCGTCGTGCTATTATCTTCCTGAATTTGTAATTTAATTTGATTTGTTACATACTGATTTATTGCTTTTTTCAATCCTACATGTAATTTCATTAATGATGTATAGACATTTTGAATATTTACAAGAAATTGTCCTTTGAGTCTATGAAACAGAAATATAATTTAGTTTTACTGCTCAAGATCTCGCTTTGCCGTTACATTATTTTCGACCAAATTCAGGACATCTATTTTATGAAAAGAATCCGTTAATATAAATTTCTTAAAATTACAAAAGCAGCACAAGTGGCAAAATCACCATTAGTGATAAGCAGTCTAACTCAAACAGCATAATTAAAAAGACATTTTGTCCCAAAAGATACATATTTAAATTCGAGGATTAATTGAAATCCATTAAGAAATTGGCTCGTGTTACCCCTAAATTACCTTAATTAGTTTGACTACAACAATTTAGTCTGATTATCCTATACAATCATGGTTTCCTCTTTTCAAAATTAAAAGCTAAAGAAATAAACTGTCATTAACCTGCTGAGAGAGAATTGGTGCTGTTAAATGAATTGAAACAATGGAACTCATTCTACGCATCATCGAACATTGAATTGACTATTTTTCTGCATTATTTTCATACCAAATGCTAAATAATTGTAATCTACCAGAATTTCCAAATGAGGTTAATTGATCCAATCACTAGCAGTTTCTGGAACTTCTTCATGCCCTCGCAGGTATGTTTGATGGTATACGTATATTATGGTGTCAGAAAATTCTCAATATGTTCTTTCCTCCACTAAATCAGACAGAATCACGTACATATTCAAAAGCGTTTGTAAACCATTTAGTACGAATGATCTACTACTTAATGAGAGAACTGTATCTGATGGCTTCGGATATTAATGATGGAACTTTGTTTCTTTCGATTGCTATTAGAAGACAAGAGGGGCAATTCGAGCGGCTTTTTTTCAAAGACTGTTTCAGAAAAAAAACCGACAACCTAAGAATGATGAAATCAACAAGAACAACTTTTTTTGTTTGTTATCCAATAGTTTAGTTTTAATTAAACAATTGCTTATCATCTACAGTATACACAACCGACATTACATAATTACTGCTATAAAATTGGTGAACTTTTTTCTTTTCGTACTTCATTAAATTTTGTACAGAGACAGTATCGAACATATCGGATGCTATTTTCTACTGTGTCTTAAATCGGTACAATGATTTTTTTGTTTGTTTTTTTTTTCTTTTCTTTTAATATTAGACCAATATTTCTCGATTGGCCTTAGTTCCCAACAGTTGGATTTCCTTCCTTGGGTACTACGGGTATGCAAGTTGCTAAATCCAACCAAAAGAAAGCTGATGCATCGTGCTTTCTAAAGAATTGACAAAACGCTTTTGAGGATGCTTCTTAATATATACATCCATGTTAATTGTATCTGTTGTCACTAAAGATGATGATACGTACATACATATTGCTTGCCAAATTAAGTATTTACAGGGAATTTAGTGCACCGACGTTTCTAAAACTTGGGATTTGCATCACCCTTCTTTTTTGCTACATAAAATTCCTGCTCTGGAATTATAGTCCGGTTTCACGTAAGTTTCATTACCCATAATGAAGTAGTGGAATTTAGTTAGAAAATTTTTATACAAAATCCTGGATCTTGCAACTTGGTTCTTATGTGATGCTCTGTCTGATGTTTTCTGAACATGGAAACTTCGTAAGAGTTCTCTTCTTCGATGGACCGTAGCAGATGATATTCCATCCTTATAAGCCATATCTCTAATCGGGATATTGGGATTTTGTTTAAAGTTATCCATTACTTCTTTGGCTAATTTTTGTTCTACCGAACCTCACTTCCTCCCTGATCCGGTCCTTCTCTGGACACTGAAAGATTCTCCAAATTTATTGAAAACATTTTGGATAGTCGTCTTCGGGATTTCAACTTTTTCTCTTGAGATTTTCCATATGTGTGGAAGCAATTAATTTGTGACGTTCTTCTTGGCTGAGTTCCATTCTCAGTGCGCGAGAATTTTGCACGCCTTTTTATATGTAGATGCAATATTACCAGCAATCCCTGTTTACCTGGTGATGAGTAATGGGAGGGGATATATCTAGGTGGTCGGTGTTTTTTTCCTGAGACAGTCTCTATATATTACTCTGTTGCATGGTTGCGTATACCAATCCAAGTTTTATCTTTCATTATTGTTATGTTTTTATTTTTGTTATATTCTTAACGTTTCACATATATGCACAAACTAGGGTATTTTTATCTCAAGCTTCAATGAATAGCGTAGCGTAAATTGTGTTTACATTCGTATAAAAAATAACTCCATGTTCGCTGACTGATAGACATACTCACTCTGAAACTAAATTAGATTTTCATCATGTATGTTGATCACTTGGCATTATTTATTTCGAATTATGAGTTTATTCCTAGGAGTAGTATCCCCTAATAATTATCCAGAAGAAATAAAATTATCATTATCGACATGCTTGGGCATAAAGGTCATAGCTTCTAATAGATCTTTCAGGTCGCAATGAGTGCAATGCTAACAGCTGGTGCAGCTATAGTAAGACCTGTCTTGAGGAATTGAATATAAGGCACAAGGTGACGATATGCTGGATATCTGGCCATAATGATATCTCAGGCAATGAGATTGCTGATGAGTTGGCTAAAAAGCGCTCCGAATTGTATAGCTCCGGAGCAGTAGCCTATGTGAGGATCCCAATCAGAGCTTTAAAAGAGGAAATCAGGCACCTATCAAAAGGCAAGCCTCCGGTGGACCAGTATGGATACCTGCAGTATTGTGAGGCAATTGTGGCCTGTATATAACAGCAGAAGGACAAGGGAACTGCGTAAGGGCAGCAGTACAAATACCAGGAAACTAGTAGTGGTCATTACGGGTCACTGGACCAGAGGGGATCATACTAGAAGACTGAGTATAGCGGCGAACGATTTCTGCAGGAGCTGTAAGGACTCGAAGGAAATCGAATCCGTTCAACACGTGCTTTGCGAGTGCACCGCTTTGATGAATAAAAGAGGTAGGCGATTGGGTAGCTACTTCTTTGCAAGTCTGGGGGAGCTGCAAAATGGAAAATTTAAAAGGAAGCAGGATAGAACTGGGGCTTGAAAGGTTATCCCATGAAGTCTAAAGGCACAATGGATCCTCTAGAGGTCTAAGTAGTGATGCAGGCTAGTCGTCTGACTGCAACCCTCTTACTTAACCTAACCTAACACCTGTACACTCCTGTACGAATTTAAATCTGAATCTACTAATGGTTTAAATTTTGACGAACTATTATGAAAACCAGTCATGTTTTGAGCAAAATTAAATTTGGTCACCACTTAATATACAAACCTTATTTAATCACAAATCGCGCATATTGAAATGCCACCACGAACTGGAAGGTCCTATATCACACACCCAGTCTAACATAACCGCGTCTCACCAGAAAACGATAAAATCAAACTTAATTGTAGTAAATTAAAAATGCGAGCAGGGTGTAAAAAGACCCAACAATTTACAACTCATATATCTTTAGAAATTAATCAAAACGTTAGCGTTAGGACAGCACTTTAGAGTACGGCTTAGTTAAAAGTGTTATTCATTTCATACTGCTTATAATATTCAGAGAATTAAACGAATAGTTAAAAACTAGCAATCTATGGGCAGGTTTCTGGAAGACAAGCAAAACTTTGTATGTAAAGGATCCGCTAAGTCTAGCGGATTGAAGTGTATAAGGTTTAACGGTTGATTCTAAATTGTTTATTCTTATAGGTAATGCGGAAAAGTCCTTCCTGGCGACAGAGATAATAAATGAAGGGCAAATTGTTTTCCACTATTCATGGGTAATAGTATCGGCATCTCAAAGTGTTCATTAAAATATTCTTGGAACTAATTGTGAGTGCAGCATAAATGATTTAGGACAGGCTTATGGCCGGCAATTTAGGGCTACATTAAGTGTATATTTGTTGTGAGAAGACGAAATGTGAGGATCCCAAGAGGTTGAGCTGGTGAGTTTGCTCTATAACGTAAGTACCTTGGATTAAATAAATATTGTGGAGTGCTATAGTTTCAAGTGTGTGGTTGATCACCATGAATTTTAATGCATTAATTTTGTGTTATTTGTCATATTGATCTTATGCGGAAAACGTGACTAAGTGAAAGTGGGCGATAGACGGACATACGGAACTAAAGCAAAATTAGTGTTTTGATGTTTTTATGTGGATAGTGACTGTGTGTATCAGAAGGAAAATTCCACATCATTAATTGGGGGCTCAACCGGGACTTGGGGATCTGTAAAATTGGGTTAATATTTTCATTGCCATTAAATTGAAAAAGCGACAACTCATAGCTGGCAGCTAAAAAGTATCCAGCAGTAGCACGAGGAAAGTACAACATTTGGAAGCGCAGCAAACGGAGGATTTACTTTTCGCAAATAGAAGCAGTAAAGTGTTCCGAACTTGGGCCAAATTCTTGTGGTTCTTCAGGTTCAAACAAAGAAGAAAGCATACTTGCACACGCCGGCTGAAAAGGGGCTGCTTATGCTGAAGGTGAAATAAGTAAAAAACGAGTTTTCAATCAAAACTGAGGCCAAGACGCATGGAAAAGTAGAAAATAAACTTTTATTCACACACAGAGGTGGGCTCAGATTTTATTCGCTGACAATCACCGATATCGATATATTTCAGTAAGATCAATCAGAGGTAATAAGTGATTTGATTCATGAAGAGAAAGAATATTCAAGAGAAATGTCCCAATCAAAAAATCTGAGTCCACCTCTGACATTTCTCTTGGATATTCTTTCTCTTCATGAATCAAATCGTTTATTACGTCTGATTGATCTTACTGAAATATATCGGTGATTGTCAGCGAATAAAATCTGAGTCCACCTCTGTGTGTGAATAAAAGTTTATTTTCTACTTTCTCATGCGACTTGGCCTCAGTTTTGTTTGAAAACTCGTTTTTTACTGTGATGACGAAAAGTGAGTCTACGAGAGTGTCGAAAATAGTAAAGAAATAGACAAATTCGTGTACGAGTTAAAGGGAATGGATGGCCTCAGAAAGAAACAAAGGTACCCAGTTTTTCAAGTAATTTTTGAATTATAGAAATATTTGATATATTTTAAATTTTTTTCGTTTTCGGAGATAATAAAAATAAATAAAACAATCTGTGATAAGGTGCGACGATTGTGAATATTTTTACTAACTAGATAGGTGCATTGTCCACCTCATGTGTTGTTAAAAGTATTATGAAATTACTTTCATTTCCTATTTTCTCAAGGCATTAATAATAATATAAGTATCTAGAACTATTTGATATGGTAAAATGATTATTTGAAATGGTGCGTCAAGTAAGCTAGGGACTGTACAGAGGTACGTTTTTTTTTTGTCTGATTTTCATTTATTTTGGTGCAGCTGAATACATTCGTCGGAACAACTTTACGGCATTAATGAATTAAAAGAAACATGAGACAAATATAAATTTATTCTATAAATTTAAGTAAGCTGCGTAATGAAAGTTACGGTTGGCTCGTAGTCTCACAAGGACGCGTGCATCGGGGCAAACCAGAAATATATCTTCGCTCTATTCCATTTATTCTATTTTGTACGAAAGGAAGAAATAACTTGTTGATAGACAGCATTACCTATAAAGAAGAAAAGCGTTATCTTTTTTGTACTGAATTTTGTAGAACTTATTTATAAATAGCATTAATAGTAAAGAAGTAAAGCTTCATATTTTTTTGTATTCAATTTTTTAAGGTCTTGATGATAGGTAGCATTAACTGTAAAGAAGTAAAGCTTCATATTTTTTTGTACTGAATTTTGTAAGGTCTTGATGATAGGTAGCATTAGCTATAAAGAGTTAAAGCGTCATATTTTTATGCATTAATGAATCTTGTAACCATAGTGTCAGAACAGGGTGAGGCAATAGGGTTGCATTTATAAAAATAAATAGTAACTTTTGTAATGTAATGACATACTATAGTTTGTTTTCCTCTTTCACTCTCCCGCGCCCTCTCGATATGAAGGCTGGATAAGTCCGCTACTCTTCTCCTTTCAGGTCAACACAGCGACACTGTAAACAATCTTCCCTTAGTGTCGTTGGGTGGATGGGGCAAGCAGTTGAAGGCAGTCCATCTGTGCCTTCACACAGGTAAAGGTAAGTGATGTCAAGGCCCCTTCAGGGCTGGAGTGTGTGCTACGGCTTTTTGGTAGTAGGCACGAAATATTTTTGATTCTGGCTGCTGGCAGCGGCAGATCTTCGTGGAACCTCCCCACACTCTCCGCCAATAGCCGAGGCGAGCTAGCGTGCCGCCCTGCAGTCAACGCTGTCTACCGAGTGATCAGTCAGCTCATGCTGACAGTTGGGAATTCACGTCCAAGCCATTCACTCTCTACATATGTACCATAACAAAATTTCAATGATTGAGGAAAATCCGGCTCGAGTTATCGATATCCAGATATCTATAATAGTTGAATGTGTTAGTTTGAGGGAAAATCCGTTACACTAGCATAAAATATAAGTACGAGAAATCCGATTTCCATAAGAGTTCAAGAAAATTCACAATGGTAAAGTTATGCGAAGGCAAAGAAAATTCGCGATTCAGAACTCTGATAGCTGAGCGTAATTCATTTGTTTTGATCATATTCCTTACGGGTGTTTTTTTTTCTAAGATTTACAATTATAATTAAAAAGTGTAAAAGTTTAAAGATAACAGAGTTTTACCGAATAAATAATTATAGTCGAGAATTTATGAATTCAAGTGGAAATCTTAAGGTGCGTAAACAATTTGAACTCTTGCCGTAAATTTTGTATATCGGAAGAATCGTGTCAACTTAGGCTAAGTATTTGAATTGATTAAAATTAATCTTATATTTAATTTTGAACTATCTGATTTTCATATGAACGTTAGTATTCGCTCCACTAAATGGCTTATCTTGATAGTGCATCTTAGCTGAATAATGATCCTTGAGATTGATTGAACTTGAATGACAGTTTAAGCTTTATATTAGCAAATTTTGAATTTAAAGTAGTACACTTTAGCAAATAAGCATGTCGAAAAAAGATAAGGCCTCACGTTTTGAACACCAAAGTACGCGATTGAATAAAGGACTTGATACAGGTACTTTTGTTGAAATGTTACGCAAACGAGATGCTGAAATAGAGCCCTGGGGACGTTTCGACGAGCTTAGTGATATAGAAAGCGAAGATTATGCACAAGAAGATGCCGAGCCTATCTCTGCCCACTAGAGATAACGAAGATTCTCCAAAATATACAAGATGACGACTATGCTACCCTAGGAAGATGAACGACGAGCATATCCAAGATAACGACGATGCTACCCTATGAAGATGAACGACGAGCATATCTAAGATGATGACGATGCTACCCTATGAAGACGAACGACGAGCATATCCAAGATGACGACGATGCTACCCCATGAAGATAAGCGACGAGCATATCGAAGATGACGACGATGCTACCCCATGATGTTAAACGACGAGCATATCCAACCAAGATGATGACGATGCAACCTTACGAAGATAAACGACGAGCGTGCATATCCGAGGTAGCAACGAAGCAGCACCTTGAAGACAATACCAATGTAGAGAGACGTTATGTACCAAGAGCGACAATATATTACTTTTAAGAGTGATGACCTACTAGAGCATAAAGTACATATTCGGGGCGAATATGATCCAGGATGGCCGAGTTATCGGATCTGAACACGCCCATACCGCATAAAATTTCCTAAATAATTGGCAACACCAGAGTTCTGCACAAACGACATAAGTTAACATTGCCGGAGCGATAGCTGGTTTCTTCTCGTATTAACTGCCGGCCAAGCAACATCATTGTCAGATCTACTAAATAAATTGTAAACAAGTTCTGCAGAAATCTTTTAAGTTTCTTAATTGAAAAACCCATCCCCAATCCCACATCGGTATAATTGCCGATTCGATTCTGTGTGAAGACCAGTGTACATAAAGTGACTGAAAATGATGAATGATAAGGACGATAAGCAAAGAGGAAGTCACCAGGACATTATGAATCAAAGACAACCTAATAAAAAGATAGGGAGCAGCCGAACAAAATGGAAAATTTTTCGTGTTTTTTGGAATGAAACAAATAATGTCATATACATTCGTGTTTTGCATGAATGGGGGAATAGAACTTGGCTATGCATTGTCCTAGTGCGATTGAGATAAAGAGTTAAAAAAAATCGAGAGAACGTAGGATTACCTGAACGACAAAATCTCATTGCAGCCCTTAAAATCCTATCAAACTATTCATTATAATGTACCTTGGGTCACACTACCCCACTTTTTTCAGAAAAAGATAAATTTCGCTTTGGCCGAGGTACTGAAAGAAGATGCAAAACTTCTCTAAAAAGTTCTCATTTTCTGAGCAAAACGAATGTAAACAAAAGCACGTGCTGTTCTAATATCATAGGATTAAAGCAACAACATGTGCCCATTACAGCAACGAAACGCTACCAAACATTGTCAATATTTCTTGAAAACCGGTTTTCATAAAACTGCGAGAGACTTTTATGAGAGTAAAATCTGAAAACTCCGCCACTTCTCATTTATTTACGAGAATGAATCATTTGCCATTCTGTTTCGTTCCATGTATTCTGCGCTTTCACATTTTATATCTTTCTTCAAACAAGTTTAAAGAGAGTTTGATTTTGTTCTTCTTTGTTTTTCTTTATTTCTACCTTTTGTTGTCGTGTACATTTTAAATGTAAACCACTCCGAGATCTCGCCTGCTTCTTAACTTATTATTAAGTTAACTTTGCTATGAATGTTGAGCCTACCGACGAAGTTGACAACGTAAGTCCACTTACTGAAATCGAATTAATGCGTTGGGAAAATAATTTATTGAGGAGAGTGAAAAACTGAACGATCACGAAAAAATTATGTCAAGTTCAAGTGAATTAGGACGGCGAAATGAGCAACCAAGGGAGAGTAGATACTCAAATCGCTCATTACACGCCAAATCGCTCATTACACGAATCAAGTTCGTTCATTGAAGGCTAGAAAAATATCTACGGATTCGATGAGCGCAACATGTTCTTTCACGCTACTCTTCGCCTAGACCAAATAAAAATCGTTTCATAGTTCAAGAAGGAACTGTTACAGAGCTTGCCACGCGGTCTAGTCTACGCGTCAATCCTCATGGAGATAATGCAGAGAAAAGACTACCGGGGGAACATATTGAAGACTATTTATACCAAGTGGCGGTATTGGGGATACGAATTAGTCTGCCTGAGGATTCAATTATAAAATATATTATATCAGGCTTGGTAGATCAAAATTTAATAAACGTTCTACTAGTTGCAATACCAGAAATGTTGAGCCAGATAAGGAACTTCGAAGAAATACAAAAGCAAGGGTACCATAGACATAGCTTACAAAAATACAGCAAGAATACGAACACCTTACTACTAGAACATACGAAGATGGAAGAAAGGAACATCTCATGATTGATAAAGACGGCAAAACGAGTTCGTCAGTGAAAACAAATTTATTAAAGTGCTTTAAGTGTGGTGCGATCGGATATTTCGCTAAAAATTCTAAAAGTGGCAACATTTCAAGGAAGTGTTTTTACTGTCAGCAGACAGGAAATTTAGCTAGGGAATGCAAAATGAAACAAATATCGACTGTAATGCAGGCTTTTTTACAAAAAGAATGTAAAGCACAGGATGAGTACCATAAAATAATTAAGGTGGATGGGAAAGAGATACGAGAATTTTTCGATCTGGGCAGCGACTGTACTAACTTAGGGAGGACGATTTCGAAAAGTATTGTACTATCGTAAACGTTCTGGGAAAAATCAAGAAAGAATTGTCAGTTAATAACATTACCTTGTTAATCGAGATTATGGTGGCAAATCAATCCACACAAAGGGTTCTTATGTTTGTAGGTCGAAACTTCATGGATAGGCCTGAGATATACATAAACAAAAGTTGGAGAATTCTGAATTCAAAAAATTAACCACGAAGATGAAGGTAGCAAAAGAACTAGTGATAGAGATTATCTGGTGAACAACTTTAGAGATTGCTTTGCTAAGGACTTGTGCGAGTTAGTGAAAACAAATGTAGCGGAGATGGAAATAAAGCTTAAGAAAAGCAAAGTGATAAGATATCATCTTTACAAAGTAGCTTATGGACTCAAATCAACCCTGAGAAAACATACTAACGAACTATTGCAACTAGACGTAATCCAGCTTTCCTCATCGGAGTACGTTAGTCCAGTTATTGTAGTGGCCAAAAAGAGCGGCGAATATCGCACACTATCACGCAAACAGAAACGTTTCCAGTGACAAATATTGAGGCTACGCTTAACTCGCTAGAAAAAAAAAATTTTCACCATACTAGATTTGTTAAGCGGATATCATTAGAACCCGAATCAAGTAGCCGTCATTAAACAGTGTTTTTGATACCAGAGGGTCACTATGAATTTAAACGAGTCCCTTTCGGACTAACTAACTCCCCGGCAGTCTTTATGAACCTAATGGAAAAAATAATCAAAGCAATTGGATGGATAAAATCATTGCTTATATATGGACGACGTACTGATTCCTGCAAGTACAATCCCAATTAATACCCTTTTTTGAACAACGGTCATGGTTACGTTTTTCTGTCTAGCATGGACCAATAAAGAAACGCACTTTACGAAACAACGACGTTACTATGTTACTATCTATAGTAACATTTAGAGTTTTAATTTCTAAATAAAAACGTAAAAGCTTGGTCGCAGTGACGTAAATGTGTCGAAGTATGTGCTGTTTGACAGCAAGGGATATACATATTTGAGATAATGATAAGTACGGGTAATTGCTTTATTCGTATGTATTTTTAAAATTAGATTACGAAGTCTCTATGTATGCAAACATATTTGAAATACTTTTAAAATACATGTCATTACATCTATAATATAATAAAATCTAGTTTTTGTTTCTCAAATAGGTAAAAATTTACAAACGAAATTCAATGATCTGCAAAATCACTTACGAACCTTCGAAGTTACTGAAGCGCCTCCAAAATCTTTAATAATTTAAATATTTTATAAAAATTTTCAAAATTCAGAAAAGAAATTTTTGGAAAAACTATCAGTAAACAATTTCAAAATAGTGGTATATATTTTTAAAGACATACTGAGGTTTTTGTATCTAAAAATACTTAACAAGTTTTCCAAAATCTCATACAGCCATTTTGTTGCACTAACATTCCAAAGAAGGCAATTTCATCTAATTTGTGCCCATTAAGGCTAATAAATAGTCATTGTATTCAATTTATACCCTGAAATTATACCCCCCCAGGTAAAATTTCTATTTGGTGCCTTTATATGTTTCTATATAGGTACTCTTACAACTTTGTGTCGTCAGATTTTCCAACAAAGTCAAAATTTCTAGTCAGTGCCTATAAATGTGGCGATATAGGAACTGTTCCCACTGTGTGCCGTCAGATGTGCCCGCATAGTTAGAATTCCTGGTCAGTGCCTACAAATGTGTCGATAAAGGAACTCTTCCCACTGTGTGTCGTCAGAAGTTCCCATAGTCAGAATTCCTAATCAGTGCCTATAAGTGTGGCGATAAAGGAACTGTTTCCACTGTGTGTCGTCAGATGTGCCCGCATAGTCAGAATTCCTAGTCAGTGCCTATAAATGTGTCGATGAAGAACTGTTTCCACTGTGTATCGTCAGATGTGCCCACATAGTCAGAATTCGTAGTCAGTTCCTAAATGTGCCGGTATAAGAAATATTTCCACTGTGTGCCGTCAGATGTGCCGGCAAAGTAATAGTTCCTATTCAGTGCCTATAAATTCGGCTGTCATCACGTGTGCTAAGAGTGTTTACAGCAGCTCTATTATTATTATTATTCCATTAGCTTATCTGGCAAGTGTTATTGTAATTTGCATGGCAAACTTTCATCGTAGTGCCTACCGCTTCGGAAAAGAGTAAAGTTTTATTTTGGCCATCAAATTTGAAATCATGGGCCATGGAAAAAATTAGAAAGACTGCTGGGACAGTTCCAGGTGAAAATTGGGTCCCAATACCTTGCAAAGTAAAGGCAATGGCACATTCATTCGTTGAAGGAGTTATATAAAAAAAAATATTTGCTTCCTTCACTGATACGGAATCGGAGGAAAGGTAAATTGCGTATACATATTATTTAGTTTTCTATTATTATATACTGGGGTTTTTATAGATTTGTTGAAGAAAAGTTTGCCAAACGCAAAGAACAGCGGAAGCACAGGTATAAAGAATATACAATTGGTGAAAACGGAGACTATAATAAATTAATTTACGAAACAACAGTACAGAGTGATAACAATACTGATTTCGAAGATCTTGGAGAATTTGTAGAAGAAGATGTAATAGAATCGGTACAATCAGACTTAGAAATTGAAAATAATACTATGGCTAATACTTCCCGTTCAAGCAACTTATTTTTGAGCAATGCCGATGTGATGAAACAGAATTGTACAATAATTTCAAGTCAAGGAATTAGTGACGTGACAAACAGTGAAAGAAACAGTTTAGTTTCATTGTTAAACATACAAAACTGTTTAATTTATATTACAGAGGAAATTGCTGAAATTAAGCTGCAACAAAATAATATTGAAAAATCCTTTGTGAATCAACTGGCAGAAATAAATGTAAAAGTGGATATTAATTTCCCTTTGAAGCAATTAGAAGATATTTATGAAGTTGAGAATAGACTAGGAGATGAAGATTTTAAAAAGGAAATAGTAAGTAATTATT
This sequence comes from Dioctria rufipes, assembly GCA_963924295.1. Classification (NCBI taxonomy): domain Eukaryota; kingdom Metazoa; phylum Arthropoda; class Insecta; order Diptera; family Asilidae; genus Dioctria; species Dioctria rufipes. The sequence goes on along the minus strand of OZ002740.1, from coordinate 221,931,630 downwards.
TTGTAAGAGTTGCGCTTGAGCTACTAACTCCCAATATAATTTCAGACAACTAGACTTACTAATGTTTGTGGCGCTAATAGGACCGCTGAATGAGCGAAGTCTATGTATGTATAAGTTAATAGATTTCCTATTCACCTCGGATTTATTAATCAATTTTTCATAGACAGGAATCTCTAAATCCGCAGAAAAAAAAACACTGCTTTCAAAAACTTACTAATATCGTCGAATTAATTCTCACCCTTGTATTTCTTGCTAATTGCCGCCATTCAAGGCAAAGAAATGAAGAATTTCTGAAAGAAAAAATATTGAAACATATTAATCAGAAGTTGGCTAGAAAAAAGTGTTATAGCATTAATATTGAGTTAAATTCTTTTATAATTCATCTAATTTTTTCTGTTTATAGAAAAATTGGAAATAAAAACCACACGATTTCATCCTCACTTGTCAGCATTAATCTTTCAGCGAACTCCACTTTTCCAAAAACTTTAGGATTGTTTCTCACTGATGTTACAGTTTTTTTACTTTCTCACAGAGCTTTTGGATATATTTTTTAAAGACTGGGTTTATTTCAAGTTTTGACAATTCTATAAATCTTTTTGCACACTGAGCTAAAGGTTTGTTTCCCTGACGTAGTAGCTTTTTCAAATACCCTAAATAATTTTCAAATCTATAGGAACTAATCCCATCGACCGAGACGAACAACATCATCTACAAAATTACAAAGATTGTGTACATTACTTGTGATTGTATCGTATCCATAAATTTCCATGTATTTTTTAATAAAGCATTCTAATAGTTTTTAGCTATATGAGGAAATTCTCCATATTCAAGACTTGAACAAATGATATTCGCGCAATATAGAGTAAGAAGTGCTGATATATATTGTTATGGTCGTAGCGTATTGCATATAGCAATATGCTACATGTCATACTGAAGCGTATATGCCCGGCTTGCTGCCGACTACAGCATGAAAACTGATCGCACCCGACCGAGAGAAATGCGTTTCCTTAAGCTCGGGGAGACATGTTGACGGTAAAGATGAGTAAGAAGAAGGCAATCAATCCGTCTTACTTCTCGGACAAAAATAGCGCGTGAAAGAAGTCGAGTGAATAAAAAACTGAATACCGAAAATTTTCAACGACATCGTGCCCGAAAAGGAATTTCCGAAGAATGCTGGATGAATAAACAAGAAATACAGTGTTCTTAAGGGAAGCTAAAATTCATCCGCTTGTATTGCTTGCTGAGAAAAGTAAATGGATTGAACCAGAACCAGCAGCATCGCCACAGCAGGTTAATTGCTTTGAAACTACCATCACTTTTGCCCTTGCTTCTCAAATCGGAAAGGTTCTGTGGTGTTTAACATATAAATCACTGGATCATCTTCATGAATATCGGCAGAAAACAATAAAAGAGCAGAACGGTGCTAATAAGTCTGTGCGGTTTAAACCAGGACTTATACATAGTGTTGACCAAAGAGATGGAATCTTAGGAATTTGCGGTATTGATGAGAATACAACAAATTTTATTAGTGCTTTTGGAACAGCTGATTTCTCATAGAGGATTAAACTGGTATGAACAGAAATTTTCTAAAATGCTAAGTAGTCATACCGCAACATACATTAGATAAAGGAGTTAAATATTATTTGTCTCTATATCTATTAAATTAGGAATAGTCTGACTGAATATCTGTAAATTTTTTTTGAATTTGTTCTTCTTTACTTCTCATTTCATGGGTTAAAATTAGTGAAGAAAAAGACCCATAGAATAATTGTTTTATTATTAAGTTTTTAGTTTGCCAAGGCTTATCTACTAAGTCTGTAGAGAAATTAGGATTAGTGCTTAATTTTTATATAATGGTACAATTCCCTGCGAGAAACGGTTGTTTTATTGAGTGCTCTTCAGATTCTGTTAATCTACTTTTGGCATTTTTCCATTTCTATGGAATTGAATTTTTAAATTTTAGTTAGAAATTATGGGATAGGCTTATGACCAATGTTATTCTTATTACTTTAGGCTACAATTACACGGTGACCGTAGTTCTAGTTCCAGCTCGCTACATAATTGCCATTTTATAGATGAGTGCTCACACATGTGAGGAACTATGACTTCCTCCAGATGTATATTTTCTTTTGCTTTATTTCTAACGCTTTGGTATTACATTCGCTAATGTTTGAGTGGATTATATGATCCTCATATTAAGAATGACATGAACGAAAACAAAACAAGACAGACAATTGGATATCCAATCGTGTGACGATTACATAAGTTTCTGCGATATTATTTTTGATCAGATGGAGTACATTACATATATATATATATATATATCTGTAGGCAAATGTCATTATTCTGATTATCTTCTTTTGATTAAGTGTAAGTACGTTAAAATGCCAGCGCGGAATGCATGACAGCTAGGAGATTTGTATTCGCAAACTTTATGTGAGGAGAAGACCAAAATTTTGTATTAAACGAAAACTAAACTATGAGAAGCTGAACTTTTAATTCTTCCTTCACATCCCGGAGCCCTCGCACATAGGATGAAGGTCGTCTAGGCTCGCCTAGTCTCTCTCTCTCTTTACAGGTCAATAAGGGACTTTGGATAATTGTGCCCCCCAAAGTCAAATGGGAGGATGGGGCCGGCAAAGGCCTTCCACCAAAATACGGGTAAGTGACGTATGGGTCCCTTCAGGACCGAGTGGGTGCTGACTGTTCGTTGTAGGCACGAAGAATTTTTTTTGTATACGGCAGACGGCAGCGGCAGGTATTCTTGTGGAACCCCGCCACATTCTCCGCCAATAGTTGAGGCGTACTAGTGTGCCGCCCTGCAGTCAACGCTGTCCGTCGGGTGATCTGTCAGCTCATGCTGGCAGTCGGGACTTTACGTCCCAAGCGAATCACTCATCCTAGTTCCGTAACAATATATTCTAGTAAATAGTCTTTTAGTATAACTATACCTAAATACATTAAAAAAGGTTCTAAATTAAAGTTGGTACAAAAATTGACATATTTTCATCTCATCATTGCGAAGAACTGGTAAGTCCTGGAAATTTACTTCCCATGACAAAAATGTTCACAACGGAGTACTAATGGATGTGAAACAAAGAACGAAAGAAATATATGCAAAATATGGAAACTGGGGTGAATATGGCCGTAGTGTAAAAAAATAGTTTTTCGGCTGTCAAAAGTCAGCTATCACGTTAAAACGATCCAAGACAAACTACACCCCTGAATTACCCTCTCCTCCCTCTTTAATTTGGTACAAAACATGACGAAGTTTGAGCAACCCCCTATGAAGGGTGGTACGACCCCCAACCCCCAAAACACCCTGCCCCAAAAATTGTTCACCTGTATTTTTGTACTCTAAACCCTTAATCTATCAAAAAAATTCCAATACTCTACAGCCCTCCCACATAGAGTTAGGCGCCCGTGAATATTGCGATAGCAAAATTTACCGCCGCGACCGCGCAAATCTTCAAATTACCGTTAATCGAAATAAAATATAGCCTATAATACCCATGCATGCCTAATTACCAAAGTGAATTCTTACTTTTTTTTTATTGGGCTTAGAGATCCTGAGCTTACCCCTGCCAATTATTGCAGCTCCTGATATTGTCTTATTTTTTTTTTAATTTCCATTAATCAACTCCCATTTCTACCCTGCACTCTCTCCGCCCCTTTTTCTAAACCTATCTTGTTCGCGCTGAGCTGCCATTTTTTTGATACCACGTACATTCTCCTTCTACTTTCCATTCTCTCGTTATCCCGGAAAAACTCGAGAAAACCTACCTTCACACATCCCTCAAAAATTACCCCAACAAAAAAGAAATTTAAATTTATTTCGACAGTGAAAGATAATAGGCAGATGTACCTCATATATGAAAAAACGTCTAACCCTCTACAACAAAAATTGATACCCTTAATCGTCCCAGGCGATTCGCACTTTTTCACATTTCTTACGTTTTCCCTAATTCTCCAACCATGTTAGTGAATTGGGAATGGAGAATTAGGGAATTAAGAATTCTAAAAAAATGCAATTCTCATCTCCCAAATTCTCCGTGTTACAGAATCCGGCCCCCGTTGACAGAATTAGGCCTGAGAGAGAATAATTTCCAACATTGAGCAAAGCGCGATTTGCGGCTAGGTCTTGAGGCTAGCTGCCGGCTTGGTTTTGTGTTGCATCATTTAAAAACCCGTGTTGGAAATTTTTTGACCTCGAGGCCTGGATGTGTTTCTGCCATTATGCACCTGAAAATATGACAAGGAGCTGGAAGTTCCAAATGATGAGCAATAGCTGGCAGCTGGTGGCTGATTTTATTATTCAGTTGAGGTAAGAATTGAGAGCTATAATTTAAGTAGATAAGAGGACAAAAAGAACTGTGAGTTTCAAAAGTGGTAAAATAGCTGCTAGCTGAGTTCTGATTTAGTAAATCAAACTGAGGAAAGAGCTGAGAATTCTAACTCAACTAGGCAGTAGGAGGTAGACGATTTTAAATACTGTAGGATAAAGTTAAGCTTGCATTTTGTCTAAGAGTCAAAATAATCCTGGCGACAGAAGTAATAACTGAAGGGCAAATTCTCTTCCACTATTCATGGGTAATAGTATCGGCATCTGAAAGTGTTTATTAAAGTATTCTTGGAACTAATTGTGAGTGCAGCATAAATAATTTCGGGTAGGTTTATGGTCGGTAATTTAGGGCTAGAATAACTGTATGTTTGTTGTGAGAAGATGAAAAAAGAAGAACCTTTGAGTAGCAAGCTCAGAATACCTTCGGGAGTTTGCTCTATAACTTAAGTATACATTGGATTAACCTCGCTGTGTCGTCGACGGCTACTGGTGGGCGCCCAAATATTTGTGTTGTTGTGTGTCGCTTTTTGTTTTTTTGCTTTTTCGTTTTTGCCTTCAGCATGCAGAATTTCGTTTTAGGTTTCTGCAACATTCGCGGATTAGAGCAAGTCGGTATTCGGTGTACTGCCACCTTAACTCAAGAAATCCGGCAATTCTTGCGCTAAGTAAAACCAAGGTCGTTTCTGATGATGATATTTATCAGTATCACGTGCCTGCTTACAACTTCGTACCTTTTTTTGTAAGCATAGAGGGATCTCAGTATATATTCGGAAGGATGTGGCCTTTACTATTCTTCAAGATTTTCTTTCTGCCAATCCAGTGTTTAACTATATCTCGATTAGGTTCAAACTTCACAAGCACATCATTTACTTCTGTTTCCTTTATCGCAGCCCAAGTATGTCTGATGACGACACGGTATCCGCATTTGACAATATCTCCAACAATATTGATCATTTGCTTTCTGTCTCCCTCTCTTCCGAAATCGTCCTGGCAGGCGATTTTAATGTTTATAATATATCGTGGCTCAGAAATTCTTCCACCAAAAGTCCTGCGGTCCGTTTCGTTGAACTTTTCTGTGAATCAATTAATTTACAACAGCTAGTGGATGCACCAACGGGAATTCCTGATACAGCTGGACAAATATTCCATCTCAGTCGGCTCCCCTCTCGGAAATTCAGACCATTGTTTAATCACGGCTCAATTTACTACATCAGACGTGTGCCGTCCAACTTGTCCACCTAGAAGTAGGCTTCTTTGGCACTATAAGAATGCTGATTGGGAAAATCTCAATAACTATCTTAGAGAAATTGATTGGTCGGTCTGTTTTGCTTCGAGGGATGTTGATGAATGCACGTTGGAATTTAGTAACATAGTAAATCTTGGCATGCGTGAATACATCCGTATTCTTAGAGCAGATCTCAACAACAGCATGATCGCTCCTGGTTTAACGATAAGTGCAACCAAGCTATAAAAGCGAAAGAGTCAGCTTTTCGTGCCTATCAATTGCATTAATCTGCGGAAATGAAACAATTCTACAAGACTACATGGAGCACCTACAAGTCCATTATCTAGAGAGAAACATTTCTTTTTGACTAGAATATTAGATAAAGAATCTTGGCAAGCCGCAAAGGTAGCAAAGGTTTCTGGTCCCTGGTCACAACCGTCAGGAACAACTTCACCAGTTCCTCTATACCTTCACTACTTAATAATGGTAAAGTGATTGTTGACTCCCTGGATAAAGCTAATATTTTAGCTGCTAGATTCGCTTCAAATTCTTGTTTTCCACCCACTTCAGAAACACCTGTTTTGGATCGCCCGTGTGAATGTGTACAAGAGCCAATACATGTTCGTGCGAAGCATGTGTTCAGGGTCCTTAAGGGGATCAACGTCTCCAAAGACGCCGGTCCTGATGGTTTTTCGCCCCTCTTAATTAAAAGCTGTGCCTCATCCTTGGCTAAACCTCTGCACAAACTATTCTACTTGTCTTATTCGACAGGAAAATTCCCAACTGCTTGGAACTAGCTTTCGCCTATTCCCAAGAAAGGAGAGGGTAGCGATCCGTCAAATTATCGACCAATTGCAATCACTTCGATTCTTTCAAAGGTTTTTGAATCTATAATTAACTCAAAATTAATGATGTATCTAATTAGAAACTACTCATCTCATCAACGATCGCCAATATGGCTTCCGAGCTGGACGCTTATCTGGAGACTTGCTGACCTTTCTTACGGAATGATGAAACCGTTGTCTTCACAATTTTGGTGAGTCTAAAATCGTTGCCCTGGATATTTCAATGGCCTTTGATAGTGTCTGGCATTCAGCCCATTTAGCCAAACTTAAAGCACTCTCCTCCTCTTCTATATCTAGTCGCCAAATACGTGTTGTATTAGATGGCGTTAAATCTGAACCGCATTCCATAAATGCCGGTGTGCCTCAAGGCTCTGTTATCTCTCCAACTCTCTTTTTAATTTTCATTAATGATCTACTTTCCCTTACTTTCAATCCCATCCATAATTTCGCAGATGACAGTACTCTTGATTTCGCTTACTTCTTTGACACTCTTGCGGACTCCAGGGGGAATGCCGCATGTGTTAAACGAGATTGCATGATTAGATTATTGAATAACGATCTTAATAATATCCTCGCTTGGGGCAAAGCGAATCGCGTCGAATTCAATGCATCTAAGACCCAAAGCTGTCTCATCTCATTAAAACAAGATCATAACTTAACCACACCCGTCTCTTTTGATGGAGCATTAATTTCTGATTCACCGTCACTAAACATTCTTGGCATTAATATTTCCAGTAAGTTAAACTGGACAGATCACATCTTCTCTGTTGCCAAAGAAGCATCGAAATGTCTTGGATTTCTAAAAGGTGTAAGAAATATTTCAGCCCATCAAATCTAGCGCTCCTCTACAAGTCCTACATTAGACCTAGAATGGAATACAACTCCCATATATGGGCTGCGTCGGGTCGCACAGCCTTAGCTTCATTGGATATTGTCCAAAAGAGAGCCTTCAAGCTCATTAGCGATTTGGCAATAACTTGTCATATCGACTCACTCGAGCACCGCCGCAATATTGAATGCTTTTCGCTCCTTTATCGCTATATGCATGGTCCATGCTCTGATGAAATATCTAGACTAATCCCTTGTAGAATGATTCCTGCACGCAATACTCGCGCTGCAAACTGCGCACATCCTTTAACCCTTCAAATTACTTTCGGCCGTACAGTAAAATTCCGTGATGCTCTTTTATCCCGAACAGTGCGAATGTGGAACAGCTTACCATCTTCTGTTTTCCCTCTGGCATACAATCTGCGGAAGTTTAAGGGCGACATACATCGGCACCTCCGCCACTCTCCTCATATCCCCTAATCCTTTCCCTATCTCCTTCCTGCCATGCTGTGCTTTGCATCATAAGGTATCCTCTGAGTTTGGCTTAATAATATATAAAAAATAAATGAAATATCGTGGAGTGCTAAACTATGATTATTTAAAATATGTTAGGTAATTGGTTGAGCTTTCCAATGTCTCTCCCCTTCCCCCTCCGATTCGAAGTTATAGCTCAACTACCTAATACATAAGTTCGGAATTTCAACTGTTTTTTCATTTAACTACATCAACTATTATCAAAAACTGCTTTTATACACTGTACAAAGGCACAGCTTGTTGGCACAAAGTTTAGGGAAAAAGCCCTAGAAATGTAGGGAATATTGCCTAAAATGTAGGGAATATTCCATAAAATGTAGGGAATACTCCCCAAAATGTAGGGAATACTCTCTACATTTTAAGCAATATTTTGTACATTTTAAGGAATATTCCCTACATTAATAGGAATTTTTTCCCTAAACTTTGTGGCAACAATTTCTGCCTTTTTACAGTGTACCCTAAATCAAGGGCATACAGTAAAATATTTGCAATTTCGGTATTTTTCGATTAGATAAAGGAATATTTCCTAAAATGTAGGGAATATTCTCTAAAATTAATTTCTTTCTCCTAAATTTTAGATAATATTGCCTTAATTTTAGGAATAGTCCTACTTTTTTTTACAGTGCAGTCGACCACCAGCGGGCGATCAAGTTTTAATGGTGAGCGATAGAGGTTTTGTTCGATGCTGAAGCTTTTTTCGTTATCACAGCGCATCTGAGACTCACTTATGAGACCCGGGTGCATATCAACGTTGTCATTCCCAAAATATGAAGTACAGTAGATTAAAGCTAAACAGTTCGGTAGATCGAAAAAGCATGGTAGATTTTAGGTGCACTTGCAATTGATATTACAGAAATAATAATTTTATTCATACAAATTAATTCAAAGAATGAAAAAAAGAACTTTAAAAATCATACTTATTAATTAAATTTTTTGGGATTCTCCGGTATATAGCAAAAGCTAAAAAATGTTCTAATTTGTTATTTCATCACACAACCCATTAATTTTTGGTGACAAGTTTCAAGTCTTGGTTTGACTCATCAACAGGTCACAAATAGCGAAATTGTGTGATTTGAAAAACAAATGAAAAAATGAAAAAAGAAGAAAGAAATGAAAAGTTTGAGAAAATAGAAAAAAAAACAATTTTTTTATTTAAAAAAATTTAAAAAATTTTAAAGAAACAGATTCATTCGAAGCGAATCGAACCTGTATACGCCACGCAGTGGGCTGAAAAATAAAGAAAAAAAGGAAGAAGAAGAAGCGTTTCGTATCAGCAGAAAACCTTACACTCATCGGTGTAGCTTGGTTTTCTGCCTGCTGCAGACGCTTGAAAATAGATCAAACTGATCTCTTCTCATATAAACTCAGAAATAAATTCTGGGTGTGAATTATATGAGGAAGGTAAGTAAGGTTTTCTGCTGACACGAAATGCTTCTTCTTCTTCCTTTTCTTTTTTATTTTTCAGCCCACTGCGTGGCGTATACAGGTTCGATTCGCTTCGAATGAATCTGTTTCTTTAAAATTTTTTAAATTTTTTTAAATAAAAAAATTGTTTTTTTCTATTTTCTCAAACTTTTCATTTCTTTCTTCTTTTTTCATTTTTTCATTTGTTTTTCAAATCAAACCAAGACTTGAAACTTGTCACCAAAAATTAATGGGTTGTGTGATGAAATAACAAATTAGAACATTTTTTAGCTTTTGCTATATACCGGAGAATCCCAAAAAATTCTTTCTTGAACAAAATTAAGTTTAACCCGGTAAAAAGTCCAAACGTAATCTGTTTATTAATTAAAAAAAAAAAAAAAAAAAAACAAGAAAAATTGTTTTTTTCAAATTTAAAACAGAACAGTAAGAATTAGTAATACTTACTAACAAGACATGCAACGATGTTACTTTTGAAATGTTGTTATAATTTCTTAAATTATCCATCCACAAATTTAAAGTTAAAGTTTGTCATTGCAAAGTATAAATAAAAACATAAATTTAACTACATATTGTTATTTAAGCACCACTCGAAAATTATGAGTACTCTGCAGTTCCGCTAAACTGAGATATTATAGAATCAGTGGGTGGTAAGAAAATTTTACTACTAAGAAAGATACAAAAGAATCCTATAGGTGCAAAATGGTTCACTACCCTTGCCCTAAATATGAAATAATAGAGTATACTAAGCTATAACCCACAAACGGAAGTTTTCACGTAGTTTTTACGGGTGAGAAGTATTCGGGGGTAGGAAAAATTCCGTGCTATCAAGCAGCGATCGGGAATATGGGTAGCATACCAATATTACTGAAAGCAAATTTGCTCAGGCCATTTTAAAATTGCGAAATTTCTGAAATTTCTAGCTGGGCGGCTGTACCTGCGATTTGAAGTGATAATATAATAATTTAATTATCATTGAGTGTTGTGGACTTCTGATACAGTTATGGATTATATCAAAAACTGTAACTTAATTGAACACGCATACAATTAAGAATTGTGCTGGCACATCTAATCACAAGGGAAGAAAAAATTTTGCTATGAGATTGTTGAAGCTCTCCAGCGAACTACGGATGTACTGGGTATGTAGTTTTGTTCCCGTATAATGTAATAATAATAAGAAAATAATCTGCTAGTATACAGTTTTTTTTATTAAACAATTATTGATGAACTCTGATATCGTAAAGTAGTTTTCTCCTAAACATAACAAAAATATCTTATGATACTAAAATTGTTATTGCTACGACTCCTTTACTATATTCTAACATTTACCTAATATTTATTTATGGTCGTGTTTTACATTGCTGTTTTTTAAACAAATTTTGATTTATAATATAACGGTTGCCGCCTGAAAGAAATACTCATATCATAGCTACTTCCCGACGACATTAGGTGTATTAGATGTTGGTAGGACTGCCATAGAGGGTTAGATGATTTTCAGAGTCGCGTCGGCTTCAGGCATGAGATCGTTCCACAGAGTTAGAGGATTGCTTCGCCACACTGACATATATAATATGGACTGATTAACTTTCTATTTCATGTGGGCTCAGTTGCTAATGTAAAAAAAAGTTCTTACGCCGGTACCAATATTGAAAAAATCATTGGCGGGAAGTTGAAAAAATGAACGTGCAGCTGGAAAAGCGATTATAATAAAACCTTTCGAGTTTCTGTTGCTCATCTATCGAATATATTGCGTTTGGTAAAACAATTTTATCAGTAATTAACCCAAATAATAAAAACATTTATTTCGACAAAGCCACTTATTTATTTGTTGTTTACAGTTCTCTTTTAGTTGGTACTCGGTGCTTAGACCGAAAGAGTCAGCAATATAGAAGTGAGCCCACTTTTTACAGTACGTTTATATGAACGTAGTCAGTCCATATTATATATATCAGTGCTTCGCCTACTGAATTACAGATAGGATCAAAAGTCGACAGGTGTTTGATGTAAAAAAAAGAAAGTTTTAGTTTGCCCAACACTAATAGTAGGTATTAGGGACAGAGAAAAGATTACAGATATTGTATTACCACCTATTTCTATTCCATACATTCATTTAAAAAATCCACTGAATTATGATTGATTTTATATAGACCTTATTAAGTTTAAGTTCAGCGGATTGCAGTACTTAAATAAAAAAGATAAAACTATAGAAAAGTGATCTAATGTTATTGTAAAAAAATCCAATAGTATCAGCGGTTTATGTTATACATTTCAGTGCTATACGGATGCATAAGAACAGTTACAGTTTTATGTGTAGACTTTATATTTTTTTGGATATCCTTAATGCAATGCGAATGGGAGCTATACAAATATAGGAAAACAAATTACTACTTGTGAAGTTGTATATGGTTTTGCTGTTATCGCAGTTGCAATGTTGGCGGTGCTACAGACATCAGGAGGGAAATCCTATATATCCAAAATAAAAGTTTTAGAAAGTTGTTTAGAGCTCAGCACTTAGCATAGCATTTAGTCAAAAGCCCAGTGTTGAAGAATCGACATAAATAAAATAAAAACAAAACAAGTACTACTACCACACCAATCATTAATATAACAACTCTCAAATTTTGCATTGTATAATCAGCTTGAAAGTATTGCATTTATTTATATGTACTCTAGTTTAAAAATCATGTAACAGTTAACAACTTTGTTCTTATCAAATAACTTTTTGCATATGAAATCAATACATGTAAAGCGGGATTCAGTTAGTCTAAATTCCTGCTAGTACAGTTCAGACAAATCGTCAGTCATCATTTGCGTTTAGTAGAGGAACCTTGAAATTAAAGAGGCAAATAAATAGTTTTATGAGTTCAATTGAATTGTGCATTTTTATTCTTTTGTTTATTTTTTTATTTTTTACAAGATCTGAGTTTGAATCAGTGCAGTGCCCATAAAAAACGTGAACACCCAGTATCTCTTCTACTTCTGTTAATAATTTAGTCACAAAAATCAGTTCAATATTTAAATATTTGCTAGGTTGCGTATTATATGTATATTGTATATATCGTGCTTTTTATATTAAGCAAACGAACAACTAAACTAAATTAACATAGGCTTAAATCTCATTATCAAAACAGATAACGTGTAAATTTCTATTTAAATCAATACCATCGATGTTGCTAGTACATCGATGGCCGTTGGCGATGTCAACATCGATGACGAACATCGATGCTCTGCTTCGAATTCCTAGCACTAGCATAGATCAATATATATATTTTTCGCGGTATATTATCGGTCGTAAATATCTTTGCATTAACCCACAAATCAATACACTTACTTTGCGAACATTGGAGATCTTCCCACATAAAAAATTACGACGTATTTTGGTACCATATCCGTAATGTACATAGGCCATGTTGTATTTCTGTAGTTTGCCTGCGTTGATCGCTGTTCCTATTGTATCCTCCGTTCTTTGCTCTTATTAGCCAAATTTCGCTGTCTGTCCTATGTGCCTCCCCTCCATAGATTTCCGTTGCTTCTCGTTCGTAAGGCTTCCTGATCCTGAGCTTTCTCTGGCAATAATAAATCGATTCCCAACTCTTGCTCTGGTTCCACTGCAGTTTCCTCTATTTGTTCCAATGTCTACTTTAACGATTCTACTTATCCTTTAAACATTGAACTCAAGCGTAAACACTGTAATCAAAAGTTGCAAACCCTATACATCAAGCGCAATGCTTCATTCGCTCACAATATTCAGTACTTGTGCTATGGAGAATAGAAGAATTTTAAAAACTTTTATTATTAATGATTCTAAATTAAATCATAAATACAAGAGGAATAGCAACCGAATCGTTCGGGGTTTGCAACCAAGATCTCCGCTTTCCAGGTGACTGCTCTTAAGTCTGAGCTAACGAGACAGATGCTTATGCTCTGTCATCTTGTGTTTCTTAATTTTATCTAGCTTATTGAGACACAGTTGCTTTCAGCTGGCTTGTGTTATATTACGGAGATAGTCAGGTATATGTTACAAGGCCTAGACTGGCTGTAATAAAATTCAGAATTATCAAAAGAACAGTTTATTTGTGATATTGTCCCATGGTGGACTCGAACTTGAAATGTTTAGAATCGGTCAGATCGAATAGAAGAATTTTAAGGATAACTTTTTTACTTTTACGATTCAAATTAAAATTATTAAGAGGAGTCAGTACTCAGCAAAAGTTTCAATGTAGATACCAGCAAGACTGCAGGCAATAAAATTTTATGTACGTAGGTTTGTGTCCTCTAAGTGAGAAAATTCATATAAAGTTAGTCTAGACCTAGACCAGACACCATAGTAGAGACATCTAGCGTAAAAGACAGAAACCCAACATTCGACATTTAAGACGAGAAATGAATATTTGCAGTTCAAATAAATCGAAATTTTTTAACGAGAATTAACTCTGCTAATTTTTTTTATTTTTTTTCAAACAATTGTTAAATATACTGCTTTGGAGATAGGGCTCGATAATCGTTAGGATCTGTTGATAGAGGGGTAATATGTCTAGAATTAAGGATACCTTCCATCTTAACCATTACTGTAGTTCCTCAAACGTCAATCGGGCGCTCTGCGATTTCGCAGACTTCACAGCCGCATCCCAAATGCCCCCAAAATGAGTCGACCTTAGTGGTATATGGTGAAATACGATAGAATTGGATAGCCGGATTGCAAGAAAAAACCGTGGATAAATAAAACAAATAGGAAAATGAGAATTGAGTTCGCTAAAACAAATTTTCATGAGGTTCAAAGTTTTTGGGATACTGTCATTTTTAGCGATACGTGTAAGTTTGAAATATTTAACTCATCTCGGAAATAATTTGTCTGGAGAAAGCCAGGCAATGAGTTCAACAAAGATAACCTGCAACCAACCGTTAAACATGGAGGTGGTGCTATTATGGTACGGGGTTTTATGTCGGCGGCTGGGGTTGGAAGCCTTCATTTCATTGATGGAATGATGGCTCAATATGCTTATATCAATATCTTAAAGCATAATTTAAAATCCACTGCAGAAAATTTAGGATTAGGAAATAATTGTGTCTTCTAACAAGACAACGATCCTAAACATCCTGCCAGAAAAACGAAGCTAGGAAAACCTCCTCAGTCGCCGGACATGAATCTCACAGAAAATTTATGGGCAGAATTAAAAAGGTTGTTAACTCAGCATAACATTTTCAACAAAAGTTGTTTTACCATAAAACAACATCTTCAAGAAGAGTGGAACAAAATAAGTCCCGACTTAACAAAAAACTTTTGCAATCAATGCCTAACAGACTGAAATGTGTATTAAAATCCAACGGTTATCCAACCAAATATTAAAATTTAATTTATAGTGTTGTACAACTCCGGATATTTTTGTGTGCTTTGTTTTATGTATATAACTGGAAATGCTAATTTATTTAAATTTTTGAATTGTTCTTTTTTTTATAAAATAACTCTAATAAATATGATTTCTTAAAATCTTTTTTAAGCTGTAAATTTTTTATTCTGCCTAAAGTTTCCACCCCCCCCCCCCCCCGCCCCCCGGTGTGGTTTCGGGTGCACTGGGGTGGGCTATGCCTACCCGTGCCCCTACCTAGTGACGCGCATGCCCCCTGCCACCACCCCAGAAACCTTCCTTTAGGAGTTGTGGCCAGTTGAAGATTTCTCCAATGTTCGTGAACCTTAATGTGAATACATAAATGAATAAAACTTTAGGACCACTAGGTTTTGTTTATTGTTACCTTATTAAATAGCCAAGAAAAGTAGCTGTCGAAAAGTGTATTACTCTGTATTTTTTAATTAAGCATCTTTAAATTATTCTCAAATATTTCCAAAATTATGATTTTTTTACACACATATTTCATAAATACTGTCATTGTTCGAACCACATTGATTCGAATATATTTTCATAAACAGAAAATTTCTAAAAGGAAACATGCTGAAAACAAGGCATAATATTTTTAGTAAACATATCTCTAATCTGATTACTATTAAGCAAAAACCATGTACACCACCCATCATAGCCATGTATTTGTCATCTTCATAACATATTGCACAAATACAACATAAAATTATAACCTCAACGAGCAGATCAAATAAAAATTATTTCCATTTGTTAGATTCGTGATAAAAAACAATTCCTGAAAAGGGAACATATTAAAATATACCATGCTAAAATTAAGTTCTGAAAAGATAATAAATTCAATCTAATTACAATTTTCCTAAAAATAGGTAAAACAAAAGCATGTGTTGTCATGTAGCATACAATGCATGGCACAAATATAATCAGATCAAGCCGATCAATATGTAACTCTATCATTATCATCATTACAAGTAATATCCAACGGGAATTTCTTCGCTACGTGATAGAGAGAATATTTTTTGCGAAAATAATTAAATTTAACACAGCAGCATATGTTGCTCTAAAGTTCTTGTTGCTATGCATTTTTGTTCGTTGTTATGCAAATTTTATCGCTAGTACCGTAAGATCACAGCTGCAATGCCAATTCTTGCAATCATGCGCATCTGCTACTCCATCAGTGGTGTCGTGTGCAAGCAAGGGCTATATAAACGACAAGCTGACTAATCTAGATCTCTCTTTTTGTACTTGGCATCGCTTGGGGTAAGGTGGCTAGTTAGGGACTAACATTTATATCGGGTATCGACTGATATATAACTTTTAACAATTAACAAAACACTTTATTTCTGGTCTCGACGGAAATAAAGAATCTTGCTTCGGGTCTCGACTGAAGTTAAGATAATTACTAACATTCACTTTAAGTCGGGTCTCGACTGACTTAAAGAATATTATCTCGGGTCTCGACTGAGATAATCTTTTACTAACCAAACACTTTATTTCTGGTCTCGACGGAAATAAAGAATCTTGCTTCGGGTCTCGACTGAAGTTAAGATAATCTTATTAACAGTAACACTTTATTTCTGGTCTCGACGGAAATAAAGAATTGTTCTAACAAAACATTAGAACAAAGGGTCTTAACATTAGCTTAAAGCCAATTTCCTCAAGTGCCAAGGTGGAGATCGGTGAGTACCAGTCACTTGTAACATTTTAATACTTATTCATATATCTATTTGACTATATTTTAACTTATATATATCTATATTATACATCTCGTGTGCAGATCTATTTTACACATATATTTTTATTACACTTTTTGACGATCTTATATTACAACTTGGTGCTAAGTGTTTTCAGTGTGATACAAAAATCTCAGACCCAAACTTATGTATAGACTTTTGTCTCAACATGTCTATTTCTGAAAATCGTATATCATTAATCGGTGTCAATTAGTGTGTTTTTTAGTGTGAGTTGATCTCTGACCCAACAGTTTAAATAATCCTGTCTTAATACGATTGCTCAAGTTATTTAAGCTAAGTAAGTGTGCCAGTGTTTTGAAGTTAAGTTATTTTAACTTTGCTCTATATTAACCCTATACTGAATATCTATTTATATATTTATTATAAACAATCCTGTAAGTATGTTTCCCTAAACTTTTGAATCGTTGACCTGAAAACTTGATATATAATCTGATCTTAATATAATTAGTGGGCAGTCTTAAAAAATAAGTGCAGTATTTACTTGAAAGTTAAAATAAAGTGAATAGTGTTGATTCGTTGTTAAGAAATAGACCACTGATCTTGATCCAAATTTACCAGTGCATTCATTTCAGTCACTTAATCAAATTTGCGTGTGCGTTCTATTATCGAACAGTACATTTTATGGTCCTTCGAGCCGGATCTAAGGTCTAGTGTATTATCTTATCAATTGTTTCATTATGTCTGATCTTCAAAAACTTTTGGGCAACCAAGCCACTTCTGCAATAATCTTTCAAAAATCGTTCAATAACTACAACAAAACTGATGTAGAAAAACGAACGAAAGGTCTTATTTCTGAGCGATTAACCGCTCTAAGTGAAATTTGGTCAGAGTACAAGAAAGATCACTATACAATTATTCAAGCCACGCAGGCTTTGGAAGATAGTGAACTTCAAAAGTACGATTATTTCTCAAAGGATCAATTTTCAAATGTGGAAAATCAATACTTTACTTTTCGAGGTATTCTTAGGGATGCATTAGATGCATTCGAAACAAAGGTTGAACCAAGTCCAAAATCAGAACATGAAACTTCATCGTCTCTGAGACTACCTAGCATCACAATCCCAAAATTCTCAGGATCTTATGATTCTTGGAGACCTTTTCACGATCTTTTCAAGTCCTTGGTGCATTCAAATTCTGCGTTATCACCGGTGCAGAAATTGCATTATTTAAAGTCAAGTGTATCTGGGGAAGCAGAGCACTTACTGCATCAATTTCCTATGACCAACTCGAGTTATGACAGCGCATGGAAGATATTGCTTGAAAGGTATGATAATAAACGAGTCTTGGTAAATGCCCAATTGAAAGCACTCTTTAATCTACCTAAAGCAGCCCACGAATCAGCCAAGGCTATCAAAACCTTGCTAGATAAGTCTTCCGAATGTATCTTCGAACTCGAGGCATTGCAAGTTTCCACTAAGCAATGGGATGCATTTCTCATCTATATGGTAGTACAATGTTTACCAGCAGAAACGCACCGTGCATGGGAACAAGAGATCAATACAGCAAAAGGACGTCCCACTTTCGAATCCTTAAAAATATTTTTACAATCTAGATTTAGAATTTTAGAAGCCATAGTCGATACCAAACCGTCCCTAGCCAACACAAATGCTCAAGTCCCGAGAGCATCTACCCATTTCACTTCTTACACCCAAGCATGTCCTTTGTGCAAAGAGCAGCACCGTCTATTTAAATGTCCGAAATTCATACAACTCGATGTAGACAATAAATTCAAAATTGTCACATCAAATCAATTATGCAATAATTGCCTATCAAAGGGGCACAATACGAAAACTTGTACAAGTAAGTTTTCATGTCAGCGATGTGGAAGGTGGCATCATTCTTTACTTCATAGGAATAACGCCATTCCAAGGGTCTCGACCCAATTCAAGCCAAGGGAGCAGCAATCAGAAGCTCAACCTTGTAATTCTCCTTACATATCCAATAATACTCTTCATACGCTTTACGCAAAAAAGCAACATACCAAACAAGCACTGCTTGCCACAGCATTGTTAAACGTTCCTACAAAAAAGGGAAACATGTTGGTATTAAGAGCACTGATAGATTCAGGCTCTCAAGTTTCATTTGTAACCCAAGCCGCCGCACATAAGCTGCAATCATCCACTACAAACGTGGAAATTCAAATCACTGGCCTGGGAAAAACTGAAACTACAAATGTTCAAAAACAAACTACTTTGAACATTTATCCTTATTCAACCACAACTAAGGCAACCACAGTTACAGCCCTTATAGTGGATACAATTACGGACATTTTACCCCCTTCAACCATTCCAAACAAAGAATGGAGTCATATACATGAGATACCACTTGCCGATCCGCTTTTCTTTAAACCAGGAAAAATTGACCTGCTATTAGGAGCAGATGTGTACAGCGAAATTCTCTTGGAAGGTTTACGGAAAGGTCCTCCAGGAACACCAACTGCGCAAAACAGTACCCTCGGATGGATACTTTTCGGAAAGCTAAAAAATACATCCACATTCTTAACAGCATCTGCGTTAACAGCAAAGGCTCATTACGACGACGACACTTCACTGGATAAACTTTTACGTCAGTTTTGGGAAACTGAAGAAGTTAATACAGGAAGAAAGCTGTCTAAGGCAGATCAAGAATGTGAAGAGTTTTATAAAAAAAACTCATGTTCGTAACGCACATGGCCGTTACGAAGTTCGCCTGCCTTTCATCGCAGAAAGTCCCAGCCTAGGTGACTCTCGTGGTATGGCATTACGTAGGTTCTACAGCCTAGAACGGCAATTAGAACGAAATCCTGAACTCTATCAGGAATACAAAGCTTGTATTAACGAATACAAGTCATTAGGTCACATGACAGTGGCTAATAAGATAGTAAGCAATGAACAAAGCTACTATCTTCCTCACCATGCTGTTATCAAAGATAGCACCACCACAAAGGTTCGCGTCGTCTTTGATGCTTCGGCTAAAACGACTAATGGAAAAAGTCTAAACGAACAGCTACATACGGGTACAGTGCTGCAGTCTGAACTCCTTTCAATCATCCTCAGATGGCGAAAGTACAAATTCGCTATGTCTACTGACATAGAGAATATGTACAGGATGATAAAGGTACAACCTCCAGATCAAACCTACCAAAGAATACTTTGGAGGGATAATCAAAATGAACGTATTAAAGATTACAAATTAACCACTATAACCTTTGGAACCACGCCAGCTCCCTATCTCGCAATAAAAACGCTCAATCAACGAGCCATTGATGAAGCTGGCAAATTCCTCGTAGCTGCAAAGATGGTGTCTCGTGACTTCTATGTTGATGACCTTCTTACAGGCTCAGATACACAGGAAGAAGCCTTCCAAATACAAGATCAACTTATCAATCTGTTAATTTCCGGCGGATTTAATTTGAGGAAATGGGTTAGCAATTCTTCAGATTTACTATCTAGGATCCCCGAATCATACAGAGAAGTTGAACTTCCTTTGCGATTTGCAAGAGATGAGTCCGTAAAAACCTTAGGCATTCATTTGTTTCCAGGATCTGATTGCTTCACGCTACGATCCAAAAGGAAATCAGACTGCCTCTCTACAAAGCGTTCTATTCTTTCAGAAATTGCAACGCTTTT
This sequence comes from Dioctria rufipes, assembly GCA_963924295.1. NCBI lineage: Eukaryota > Metazoa > Arthropoda > Insecta > Diptera > Asilidae > Dioctria > Dioctria rufipes. Next base: position 221,911,700 of record OZ002740.1, on the reverse strand, counting down.
CGATCCACTTGGCTGGATATCTCCAATTATAAATACTGCTAAAATCTTAATGCAAGCTTTATGGCATGCAGGATGTTCATGGATTAAACCAATCCCGGCACACATTGTTAAGCAGTGGCGGGATTTCAAATCCGAATTACATCATATTAGTAGTATCAGCATACCACGTAGGTTTCATACTACAAATAACTTATCCACTATATCCTGGGCAGCATTAAAGCGCACCAAGAATAGAAATCAGCGATTCACAATCAAAGATGGTCCTAAAGTTAAAATAAAAGCTAACGGTCACTTTAAAATTATTCAATAAGAATTATGTTTTCTTTCCTTACACCATAGGTACTTATTTATTCATTCCCCTTCCCCCCTAACTTTGTCACTTCAACTCTCAATCGTTAGGTGGTTACCGGAAAATTATGTGCCTTTTAAAGGCCAAAAATTTCGTATATTTATAAGTACAATATCACATCGATCTAACTCTAGTTCTAGTAAACCAAGCATTCTATTTTATCCTGGGCAAATGAAGCCCATTTATACGAGCAATACAACCCCAAACCTTTTTCTTAATTAATTTCTTAATGAGTCAGTTCAAACTTACTTTTTTTTTAGATAAGTATCTTAAGGTTCATTACTTGAAAGACACTTCCAGTCTTTCAACGGGGGGCAGTATGTTCGAACCAAATTGATTCGAATATATTTTCATAAACAGAAAATTTCTAAAAGAAAACATGCTGAAAACAAGGCATAAAATTTTTAGTAAACATATCTCTAATCTGATTACTATTAAGCAAAAACCATGTACACCACCCATCATAGCCATGTATTTGTCATCTTCATAACATATTGCACAAATACAACATAAAATTATAACCTCAACGAGCAGATCAAATAAAAATTATTTCCATTTGTTAGATTCGTGATAAAAAACAATTCCTGAAAAGGGAACATATTAAAATATACCATGCTAAAATTAAGTTCTGAAAAGATAATAAATTCAATCTAATTACAATTTTCCTAAAAATAGGTAAAACAAAAGCATGTGTTGTCATGTAGCATACAATGCATGGCACAAATATAATCAGATCAAGCCGATCAATATGTAACTCTATCATTATCATCATTACAAGTAATATCCAACGGGAATTTCTTCGCTACGTGATAGAGAGAATATTTTTTGCGAAAATAATTAAATTTAACACAGCAGCATATGTTGCTCTAAAGTTCTTGTTGCTATGCATTTTTGTTCGTTGTTATGCAAATTTTATCGCTAGTACCGTAAGATCACAGCTGCAATGCCAATTCTTGCAATCATGCGCATCTGCTACTCCATCAGTGGTGTCGTGTGCAAGCAAGGGCTATATAAACGACAAGCTGACTAATCTCGATCTCTCTTTTTGTACTTGGCATCGCTTGGGGTAAGTTGGCTAGTTAGGGACTAACATTTATATCGGGTATCGACTGATATATAACTTTTAACAATTAACAAAACACTTTATTTCTGGTCTCGACGGAAATAAAGAATCTTGCTTCGGGTCTCGACTGAAGTTAAGATAATTACTAACATTCACTTTAAGTCGGGTCTCGACTGACTTAAAGAATATTATCTCGGGTCTCGACTGAGATAATCTTTTACTAACCAAACACTTTATTTCTGGTCTCGACGGAAATAAAGAATCTTGCTTCGGGTCTCGACTGAAGTTAAGATAATCTTATTAACAGTAACACTTTATTTCTGGTCTCGACGGAAATAAAGAATTGTTCTAACAAAACATTAGAACAAAGGGTCTTAACATTAGCTTAAAGCCAATTTCCTCAAGTGCCGAGGTGGAGATCGGTGAGTACCAGTCACTTGTAAGATTTTAATACTTATTCATATATCTATTTGACTATATTTTAACTTATATATATCTATATTATACATCTCGTGTGCACATCTATTTTACACATATATTTTTATTACATTTTTTGACGATCTTATATTACAACTTGGTGCTAAGTGTTTTCAGTGTGATACAAAAATCTCAGACCCAAACTTAAGTATAGACTTTTTTCTCAACATATCCATTCCTGAAAATCGTATATCATTAATCGGTGTCAATTAGTGTGTTTTTTAGTGTGAGTTGATCTCTGACCCAACAGTTTATATAATCCTGTCTTAATACGATTGCTCAAGTTATTTAAGCTAAGTAAGTGTGCCAGTGTTTTGAAGTTAAGTTATTTTAACTTTGCTCTATATTAACCCTATATTGAATATCTATTTATATATTTATTACAAACAATCCTGTAAGTATGTTTCCCTAAACGTTTGAATCGTTGACCTGAAAACTTGATATATAATCTGATCTTAATATAATTAGTGGGCAGTCTTAAAAAATAAGTGCAGTATTTACTTGAAAGTTAAAATAAAGTGAATAGTGTTGATTCGTTGTTAAGAAATAGACCACTGATCTTGATCCAAATTTACCAGTGCATTCATTTCAGTCACTTAATCAAATTTGCGTGTGCGTTCTATTATCGAACAGTACAGTCATTTATTTCAAAGACTTTCCGCACCCCAATACCTGTATCAGTTTATTAGCACATTCAAGCCAGATCATAAAATTTGCATACAAGCAATAATCACAGGTGTGCCAATAAACCTCCAGTGCTGAAACTGATACAGGTATTGGCATGCGGTTTTTTTTCCAGTGATAAAGGGTGGTAGAGACATTAATAAGAATTAACAAATTTTTGTTACATGGAAGAAATTTTTTGAAATAAATTACGGTATTTATGAGATTTGTGTGTAAAAATATTAAAATTTTGGAAATATTTGAGAATAATTTAAAGATGGTTAATTAAAAAATAGATACAATCCTGGTACTTTGTGCAAGTTGCTTTTTCTGGAACAATTTCCTCGATGGATATTAATTATTATGAAATAAATGCGTTTGTTAAACGTACAGATTATTCCAACGACTATAAGATGATACAGGTGCAGTAATTATTATCTCCCTGAAAAACTGTCCCTGTTCGAGTGCCAAATGTTGAAATGAAATAGTTTTTGCACTTGAGAAAACAATAAAATAAAGATCTAGCTATACTTGCACGACGATGTTTATTGTTCAAAGGTTCAGAGAGAGAACAGCCAGATTACAATGTTTGTTGGTTATTTCACTGAACTAGAATTAGGAAATTGACAACATTACAATTATAACAAATTAACAAGTTTTGTTTTATAGTATACTTCTGGCGGTAAATTTAAATTTAATGAATTAGAATAAAATGATTATTAGAAGGCATTACAATTAATATAAGACATTAATTGGAAGTATAACGAAAATGATTATTATTAGTTATGACGAAACAAACCGAACAAGGCGATTATTTTATTTTTTGTATTTAATAATTTTGAGTTGAATCGTAAAAGTAAAAAGAACAATTTAGTTTAATTAAGACTAATTACGAAAAAATTCCAAGATAATTTGGTAAACTTGAAGCAGACGAAATTTCACATATTAAAGGAAAGAAAAACAATTTTAAGAAAATCAAGGTGAAGTCGAATATAGACTGATAACATTTAAATGAAGCGGCTATGTAGAAGACCAATGCTACCAATTGGAGTGAAGAAGAAAAAAAAATGATGAAGTAAGAAAAGTATGTTCAATCAACGACGCCAGAGAATTAAGAAATGCAATAGAGTTGGCCTTGAACTGGTGAGCGGTTTTCTAGAATAAATTTAAGGGATTATTCGAAGCAAAAAATAAACTGGCATTCAACATTATACGTATGTATGTACATATAAAATCCCTCTAAGAAATTTCAGCTCTCCAGTTCACCGCACTTTCATGATATCGTATGAAGATGGAGCAAAATGCCTTCCAACATTATACATATATGTATCCAATCCATTTTACAGTACCAGAATTATTTCTATCTGCATTACAAAAGAAATAAAAAAACTTATAAAAATGAGTATCATATTTGGCATGAGACGTATCAAATGAAACATGTTTTGCAAAAGATGTTAACTTTTATTGCCGACAATTTTTTCTCGCACTTCTTCTAATAACTGCCACATAAACACGAAAAAGTCTCGGCCAAGAGTCGAACAGAGTTTTTCTCAAGGATACAAAATTCATAACGTTATCGCCGTTAAATTTGGATGCAGAGAAAGAACTTTTGGTTAGGAAATTTCATTCGTTGTTTGTCAGTTTTATGTCGTTAAATGTAATTCGATCCTATTTAGTAAATTTTTAATTTTATTAAGATAATTTCAGCGTATTAAGAAACATAATAAAAGGTGATGTGACAAATTTTTAATGTACCCTGGAGACTAATATCATCACTACTTAATGAAAGAATCCCTCATAAGAAAACAAATATTTCAGGTTTCCTATTGCAAATTTATAGAGGAGAGAAATTCATGTGGAGAGGATGGAGCCCCTCAGAGCATCTTACATTAAAGCAATTAAGTTCCACAGCAGGATGTGTACAAATGAGAATCACCACATTTTCATTATCTTTCAGGGGAACTCAATTCAATGCTAGACAAATTGTGTTTATATGTATGTCTATTTACATCATATTTATTATATTAATATAAATATGATGTAAATAGACATACATATAAACACAAAGTATGAACAACATCAATTAATAAAGCAATCGAATGTAGTCTGCTCCGTCTAATAAATATTTATAATACAAACTACCTTTTTCCCGCGAACTCGTCTGCGTGGAAATACAATACAATACAATACAAAAATACTTTATTGAAAGACCCTGGCCAAGGCCACGTCCATAAACGGTGGGTACATAGATCGACAGTAGTTACTTAATTATAAGCAGATACTTTAGCAAAATAACCAAAAATAATGTAATTAACAAATACTTAAAGTGATTGAGTAGGTACTCAAGTAGGTAGAGATAATACATCTAACAGCCAGTGTGGCAACTATAGGTATACATACATAAGAAGAAATTATATAGAGACTTAAGACCTACAAGGAAGAAGGTTTAACTAACTTACGAATTATAACAATAAACAGCAGTGGGCGTCAAACTCATCAGTCCTAGCTAAGCAATAAACTAAAGAAGAAAATTCACAAATTCAGAACTTCAATCGGCCCAAATACCGGCCTTGAATCTGGCAATTATCACAAAGGTAAAGCTAGTATAATTAATTACATGGTTACCTATTCTTATTTATCCAAAGCAGCAACCCAAGGCTACTAGAACAAAAATAAAGATTAAAAATTTTAAGTACATACGGTTAACAAATTTCAATAAACCGCAGCTGCAACATAAGATTACCAAACAGAATAATAAATATTAAGATAGAAAATTCAAAGTAAATACTACGGTTAACAAATTCAATGCGACCAATAGTTATTCATCCAGATAAATAGAGTAACTAATAATAAGAGGTATATAGATTATATACATATATATACTCTGTGTCCAAAAAATAAGGTGACATTGAATTTATATTGAAAATTCTTTATTTATTCTTCCAAATCAATTTCATCGCCTTCAAAGTAATCCCCTCCCGATGCAATGCACTTATGCCAACGGATTTTGCAATCTTCGAAACAGTTGAAAAAGTCGATTTCAGGGATGGCCTTCAGTTCTTTCCTCGGCGGCTTGAATCTGCTCTATCGTCTCAAAACGGTGTCCTCGGAGCGGTCTTTTGAGCTGAACAGCCAAAAGTCGCACGGCGCCAAATCAGGTGTATACGGTGGTTGTGGAACGATATGACTCGAGTTTTTGGCGAAATGGTCACGAAGAACGAGTGCAGTGTGAGACGGCGCATAATCGTGGTGCAAAAACCAAGAGTTGTCTTTCCACAATTCCGGCCTCTTTTGGCGGATAGCGTTACGTAAACGACGCATAACGTTCAGATAATATTCCTTGTTGACTGTTTGACTCGGGGGAAGGAACTCGGAATGCACAACACCACGATTATCGAAAAAAATAGTCAACATCACCTTGATTTTTGAGCGACTTTGGCGCGGTTTTTTTGGTCTCGGCACACCCGCACGATATTCGCTCGATTGATCGGTCGTTTCAGGGTCGTAAGCATAGATCCAAGTCTCGTCTCCAGTGATCATGCATTTCGTCTTGTCAATGTAGTCAGAAAGCATTGTTTCACACAATTCAACGCGACGCCTTTTTTTGCAAAAAAATCAATGATTTCGGTACCAGTCGAGATTTGACGCGTTTGAGGCCCAAAGCATCCTTCAAAATGGTATTGACTGAGCCTTTCGATATGCCAATATCATCAGCAAGGTCTCTAATGCTTAATCGACGGTTTTCAAACACCAAATCTTTAATTTTTTGGACGTGAGCTTCGTCGGTTGAGGTTGATGGTCGCCCAGGGCGCTCTTCGTCTTCGACACGTTCACGGCCTGCTTGGAACTCACTATACCACTTGTAAACATTCTTTTTCGACATAGCCTCATCACCAAAGGCTTTCTGCACCATTCTCAACGAATCCGCAGCAGAAAATTGATTCCGCATACAAAATTTAATGCAAATTCTTTGCTCAACAAATTTCGACATCGCAAAAAACGAGAAATTCACTTTCAGCAGCTCACAAAACGAAGCGTATCTCAAACACTAATGAATATTTTGACGTGTGATTTGGCAAGGATGTCAAAGACAGTCCTACCAACCTAAAAAAGAAACCAATTCGCCAACTCCTTTGACGCGCGCAGTTTAAATTCAAATGTCGCCTTATTTTTTGGGCACAGTATATATATATATAGATTATACAAACTGTAACGCGACTAAAGGAGCATTTACAATGGCAGAGTCGAGTGGAGTCACCAGATTGCATTGTCTTTCCTTGTCTCAAGCTTGCACTTTAATGTAATTTCTTCGCGCTTCCCACCAGAGTGGATTTCACAGAGTAACACAGATTTGAAAAATTCCTAATCTCACGTTGGTGAGATGATGAGAGCAAATGCAATCTGGTAACTCCACTCTACTTTGCTATTGTAAACGCTCCTTAAAGTGTAAGGCCGCCCACAGATTGGCGAGCGGTGAGCGTTAAGCGGTGCGCGATACGCGGCAAAGTTTTCACATTGATCCGCTTTAGATTATAGTTGCATCGTAACTTTTAGTGCATAATGGTGTCAAGGCTTATGAGAAAAATGTTATTACTCTATAATTAACGGTTAAGGAGATTGATTTTAGCAAGAAAACGGAAAAGGCTAGCAATTTGTAAAATAAATAGGCAAGTGAATTTAACATATTGTATGAAGATCTTCGCAGAAATCCTGAAAATTTTTTTGAATTTCTACGAATGTCAATTAAAACTTTCGATTACATTTTAACAAAACTTAAAATTCACCTGCAAAAACAAACTTGAAAAAGCCAATAAGTCCAGAGGAAAGACTTTATATAACACTAAGGTAGGTAAAAAATAAATTGAATTTATTAGAAGAAAAAAAAAACAAATTCGTGTACTTTTCAAAATGCTTTAAAACTCAAATAAAATAAAAATGTTTGGTCAAAGAATTAGTTCAATGTCACAGAACTTTTTGTTAATTGTTCACCTCGTATGTATACAAAGTTTGTGATGTTGTGCTGAGCTTTGCATTATTTGGTACTCTGCATGTAAAAAAACGCAGTTGGATAATTGTTGAGATGCGTGTTTTTTCTTGTATGCTTCTAATATAGTATTTTGGATTGTTCCTCGAACTTCCAAATTATCTATGGGATCCAAAACTTCCATTTACGGCATTAAGCTCATAATAAATAAATAATCCGGGTTTTTTTTTTTTAAGAATCTTTCCCTTTTCCCACTTCTGAACGGCATAAGTCCAATATCTAAGTACATCATATCAATATCCTGCTGAGATTTCCTTTTATTATTGCGACTCTGATTAATTGCTTGGGATGACGGGAGAGAAAGAGAATTTGCAACCGATAGAAGAATTCGGTGTAGATACTACTTCATTTCCACATTCAATATCTTTGTCGGAAACATTGACAGAAGGTAAATTTCCAGTAATTATGCTCGGTTCAAAGACATATTTAAGGAATTGCATGGCATTTAAGAAATGCAATTTTGTCTTGTAATTCACATTTTCTGCATCTGATTTATATTTCGGTATATTCTGATTTTCTAACTGAAACTTATCATTTAGATTTTTCCATTTTGCTTCAACAACACCACCTAAAATAAAATATTTTTTATATCAACAAAAGAAGACAATGAGATGATATTGGGTTTCAGATATTTGTCAACAGGAAAATCTTCTAAGAACTTAGCAACAACATTGAAACTTGGTGCAAGCACTATAGATAGTTCATGAGACTTGTAAAATATTATGGGAAGGACTCGTGGAAGAATTTATGCCTGTTCCTACTGAGGATCATCGATGGAAATTTCCAAATTGTATTGGGTCCATAGCCGGAAAGCATTGTCAAATAAAATGTCATCCCAAGAGTGGCTCTGTTTACTTCAACTATATGAAATACTTTTTAATTGTTCTGCAAGGAGTGGCAGATGCAGATAAAAGGTTCATTGCGATTGAGTTTGGAGCCAGAGCTAAACAAAGTGACAGTGAAACATTTGCTTCAACAAATCCTTTTAAGTTAATTGAAAGAAATCAATTCAAAAAAGTCCGTTACCAGGAACAAATATCGAAGCTCGCTACGTATTAATAGGCGATGAAGCCTATCCCCTTATGCCCTACTTGTTGTGCCCGAAATTTAAACGGGGTAAAAGAAAATTTCAACAAACGATTGTCTATTGCAAGGAAAAGTATTGAATGAACGTTTGGTGGACATCGAAGTTTCTCTGGATCGAACAGAAATTATAATCAAATGTTGTGATATCAAAATCACAACCTCATTTACAATTACTTACGTCCTATGGATTTTCCTAAAATCCATAAACATTCATATTGTGGTCCCGAAATACCACACCGTGCATTTCCAATATATTTCCCTATGCCTAAAATAACAATTACTTACCCCCCATAGATTTCTGTAACAAGCGCAAATTATCATACCATGCATATATAAATTTCTTACCCCATAAATTTTCATAGATTTCCTAAAAAAATGCATAAATGCTCATATTATCTACCGCCATAAATTTCTGCTAGCATAAATTGCCCACTTACAAAAATAAACAAAAACGCCTGCTCGACATTTTTGTATACAGCATAACTCATCGAGTTAATGTACTGCATATGCCATATCGGTCGAAGTTTCAAGTGCAAGATCGAATTTCAACATCCAAGCCAAGAAATTAACAAAGGCAAATGTCTTGCCTGATTCTTATATTTCCGGTTTCATTTTACTTTTTTTGTCTGATTGGTCAGTTAAGCGAACCAATCATAAAAAGTATTATATACTTTTTGCTGACGCAAGGGCGTCAGCTATTTGGATGATAATAATACCCACCTGAAAAGAAGTGGAAGTTCAGCATAGACACTCAAGAGGTGCATACGTGGGTCTATCGGGAAAGTCTTGTATAAAATCAAAAGTCTTGTATAAAATCTAAAATCTTGTGTAAAATCTAAACTTTTGTTTAAAATCCAAAGTGTTGTTTAAAATCCAAACTCTTGTTTAAAATTTAAAGTCTTTTTAATAAATTGTTCAAGATCTGCGTGTGTTTTTTTTTATCAAGAAAAGTTTGGTTCCTTGGAGATTTGTGGCCCATACAACCAAAAGGAGGCCCTACCTGAACTTTACCCCTAAGCCTAAGCTGCATGTATATTGCACAATGCTGTGTTTTTTGAAATTATGCAAAGAAAACACTTTTGTTCATTATATGTCAATTCCTGTAATTGACATATAATGATCTACGTTTACAAATCACAAATATCGTCGATTCCGATAAGCAACATGGACATTTGTGGTGTTCTGAAAATTTCAAAATGGTGGTGGGTAGTTAGTGTAGCGATAGAAAGATATATCATTGGTTATCATTCATTTTTTAATCATCAAATTCACTAATTTAACAAAGTTTACTAATTTCACGCTTAAAATTAAATTTAGCACAATTCAAATTTCAATTTCCTTAATAAAAGTAAAACAAACAAAAAAATCTACTCAAGTATATTTTTACCAACTGACATACGCATGCAATTTTCTAATTCATTCCTTATCTATGTAATTGTTTAAAAATTTCACTCTTAACTTAAATTAATTGTAATAATTTATTTCAGCTAAATCTTTATCGTTTAGACATGTCTTGCCAAAGATACCATATAGGCATATTTTTGACAAAATGTCACCACAATAAATTACAATTTAACACACCTAATAAATGCTGAAATGAAGAATGATTTTGATTAGTTAAATTTCAATTTGTTTGGTTAATCTGTGACCAGTAATTATACCCTTATGGCATGCGATTACCTTCGTCCCGTAACCTCAAATTGTTCAGAAAATGAATAAAATAATTACCTTTTGATGATTATTAGAACAATAAATTTGTTATAACACCAACTTATTAACTTCCTTTGCTGATCTGTGTAATCCACAAATTGAAATGACTACAAATTTGGAGCCAGAAATTTCATTCAACTTTAAGTCAAACTGATGAACAATTTTTATAAGAAAAATTTTCTAAGTCCAGAAAATATTGAAGCACTATTGAAATCCAAAAAAAACCACTTGCATATAGAGTAAATTATGACCAACTTGGCATATTTTAACTGAATGACAACTCGAAAGAAAAAGAGATCGAATGAAGGAATGACACGCCTTTTATAGACAGATTTGTTTCAATTTCACTATCCAAATGTGAAATTATCAAAATATTGCCCTTTTGTATATAAATTAAGACTTTTGATTATTATTGGTATATGCCAAAATGAATTTTACATTTTTTGGCATGTTTAGCATAAGGATTTAATCTTAATTTTCTTGATTTCTATTAATTTTTGGGAATTTCTGGTCTACTTTATCGACGCGCCATTTTTAGTTCATTCCAAATAATTCCTCTCATGACTTTTGCTGTTTTGTCTTGTTCGCACGGTACTTCTCTTTCGCACTCGTTAGTGTGAATAGTAATTATAAAAATCGCGAATTACGCGAATCCCGCGAAAAATACTGCGAAACGAATGCGACCATTAGGATCGCGCGAAGATTCTACCCCGGATTAGCACGTCAAAATGTCATGGGAACATGAAGTTTCGCCGTGTTTTCAAATCGAGAAACGTCAAACGCGCACGATTGTTTTTTCATTAATTTTATTAATTTAATAGTGGTTTTGTGTGGTGTGTGCTGTTTTTTCATCGCTGGATACCATAATCTACAGGTAATGTACAACATTTATTGAATTTATTTTGGTTTTTTTAATGTTTGTAAGATTGGTGGACATCTGTGCAGGTGAGCTTGTTTTGGGTGTTTTCTCACCTGAAATGTCCACTCATCTTCTACATGTACTTTTGTTTACCTAGTTGATTGTTCCTTTGCATGTTTAATTAGATATGTGCATGTTATGGCATTGAAATTATACATAATTTCCTGCCTTCTATGTTGTTTTTTTTTTATTGTTTACATGTACAAAAAAAAAACGCCTTTATTGATATATCGCTAATTTTTTATTGTGAAGTTCAGTGTTGCTATTCATTTTATTTATACTTCATCTATTTTCTCGTTTTAGATCATCGAGGGATCTTTGCACCTGTGGCATACTCCAGGTGCCGGTAACTTGCGTTGCATAATTTCATTTCTAATTTGATAAATTCCCCCTTTTTCTTTTCAGGTTCGTCGAACACTGTGACACAAATGGATGGTGACAGTGACATGGGGGGCGTTCACTGCCACTTTGGTAGCGTAGTCGTTGTCGTAGTGTAGTTCTGTCACACCGACTATGATCGACTATCCTCCTGAGCGTAGTCGAATGTAGTCGACTATTTGGTACATTCAAAGTGCGGAGTGAACGATAGTCGTAGTCAAGCGTAGTCGTTTACTGTCAAATTTGGCGGAGTGAACGCTCGGTAGTGACTCGTAGTCGACAAAAAGTCACTATTTCGGTGCCAGTGAACGCGCCCATGGACTAGTATAGGCATAAAAAAAGAGTATTTTCCAGGAAATTCAAATGAAATTGCTACAGTTCACTCAACTGGACCTGGCGGTGTGCGATGAAATCCTACTTTGGGAGAAAAAATAAGAGACGAATTTGCTAATTATTTCCTACATTTTCAAAATTCTTGTATAAAAACATAATATATTGTAGCGAAATCTGGAATTCTGGTTGGTGAAGTGCTCCCCGCGATGAGGAAAAAGCTGCAGTTTTCAGAGTCAATATGAAGATAGACATAGCAGCACGTCTGAGTGAGGAGCACTGAAACAAAAACCACAAGAGATGGCGACACGTCCCTTTCGGACTCTCGGAAAAGTCGACCTGGCAGGCCTTTTTCCTGAATGTAAGCAGAAGCCGGAATTCAGCAACGTTGTTGGAAAGAGAGTCTTTTGTTCAACACTGAAGTAGTGATCGTCGTCCAGTAGTGAGCTCCAAAACCAAAAGTCGAATATTTTTTGCCTTTTTGAATTGTAAAATTAAGTTGTAGTACTTGAAATTGCAGTGTATTAAATTAAACAAAAGTAACCAAGTGTTAAATTTTTACAAATTCGTCGGCTCCAGCTCCAAGCATAATTTGTATAATCACCCGGGTGGCAAAACACAGAACAGAGCCACCCAACGGGCCCATCTGCTCCCGCTACGCTTGCAAATAAGATAAGTGACTCAATTTATGAATTTGATTTTTTTCTTTTGTTCTTTTACAAAGTTTTTTTTCTTTTGAATTAAAATATTTGGCGACACCAAATATTTTTTTTGGTGCGAATTTGTATTAGGACGTGGTTTGTTTCAGAAATTTTAACTTCCTTTATTCTTTTTGCGGAAATTGCACAAATTGGCTCAGCCACTAAAACATCCGCCGTCTGCACAATTATCTCATCAAAGCAATTCGAACCATTAACATTCTTTTTGTTCGAATCCATATGCGGCTGCTTAGAGCGATTAATGTGACGTGATATTTTTGTTTATTTAACCAAGCAGAATTCTTAAAAGAAATATCGGCTCGAGACTTCGTAAGAACCAAGAGAGGTTCCGATTTATATTTCTCCGTTAGGAATAGTTATCTTCGAGTGCTTTAAATCGTAAGACTTGAGTAACGGCTGTTTGAAACTGAATACCAGTATTAGAACCCCGTAACACGAACAAAGGAGGATCCGGATTGAAATTTTCTTGCAAAATTCTCGGCCCTTCTAGCCGTTTCATAATTATCATCAGAAGAATTCGCCACAGGAACAAAGAAGCGTCGTGATTCGAATTTTCTAGTATTATCAGATTTTCTTTTTCTAGCTTTATTTGCACATCGAGAATTGGATATCGGATTGAAATTTTCTTGCAAAGTTCTCGGCCCTTCTAGCCGTTTTTTTTAATTATCATCACCAGATTTCGTCACATGAACAAAGAAGCGTCGTGATTCGAATTTTCTAGTATTATCAGATTTTCTTTTTCTAGCTTTATTTGCACATCGAGAATTGGATATCGGATTGAAATTTTCTTGCAAAGTTCTCGGCCCTTCTAGCCGTTTTTTTTAATTATCATCACCAGATTTCGTCACATGAACAAAGAAGCGTCGTGATTCGAATTTTCAAGTATTATCAAATTTTCTTTTTCTAGCTTTATTTGCACATCGAGAGTTGGATATCGGATTGAAATTTTCTTGCAAAATTCTCGGCCCTTCTAGCCATTTTTTTTAATTATCATCACCAGATTTCGTCACATGAACAAACAAGCGTCGTGATTCGAATTTTCTAGTATTATCAAATTTTCTTATTCTAGCTTTATTTGCACATCGAGAATTGGATATCGGATTGAAATTTTCTTGTAAAATTATCGGCCTTTCTAGCCGTTTCTTAAGTACCATCACACGATTTCGTCACATGAACAAAGAAGCGTCGTGATTCGAACTTTCTAGCATCATAAGAATTGTTTTTCAGTTTTGTTCGCATATTGAAATTTTCTTACAAAATTATTGGCCTTTCGAACCGTTTCTCAATTAGCATCACAAGATTTCGTCGCATAAATAAAGAAAAGTCTGATTCGAGTCTTCTAGCGTTTCCTCCTTGGGGAATTAAGTGAACATTCGCTATTAGAAAACTCATCGTCGCAATTTTCTCCCCCGGCGCAAGTGCCGACGGTAAATCGACGAAATTCTCATTCACTTAAGTTGCCAATTGTCGACGACAAATCAACAAATTCCCGGGACAGCGCAGATCAGTGGCATCGGAAAGTGAGCTTACAATTGTTTACTTTTATTGTCAGCTTCTGTTAAATCTCCTATTCTCATACTGACCCTTAGGCAATTACAAGTCAGAAGCCCTAACGTGAAAAGAACTCGAAAGTGCCGACGGTAAATCAACAAATATTCTCATCTGCTTTAGTTGACAATTGCCGACGGCAAATCAACAAATTCCTTGCTTTGAACCCCAACGTGCCGCCTGCAAATCTCAAAACATCGCAATAAGCGAACACAGTGGACAAAGCGAACAACTTTCTTTCACGTTTAATTGTCCTCGGTTATAACCCCACGGCCCACGGCAGAAGTAAGCAGGTGAAACGAAAGTCTCCGTGGTCTGACTCCTCCCACCTTCTTGATAAATAATCAAATCAAGAAAACTTAGCTTTCCTTACAGAGGAGGCGGGACCCAGCCAAGCTGTTATCCGGACAAACGCGGCGGACTTTAAGCTCAGTCGAGGCACTCCAAGCGAAGCTCTTCATTTTTAGAATAACTCCCCACACCGAGTCATTGATCGTTAAGTTCAGCCGAGACATTTTTTTTTGGTGAAACTTTTCATCTAAAACACAATTTCCCCATTACCTCGGCATCAAGTTATCTAGTGTTGGGTTCAGTCAAGTCACTTTGGATAAAGCTTTCCATTTCTAGAAAGCTTTCCCACTATCTCGGAATTGATTAAGTTGGTTGATTTGAGTTGAGGCCCACTAAGTGGAACTTTCCCAGTGCTGGAAACGCTTCTCAATTTTTCTTTCAGCCTTATTCACTAGATATCTAAGCTCTATTAAAACACTCGACAACCAAGTTTACTACGGATAGTAAAGGGCTCCCTCGTCACCGCTCGGCCGGAGCTACTTTCTACGCCGAAAGGCGAACGAAGTATTATAACTGCTACAATTGGTGTCAAGTGTGGGGTAGTAGGAAATATCCCTGCCGATATTTATCCCCATCCTGATAATTTATAAGACAAATAAAAATAAAAACAAATCTCTAATTTGCAGCTTTACATTTCTTTCATTTAAAATTTTATGAATTCCTACATTTTTTTTGTAAGACAAATAAAAATAAAAACAAATCTTTAATTTGCAGCTTTACATTTCTTTCATTTAAAATTTTATGAATTCCTACATTTTTTTGAGTTTTTAGTTATTAAATTTTAGGAACATTAAGTTACATAGAGATTCTCCTTTCAGCTTTAACACTTTATATTCGTAAGCTTTTGATTTTTTTTTTGTTTCCGGCGTAACAATAAATAAATAAGAAGTAAGCGAGGCATAATAATCGTGTCTGGTTCTTGGTGTTGAGTCTTTAGTGCTGTTTCGCATTCATATTAGTAACAGTACTGGGAATTCAGACGGATCGCTATTTAGTCGTTAATAGCATCTTTCCTGAAGCGAAAAGACTTCTTTTGCAATAGAACTTAAGTGTAAAATACATAATTGAATACGTTTAGAAAAACGAGAAAACCCCTCGTAGAGGAAGTTTTAATTAGTTAATAAGGCATATCTACTCGTTTTATTTTTATTTATGGACTTCTCGGAATACGGAAAGTCTCAACAAGATCGTACCTAATTCTTTAGTTCGAGTTTTGTTCATGTTTTTTTTACATATTACATTTCTTTTTACAAATAATTTAACTTCTCCTGATTTAGAAATTAAGTAATTTTGAGCTTAGAATTCCCAATTTTGAATTTTAGTATACAAGTTAAGCTCATACCTTGAATTTTTGAATTATTATTATTCTTGTTACTTTCAATTTGAGCCGAAATTTTTATTTCTGCTATAGAAAACGAACCAAGCTCGAATGGTGTTTAAATACAAGGACATTCGAATCTGAAATTGTTACTGCGTGTCTACGCCTTTACATTTTCCTTTAATTAAATAGACTGTAACAGATTATCGGTCACAGTTGCGTGAGCCTAAGTCTACTGTCCCTTATAATAGCCCTAGACTAGGTGAAATGGATGCGGAGCAATTGAAGGAACTGAAAGAGGAGATGAAGGCTATAGCGGCCTCGTTGGTAAGGAGCGTCGTTAGCGAATTAAAGGAGGAAATAAAATCTGAGCAGTCTTCCTCTATGGCAGTAATAGAGTCGGGATTAGCTGAACAAATTGCCAATCTCTCAAAAAAAGTGGACGATTTGGACAAGACGCTGAACGGGACAGCATTTGTCAATCGCGTCTTTGAGGATTTCTCTCCTCCGACATATACTTCATCCCCAGCGGGTACTACAACATCAACAACGACGTCAGTGAATACAACTACTGCTTCGTCTTCAATTCCAATCCACTCGTCATTAATTCCGGCGACCACTTCTGAAACACCTGGCCGCATTCCTTTGTCTACTATGCCTGCAATTGCTCCAACTCATTTCCCTATATTCCCGTCGGCTCAAACGGTACAAACGTGCAATCAGCCCCTGCAAAGAATTCCAAGTTTGAACAATCAGCCTACCGGGTACTATTCCACTTACCCAAGTCATCCTCCACTAACTTTTGGGCTCCGTCATAGGTCAGAGCCTCCCCCTAGTAGGCCAGTCATTCCAGTCTGCAACTCGGCTGAACTGCGTTATCCAAGCGGCGACCTGCCTCAGCTGCCTAGCACTAATATTTCTCAAAACCCCCCTTTATCCACCACTCGAAATACGATGTCTACCCACTCTGGCTCTGGAACTCTCGTCTGTAATATTTCCCCGTTTGATGGTACGGTGTCCTGGACAGACTATCGCATGCAGTTTGAAATAGTAGCACGCCATAACAATTGGTCAGAACAAGAAAAGGCGGCTGCCATGGCAACGCAGTTACGAGGTAATGCCCTGTCCGTATTGAGTATTTTTCCTCCGGGACACCAAGTTCAATACGATGAATTGGTTGGAATACTGGAGCAGAGATTTGGCGTGGACTCTTATTCGAGTCAAGTACAGCTTTGCGGAAGAACGCAAGGCGTAAGGGAGAGCTTTGCCAACTTTGCACTGGAGCTGCAGAGATTAGCCACGACCGCGTTTCCCTCCTGTCCTCCAGATGTTGTCGATAGGATGGCCGCTCTGCGATTCCTGGAGGGACTTCGTGAAGACGAGTTGCGGACATTGGTTAAAGTTCGAGGACCCAAAACCTTACATGAAGCTGTTAGTGCCGCCCAGGAG
This sequence comes from Dioctria rufipes, assembly GCA_963924295.1. NCBI lineage: Eukaryota > Metazoa > Arthropoda > Insecta > Diptera > Asilidae > Dioctria > Dioctria rufipes. The sequence continues at coordinate 221,894,296 of OZ002740.1, read as the reverse complement.
TTAGCTCCCAGCATAAACACTTCGAGATACTCCAGAGCACATGTAGCACAAGCACAGCCTCCGCAATATAATTATGGACGACGTAAAAGATATGCAAGAAATACTCGACCTTGCGCAGAACTGGATGGTCAGAGATCTTCCGGCGGACCTAGTATTAACACAATTTCGAATCCACCTGGGCTTTTTAATTCTTTTAGGCCAGCATCAAGTGCCGAGGTTCCTTCTCTTGTCTCTCTCAACTCGGGAAACCCATCAACATCGACTCAGGGGGCGCGAGTCGACGAACATCTCTTCTGCCCCAGGAAATGCTTACGACCTTGCTAAGTCCCTGGAATTAAATCTGCCGTCTACTACACAAGAAGGGTCGAGCAACATATCTCAGGATAGTCGCCACGAAGCAAACTTAGAAGTAACAGAAGTAACTATTCAGGCCGTCGGTCTATCTAAGAATAGCCTGACGATCAAAGGTCTGATAAACGGTAAGCCTTCTGACTTTATTTTAGATACTGGAGCGACCGTATCTATCGTTCATCCATCCTTTTTAAGTCATTCATCTCTAAAAAATCTTCAGAAGTCGAATATTGTTATAAGAAGTGTTACTGGAGATAGCATCAATGTGTTAGGGAAATTGATAGTGGATATCCATCTGAAGAAAAGTAGATTTCCACACGCCGTATTGGTCGCGAACATAGAGCCTGTGTGTATACTCGGCGTGGACTTCCTTGATTCGAACCAGTGCCACTTAGATTTCAAAAGAAACCTTCTTCAGCTCGGCCAAGTGACTATTGCCTTGACCAAGCCCGATTATGGACAACTGGGAATTTTCCTTCCAGAGAAGGTTCTGCTAGCTGCTCGTAGCGAAACGATCATTCCCGTAAACTGCAATGGGGTATTGCCCGAGGGCCCAAGCTTATTAGTAGATTCCAAATTTCAGTCTGAGTTACCATACGGTGTAATTGTAGCCCTCATTTTAATCAAATCAAAATCAAGTCAAGTGCCAATAAGGCTAGTCAATTTGACAACAAGTGATGTTTTCGTTCCCCGCGATACTTTTATCGGACAGCTTGAGCCTGTTTCCATTTCAACTGCGAACACACTAGATTGTGATGCAGGGCGAGAGGACCTTACAAAAATCCTCGACGGAGTTGAGGAGGAACTGTCTAAAGACGAGAAACAAAACTTACTGGCATACTAATGGACTATAGAGATATCTTCTCCACGGGACCTAGCAATACTGGGCGGACAAGCATTACGAAACATCGGATCGATACGGGAGAGGCGAACCCTTTTAGAATACCACCTCGTAGAATCCCCCTAGCAAAAAAGACTGAAGTCGACCAACTAGTACAGGAAATGGAGGAGAACGGCATTATACAAGCGTCTAACAGCCCTTGGGCCTCCCCAGTAGTCCTAGTTAAAAAGAAGGATGGAACAACTAGATTCTGTGTCGACTACAGGCAGCTTAACGACATAACTAAGAAAGATTCTTACCCACTTCCTCGAATAGACGATACCCTGACTTCATTCGCAGGATCCACATGGTTTTCTACGCTTGACCTGCAGAGTGGGTATTGGCAAGTGGAAATGAACCCAGAAGACAGGCAAAAGACAGCGTTTCGTGCTGGCAATGGCTTGTGGGAATTTAATGTAATGCCTTTCGGCCTCTGTAATGCACCAGCTACATTTGAACGTCTGATGGATGGTGTTTTTCGAAGCTTAGGTGCAGATACGGCCTTAGTGTACTTAGACGACATAATCGTCCATGGCCGTAGCTACGACGACCACCTTGTTAATCTGACGAAAGTGTTCGACAGATTACGTGCCGCCAATCTTAAGTTAAGCCCAAAGAAATGTCACCTTCTTCGTCGACAAGTTAAATATTTGGGGCACGTGGTCTCCGGAAGAGGACTCCAAACCGACCCAGATAAAACGGAAGCCATTAGTTCTTGGCCAACCCCAAAGAACAAGAGGGATATTCGAAGTTTTCTTGGTCTCGCTTCCTATTACCGGAGGTCTGTGCACAATTTGTCTACAATCGCGAAACCCTTAACGGAGTTGACAGAGGAGAAAAGAAAATTCGTATGGGGAACAGATCAGCAAGAAGCTTTTAATGATCTAAAGTCTCGTTTAATCTCTCCTCCTATACTGGCATTCCCTCAACTCGAAGGTGAATTTATTTTGGATACTGATGCTAGCCAAACAGGGCTTGGAGCCGTGCTTAGCCAAGTTCAAAACGGTACGGAGAACGTGCTGGAATATTATAGCAAGACACTCAGTAAGTCCGAGAGAAACTATTGCGTGACTCGAAGGGAACTGCTAGCTGTAGTACGAGCGACTAGTCACTTCCACCATTACATTTTTGGTCGAGCATTCAGAATTCGCTCTGACCATGCTTCTCTCCGCTGGCTGTTGAATTTCAAAGAACCAGATGGGCAATTAGCAAGATGGTTGGAGAGATTACAGCAGTACCATTTTACCATCGAACACCGGGCTGGTAATAAACATCTTAACGCGGATGCTCTCTCGAGACGCCCTTGTCAGGAATGCAACCACTGCGAGCAAAAAGAGCAAAAGGAGCAGGGAGGTACAGTAAATCTTATATCGTCGGAAGTTTTAATAGATTTGGCCGCTGAGCAAGATAAGGACCCTGTTCTAAAAGTAGTAAAGTCCTGGATAGTAAAAGATCAAAAGCCTTCAAGAGAACAAATACTCTCTGAAAGTCCAAGCTTGAAAGTCTTCTGGGCAAAATGGCAATCATTACGCATAGTAAATGATGTTCTCCATCTTACGTGGCACGGTGACGAACAGTTCCTATTGAAAGTCGCGCCAACAAGTCATGTCAGTAAGATCCTCCACGATTTTCACAATAAACCAGAAGGGGGTCATTTTGGCATTCGCAAAACAACAGAGAAAATAAAAGAGCGCTGGTTTTGGCCAACTCTGCAAAGAGACGTTGAAATATGGTGCGCAAAATGTCACATTTGTCATGCTAAGAGAGGCCCCTCCAGAAAAACGCGTGGAGAACTTCAAATCTATAACGTAGGGGCCCCATTCGAGAGACTAGCGATTGACGTTTTAGGGCCACTACCTAAAACCGAAAGAGGCAATAAGTACGTCGTTATTGTAATGGACTATTTTACAAAGTGGCCGGAAGCGTTCGCAGCTCCCGATCAAAAGGCAGAAACAATAGCGGATGGCTTAATTGAAAATGTCCTTTCCAGGTTCGGTATGCCTTTTCAGTTGCACTCGGACCAAGGGCGAAACTTTGAATCAGAAATCTTCCAAAAAGTACTACAACGCTTCGGAATCGAAAAGACTCGAACGACTGCCCTCCATCCTCAATCGGACGGAATGGTAGAGCGTTTCAATCGGACTCTACTTGAATACCTTTCGAAATTTGTCAATAACAGCCAGTCGAATTGGGATCAATTCCTCCCACTAACCCTTCTAGCTTACCGTTCCGCTGTACATGATAGTACCAAATTCACGCCTGCGCTTCTCAATTTTGGCCGTGAACTTAGGCTTCCCCCTGATATCACCTACGGCCCTGTGCCCAGATCTTCACCGACTTCCATAGGAACCGCGGGGGAATATGCTGAGAAATTAGTACAATCACTTGGAATAATACACCACCAAGTTCAAAAAAACCTAACTCTCTCTTCTCAGCATATGAAAAATCAATATGACCTTAGGGCCCACCCTATCAAGTTTGCAGAGGGCGAAGAGGTGTGGATATATAACCCGAAACGTCGGAAAGGAAAGAGTCCCAAGCTTCAACGAAACTGGGAGGGCCCCGGTACGGTATTATCTTGCTTAAACGATATCCTCTATAGAGTGGAGTTCCCTGGAGGTAAAACAAGAAAAATACTTCACGTAGACAGATTGGCCAAATTTCTGCCCGGGAATAACGCCCTTAATGACACATTCCACGCTAGTGTAGACACATATAGAAATGAGATTAGTGAAATTGCCCCCTGGCTAAAATATTCAAAAAATGTTGCCCCAAAATTGCTCGCTAAATGTGGCTTCGAGCCAGGAAAAGGTCTTGGGAAAAATTTACAAGGAATAGAAAAGCCAGTTTCTGTGAAATATCGGCCGTCACGCATGGGCTTCGGGTCAAACAGCCATACTAGTTGAATTCGTTGCACACCCTATAACCAATGCACCTACGTGTTGCTCTGACTGTATCATTAAAAAAAAAAAAAGAAAAGAAAAGGAAGAAGAAAAAGAGTCAGACACCGGCCTTAGTTGAATTTGCTGTGCACCTAATAGCTAAGGCACCTGCGTGTGTTGTGGTGACTTTAAAAATTAACAAAAAAAAAAAGAAAAAAAAAAACTTAATTTTAGAATGTTTCTCATCCAGCAGCACTGCCCTACGTCATATCCTGGTACTCATTATTTCATACAGCCAATACTTATACTAACTTCAGAGTTTAAGACGGGTGATGGCTTATATTTGACAAGCGAGTTGTCACTACAAGTAGCTAGCGGAAGCCTACACTTCCGAGGCTACGTAAGGAAAACCGCGCAAATATATGCCGGACAATTCCATGTCTGCAGCCCCTTATATTTGACAAGCGAGTTGTCACTACAAGTAGCTAGCGGAAGCCTACACTTCCGAGGCTACGTAAGGAAAACCGCGCAAAATATATGCCGGACAGTTCCATGTCTGCAGCCCCTTATATTTGACAAGCGAGTTGTCACTACATGTAGCTACCGGGAGCCTACACTTCCGAGGCTACGTAAGGAAAACCGCGCAAATATATGCCGGACAATTCCATGTCTGCAGCCCCTTATATTTGACAAGCGAGTTGTCACTACATGTAGCTAGCGGAAGCCTCCAATTCCGAGGCTACGTAAGGAAAACCGCGCAAAATAGATGCCGGACAATTCCATGTCTGCAGCCCCATTATATTTGACAAGCGAGTTGTCACTACATGTAGCTAGCGGAAGCCTACACTTCCGAGGTTACATGAAGAAAACCGCGCGAACTAGAAAATTAGACGACGTCATTTGATTGACAATATAACAAAAACTCTAACACACCTAACCTGACCTAGGGTAGTACGACGTATGAAAGGGCTGTAAAGATGACATAATCTTTGTTTGTCACTACTCAGAGAGCCACCACGATGACATGCGTGCCTCTGGGATAGCACAATGAGGAAAAAGACCGGGTGGATGGCACTATCTTTATTTGCCAATAATCAGATGGTCACTGCGATAACGTGCGTGCATGTAGGAACTCAGTGAATGCAACCTGAACTAGATATACCACGGTTTCCTAAAACGAAATACTATACCTATTGCTAGCTACAGTGCAAACATTACGTCCAAATAGGCGCAAGCTATGGTTACCAACGGGGACCATGGCAAATATGTAAATCCATCGAAACATGTGAGCGGCCACCGGTGACACAGGCCGGTCGACCGACTCTGTTAATCCCGGGGGAGTAGAGCCCGCCACATTCACCGCAATACTAACTAGAGACTAATGATAAAATGAAAATAATTGAAGCCTTAATGTAAATAAATTGTTAGAGAGCCATACTAACCTTCTCTTTAGCAGGTAAACGATACAGTTGGGAAACAGGATTCTTCATCAATAAGGCAATGATGAACCGGAGATGGAATTTCCTGTTGAGATGTAGACACAGACCTACCGAATCAGATGCTTGGATATAATAAGTTTAAATCTTTTGCTCGTTTTCTTATAAAAGGTCAAGATACGACTCTCAAATTCTTTTTCTTTCCAGATACTCGGTCGGAACTTCGAGTCTGCAGAAGGGGGCAGTGTAGCGAAATCTGGAATTCTGGTTGGTGAAGTGCTCCCCGCGATGAGGAAAAAGCTGCAGTTTTCAGAGTCAATATGAAGATAGACATAGCAGCACGTCTGAGTGAGGAGCACTGAAACAAAAACCACAAGAGATGGCGACACGTCCCTTTCGGACTCTCGGAAAAGTCGACCTGGCAGGCCTTTTTCCTGAATGTAAGCAGAAGCCGGAATTCAGCAACGTTGTTGGAAAGAGAGTCTTTTGTTCAACACTGAAGTAGTGATCGTCGTCCAGTAGTGAGCTCCAAAACCAAAAGTCGAATATTTTTTTCCTTTTTGAATTGTAAAATTAAGTTGTAGTACTTGAAATTGCAGTGTATTAAATTAAACAAAAGTAACCAAGTGTTAAATTTTTACAAATTCGTCGGCTCCAGCTCCAAGCATAATTTGTATAATCACCCGGGTGGCAAAACACAGAACAGAGCCACCCAACGGGCCCATCTGCTCCCGCTACGCTTGCAAATAAGATAAGTGACTCAATTTATGAATTTGATTTTTTTCTTTTGTTCTTTTACAAAGTTTTTTTTCTTTTGAATTAAAATATTTGGCGACACCAAATATTTTTTTTGGTGCGAATTTGTATTAGGACGTGGTTTGTTTCAGAAATTTTAACTTCCTTTATTCTTTTTGCGGAAATTGCACAAATTGGCTCAGCCACTAAAACATCCGCCGTCTGCACAATTATCTCATCAAAGCAATTCGAACCATTAACATTCTTTTTGTTCGAATCCATATGCGGCTGCTTAGAGCGATTAATGTGACGTGATATTTTTGTTTATTTAACCAAGCAGAATTCTTAAAAGAAATATCGGCTCGAGACTTCGTAAGAACCAAGAGAGGTTCCGATTTATATTTCTCCGTTAGGAATAGTTATCTTCGAGTGCTTTAAATCGTAAGACTTGAGTAACGGCTGTTTGAAACTGAATACCAGTATTAGAACCCCGTAACACGAACAAAGGAGGATCCGGATTGAAATTTTCTTGCAAAATTCTCGGCCCTTCTAGCCGTTTCATAATTATCATCAGAAGAATTCGCCACAGGAACAAAGAAGCGTCGTGATTCGAATTTTCTAGTATTATCAGATTTTCTTTTTCTAGCTTTATTTGCACATCGAGAATTGGATATCGGATTGAAATTTTCTTGCAAAGTTCTCGGCCCTTCTAGCCGTTTTTTTTAATTATCATCACCAGATTTCGTCACATGAACAAAGAAGCGTCGTGATTCGAATTTTCTAGTATTATCAAATTTTCTTTTTCTAGCTTTATTTGCACATCGAGAGTTGGATATCGGATTGAAATTTTCTTGCAAAATTCTCGGCCCTTCTATCCGTTTTTTTTAATTATCATCACCAGATTTCGTCACATGAACAAAGAAGCGTCGTGATTCGAATTTTCTAGTATTATCAAATTTTCTTTTTCTAGCTTTATTTGCACATCGAGAATTGGATATCGGATTGAAATTTTCTTGTAAAATTATCGGCCTTTCTAGCCGTTTCTTAAGTACCATCACACGATTTCGTCACATGAACAAAGAAGCGTCGTGATTCGAACTTTCTAGCATCATAAGAATTATTTTCAGTTTTGTTCGCATATTGAAATTTTCTTACAAAATTATTGGCCTTTCTAACCGTTTCTCAATTAGCATCACAAGATTTCGTCGCATAAATAAAGAAAAGTCTGATTCGAGTCTTCTAGCGTTTCCTCCTTGGGGAATTAAGTGAACATTCGCTATTAGAAAACTCATCGTCGCAATTTTCTCCCCCGGCGCAAGTGCCGACGGTAAATCGACGAAATTCTCATTCACTTAAGTTGCCAATTGTCGACGACAAATCAACAAATTCCCGGTACAGCGCAGATCAGTGGCATCGGAAAGTGAGCTTACAATTGTTTACTTTTATTGTCAGCTTCTGTTAAATCTCCTATTCTCATACTGACCCTTAGGCAATTACAAGTCAGAAGCCCTAACGTGAAAAGAACTCGAAAGTGCCGACGGTAAATCAACAAATATTCTCATCTGCTTTAGTTGACAATTGCCGACGGCAAATCAACAAATTCCTTGCTTTGAACCCCAACGTGCCGCCTGCAAATCTCAAAACATCGCAATAAGCGAACACAGTGGACAAAGCGAACAACTTTCTTTCACGTTTAATTGTCCTCGGTTATAACCCCACGGCCCACGGCAGAAGTAAGCAGATGAAACGAAAGTCTCCTTGGTCTGACTCCTCCCACCTTCTTGATAAATAATCAAATCAAGAAAACTTAGCTTTCCTTACAGAGGAGGCGGGACCCAGCCAAGCTGTTATCCGGACAAACGCGGCAGACTTTAAGCTCAGTCGAGGCACTCCAAGCGAAGCTCTTCATTTTTAGAATAACTCCCCACACCGAGTCATTGATCGTTAAGTTCAGCCGAGACATTTTTTTTTTGTGAAACTTTTCATCTAAAACACAATTTCCCCATTACCTCGGCATCGAGTTATCGAGTGTTGGGTTCAGTCAAGTCACTTTGGATAAAGCTTTCCATTTCTAGAAAGCTTTCCCACTATCTCGGCATTGATTAAGTTGGTTGATTTGAGTTGAGGCCCAGTAAGTGGAACTTTCCCAGTGCTGGAAACGCTTCTCAATTTTTCTTTCAGCCTTATTCACTAGATATCTAAGCTCTATTAAAACACTCGACAACCAAGTTTACTACGGATAGTAAAGGGCTCCCTCGTCACCGCTCGGCCGGAGCTACTTTCTACGCCGAAAGGCGAACGAAGTATTATAACTGCTACAATTGGTGTCAAGTGTGGGGTAGTAGGAAATATCCCTGCCGATATTTATCCCCATCCTGATAATTTATAAGACAAATAAAAATAAAAACAAATCTCTAATTTGCAGCTTTACATTTCTTTCATTTAAAATTTTATGAATTCCTACATTTTTTTTGTAAGACAAATAAAAATAAAAACAAATCTTTAATTTGCAGCTTTACATTTCTTTCATTTAAAATTTTATGAATTCCTACATTTTTTTGAGTTTTTAGTTATTAAATTTTAGGAACATTAAGTTACATAGAGATTCTCCTTTCAGCTTTAACACTTTATATTCGTAAGCTTTTGATTTTTTTTTTGTTTCCGGCGTAACAATAAATAAATAAGAAGTAAGCGAGGCATAATAATCGTGTCTGGCTCTTGGTGTTGAGTCTTTAGTGCTGTTTCGCATTCATATTAGTAACAGTACTGGGAATTCAGACGGATCGCTATTTAGTCGTTAATAGCATCTTTCCTGAAGCGAAAAGACTTCTTTTGCAATAGAACTTAAGTGTAAAATACATAATTGAATACGTTTAGAAAAACGAGAAAACCCCTCGTAGAGGAAGTTTTAATTAGTTAATAAGGCATATCTACTCGTTTTTTTTTTATTTATGGACTTCTCGGAATACGGAAAGTCTCAACAAGATCGTACCTAATTCTTTAGTTCGAGTTTTGTTCATGTTTTTTTTACATATTACATTTCTTTTTACAAATAATTTAACTTCTCCTGATTTAGAAATTAAGTAATTTTGAGCTTAGAATTCCCAATTTTGAATTTTAGTATACAAGTTAAGCTCATACCTTGAATTTTTGAATTATTATTATTCTTGTTACTTTCAATTTGAGCCGAAATTTTTATTTCTGCTATAGAAAACGAACCAAGCTCGAATGGTGTTTAAATACAAGGACATTCGAATCTGAAATTGTTACTGCGTGTCTACGCCTTTACATTTTCCTTTAATTAAATAGACTGTAACAGATTATCGGTCACAGTTGAGTGAGCCTAAGTCTACTGTCCCTTATAATAGCCCTAGACTAGGTGAAATGGATGCGGAGCAATTGAAGGAACTGAAAGAGGAGATGAAGGCTATAGCGGCCTCGTTGGTAAGGAGCGTCGTTAGCGAATTAAAGGAGGAAATAAAATCTGAGCAGTCTTCCTCTATGGCAGTAATAGAGTCGGGATTAGCTGAACAAATTGCCAATCTCTCAAAAAAAGTGGACGATTTGGACAAGATCCTGAACGGGACAGCATTTGTCAATCGCGTCTTTGAGGATTTCTCTCCTCCGACATATACTTCATCCCCAACGACGTCAGTGAATACAACTACTGCTTCGTCTTCAATTCCAATCCACTCGTCATTAATTCCGGCGACCACTTCTGAAACACCTGGCCGCATTCCTTTGTCTACTATGCCTGCAATTGCTCCAACTCATTTCCCTATATTCCCGTCGGCTCAAACGGTACAAACGTGCAATCAGCCCCTGCAAAGAATTCCAAGTTTGAACAATCAGCCTACCGGGTACTATTCCACTTACCCAAGTCATCCTCCACTAACTTTTGGGCTCCGTCATAGGTCAGAGCCTCCCCCTAGTAGGCCAGTCATTCCAGTCTGCAACTCGGCTGAACTGCGTTATCCAAGCGGCGACCTGCCTCAGCTGCCTAGCACTAATATTTCTCAAAAGCCCCCTTTATCCACCACTCGAAATACGATGTCTACCCACTCTGGCTCTGGAACTCTCGTCTGTAATATTTCCCCGTTTGATGGTACGGTGTCCTGGACAGACTATCGCATGCAGTTTGAAATACAAGAAAAGGCGGCTGCCATGGCAACGCAGTTACGAGGTAATGCCCTGTCCGTATTGAGTATTTTTCCTCCGGGACACCAAGTTCAATACGATGAATTGGTTGGAATACTGGAGCAGAGATTTGGCGTGGACTCTTATTCGAGTCAAGTACAGCTTTGCGGAAGAACGCAAGGCGTAAGGGAGAGCTTTGCCAACTTTGCACTGGAGCTGCAGAGATTAGCCACGACCGCGTTTCCCTCCTGTCCTCCAGATGTTGTCGATAGGATGGCCGCTCTGCGATTCCTGGAGGGACTTCGTGAAGTCGAGTTGCGGACATTGGTTAAAGTTCGAGGACCCAAAACCTTACATGAAGCTGTTAGTGCCGCCCAGGAGTTAGCTCCCAGCATAAACACTTCGAGATACTCCAGAGCACATGTAGCACAAGCACAGCCTCCGCAATATAATTATGGACGACGTAAAAGATATGCAAGAAATACTCGACCTTGCGCAGAACTGGATGGTCAGAGATCTTCCGGCGGACCTAGTATTAACACAATTTCGAATCCACCTGGGCTTTTTAATTCTTTTAGGCCAGCATCAAGTGCCGAGGTTCCTTCTCTTGTCTCTCTCAATTCGGGAAACCCATCAACATCGACTCAGGGGGGCGCGAGTCGATGAACATCTCTTCTGCCCCAGGAAATGCTTACGACCTTGCTAAGTCCCTGGAATTAAATCTGCCGTCTACTACACAAGAAGGGTCGAGCAACATATCTCAGGATAGTCGCCACGAAGCAAACTTAGAAGTAACAGAAGTAACTATTCAGGCCGTCGGTCTATCTAAGAATAGCCTGACGATCAAAGGTCTGATAAACGGTAAGCCTTCTGACTTTATTTTAGATACTGGAGCGACCGTATCTATCGTTCATCCATCCTTTTTAAGTCATTCATCTCTAAAAAATCTTCAGAAGTCGAATATTGTTATAAGAAGTGTTACTGGAGATAGCATCAATGTGTTAGGGAAATTGATAGTGGATATCCATCTGAAGAAAAGTAGATTTCCACACGCCGTATTGGTCGCGAACATAGAGCCTGTGTGTATACTCGGCGTGGACTTCCTTGATTCGAACCAGTGCCACTTAGATTTCAAAAGAAACCTTCTTCAGCTCGGCCAAGTGACTATTGTCTTGACCAAGCCCGATTATGGGCAACTGGGAATTTTCCTTCCAGAGAAGGTTCTGCTAGCTGCTCGTAGCGAAACGATCATTCCCGTAAACTGCAATGGGGTATTGCCCGAGGGCCCAAGCTTATTAGTAGATTCCAAATTTCAGTCTGAGTTACCATACGGTGTAATTGTAGCCCGCATTTTAATCAAATCAAAATCAAGTCAAGTGCCAATAAGGCTAGTCAATTTGACAACAAGTGATGTTTTCGTTCCCCGCGATACTTTTATCGGACAGCTTGAGCCTGTTTCCATTTCAACTGCGAACACACTAGATTGTGATGCAGGGCGAGAGGACCTTTCAAAAATCCTCGACGGAGTTGAGGAGGAACTGTCTGAAGACGAGAAACAAAAACTTACTGGCATACTAATGGACTATAGAGATATCTTCTCCACGGGACCTAGCAATACTGGGCGGACAAGCATTACGAAACATCGGATCGATACGGGAGAGGCGAACCCTTTTAGAATACCACCTCGTAGAATCCCCCTAGCAAAAAAGACTGAAGTCGACCAACTAGTACAGGAAATGGAGGAGAACGGCATTATACAAGCGTCTAACAGCCCTTGGGCCTCCCCAGTAGTCCTAGTTAAAAAGAAGGATGGAACAACTAGATTCTGTGGCGACTACAGGCGGCTTAACGACATAACTAAGAAAGATTCTTACCCACTTCCTCGAATAGACGATACCCTGACTTCATTCGCAGGATCCACATGGTTTTCTACGCTTGACCTGCAGAGTGGGTATTGGCAAGTAGAAATGAACCCAGAAGACAGGCAAAAGACAGCGTTTCGTGCTGGCAATGGCTTGTGGGAATTTAATGTAATGCCTTTCGGCCTCTGTAATGCACCAGCTACATTTGAACGTCTGATGGATGGTGTTTTTCGAAGCTTAGGTGCAGATACGGCCTTAGTGTACTTAGACGACATAATCGTCCATGGCCGTAGCTACGACGACCACCTTGTTAATCTGACGAAAGTGTTCGACAGATTACGTGCCGCCAATCTTAAGTTAAGCCCAAAGAAATGTCACCTTCTTCGTCGACAAGTTAAATATTTGGGGCACGTGGTCTCCGGAAGAGGACTCCAAACCGACCCAGATAAAACGGAAGCCATTAGTTCTTGGCCAACCCCAAAGAACAAGAGGGATATTCGAAGTTTTCTTGGTCTCGCTTCCTATTACCGGAGGTCTGTGCACAATTTGTCTACAATCGCGAAACCCTTAACGGAGTTGACAGAGGAGAAAAGAAAATTCGTATGGGGAACAGATCAGCAAGAAGCTTTTAATGATCTAAAGTCTCGTTTAATCTCTCCTCCTATACTGGCATTCCCTCAACTCGAAGGTGAATTTATTTTGGATACTGATGCTAGCCAAACAGGGCTTGGAGCCGTGCTTAGCCAAGTTCAAAACGGTACGGAGAACGTGCTGGAATATTATAGCAAGACACTCAGTAAGTCCGAGAGAAACTATTGCGTGACTCGAAGGGAACTGCTAGCTGTAGTACGAGCGACTAGTCACTTCCACCATTACATTTTTGGTCGAGCATTCAGAATTCGCTCTGACCATGCTTCTCTCCGCTGGCTGTTGAATTTCAAAGAACCAGATGGGCAATTAGCAAGATGGTTGGAGAGATTACAGCAGTACCATTTTACCATCGAACACCGGGCTGGTAATAAACATCTTAACGCGGATGCTCTCTCGAGACGCCCTTGTCAGGAATGCAACCACTGCGAGCAAAAAGAGCAAAAGGAGCAGGGAGGTACAGTAAATCTTATATCGTCGGAAGTTTTAATAGATTTGGCCGCTGAGCAAGATAAGGACCCTGTTCTAAAAGTAGTAAAGTCCTGGATAGTAAAAGATCAAAAGCCTTCAAGAGAACAAATACTCTCTGAAAGTCCAAGCTTGAAAGTCTTCTGGGCAAAATGGCAATCATTACGCATAGTAAATGACGTTCTCCATCTTACGTGGCACGGTGACGAACAGTTCCTATTGAAAGTCGCGCCAACAAGTCATGTCAGTAAGATCCTCCACGATTTTCACAATAAACCAGAAGGGGGTCATTTTGGCATTCGCAAAACAACAGAGAAAATAAAAGAGCGCTGGTTTTGGCCAACTCTGCAAAGAGACGTTGAAATATGGTGCGCAAAATGTCACATTTGTCATGCTAAGAGAGGCCCCTCCAGAAAAACGCGTGGAGAACTTCAAATCTATAACGTAGGGGTCCCATTCGAGAGACTAGCGATTGACGTTTTAGGGCCACTACCTAAAACCGAAAGAGGCAATAAGTACGTCGTTATTGTAATGGACTATTTTACAAAGTGGCCGGAAGCGTTCGCAGCTCCCGATCAAAAGGCAGAAACAATAGCGGATGGCTTAATTGAAAATGTCCTTTCCAGGTTCGGTATGCCTTTTCAGTTGCACTCGGACCAAGGGCGAAACTTTGAATCAGAAATCTTCCAAAAAGTACTACAACGCTTCGGAATCGAAAAGACTCGAACGACTGCCCTCCATCCTCAATCGGACGGAATGGTAGAGCGTTTCAATCGGACTCTACTTGAATACCTTTCGAAATTTGTCAATAACAGCCAGTCGAATTGGGATCAATTCCTCCCACTAGCCCTTCTAGCTTACCGTTCCGCTGTACATGATAGTACCAAATTCACGCCTGCGCTTCTCAATTTTGTCCGTGAACTTAGGCTTCCCCCTGATATCACCTACGGCCCTGTGCCCAGATCTTCACCGACTTCCATAGGAACCGCGGGGGAATATGCTGAGAAATTAGTACAATCACTTGGAATAATACACCACCAAGTTCAAAAAAACCTAACTCTCTCTTCTCGGCATATGAAAAATCAATATGACCTTAGGGCCCACCCTATGAAGTTTGCAGAGGGCGAAGAGGTGTGGATATATAACCCGAAACGTCGGAAAGGAAAGAGTCCCAAGCTTCAACGAAACTGGGAGGGCCCCGGTGCGGTATTATCTTGCTTAAACGATATCCTCTATAGAGTGGAGTTCCCTGGAGGTAAAACAAGAAAAATACTTCACGTAGACAGATTGGCCAAATTTCTGCCCGGGAATAATGCCCTTAATGACACATTCCACGCTAGTGTAGACACATATAGAAATGAGATTAGTGAAATTGCCCCCTGGCTAAAATATTCAAAAAATGTTGCCCCAAAATTGCTCGCTAAATGTGGCTTCGAGCCAGGAAAAGGTCTTGGGAAAAATTTACAAGGAATAGAAAAGCCAGTTTCTGTGACATATCGGCCGTCACGCATGGGCTTCGGGTCAAACAGCCATACTAGTTGAATTCGTTGCACACCCTATAACCAATGCACCTACGTGTTGCTCTGACTGTATCATTAAAAAAAAAAAAGAAAAGCAAAGGCAGAAGGAAAAGAGTCAGACACCGGCCTTAGTTGAATTTGCTGTGCACCTAATAGCTAAGGCACCTGCGTGTGTTGTGGTGACTTTAAAAATTAACAAAAAAAGAAAGAAAAAAAAACTTTATTTCAGAATGTTTCTCATCCAGCAGCACTGCCCTACGTCATATCCTGGTACTCATTATTTCATACAGCCAATACTTATACTAACTTCAGAGTTTAAGACGGGTGATGGCTTATATTTGACAAGCGAGTTGTCACTACAAGTAGCTAGCGGAAGCCTACACTTCCGAGGCTACGTAAGGAAAACCGCGCAAATATATGCCGGACAATTCCATGTCTGCAGCCCCTTATATTAGACAAGCGAGTTGTCACTACAAGTAGCTAGCGGAAGCCTACACTTCCGAGGCTACGTAAGGGAAACCGCGCAAATATATGCCGGACAATTCCATGTCTGCAGCCCCTTATATTAGACAAGCGAGTTGTCACTACAAGTAGCTAGCGGAAGCCTACACTTCCGAGGCTACGTAAGGAAAACCGCGCAAAATATATGCCGGACAGTTCCATGTCTGCAGCCCCTTATATTTGACAAGCGAGTTGTCACTACATGTAGCTACCGGGAGCCTACACTTCCGAGGCTACGTAAGGAAAACCGCGCAAATATATGCCGGACAATTCCATGTCTGCAGCCCCTTATATTTGACAAGCGAGTTGTCACTACATGTAGCTAGCGGAAGCCTCCACTTCCGAGGCTACGTAAGGAAAACCGCGCAAAATAGATGCCGGACAATTCCATGTCTGCAGCCCCATTATATTTGACAAGCGAGTTGTCACTACATGTAGCTAGCGGAAGCCTACACTTCCGAGGTTACATGAAGAAAACCGCGCGAACTAGAAAATTAGACGACGTCATTTGATTGACAATATAACAAAAACTCTAACACACCTAACCTGACCTAGGGTAGTACGACGTATGAAAGGGCTGTAAAGATGACATAATCTTTGTTTGTCACTACTCAGAGAGCCACCACGATGACATGCGTGCCTCTGGGATAGCACAATGAGGAAACAGACCGGGTGGATGGCACTATCTTTATTTGCCAATAATCAGATGGTCACTGCGATAACGTGCGTGCATGTAGGAACTCAGTGAATGCAACCTGAACTAGATATACCACGGTTTCCTAAAACGAAATACTATACCTATTGCTAGCTACAGTGCAAACATTACGTCCAAATAGGCGCAAGCTATGGTTACCAACGGGGACCATGGCAAATATGTAAATCCATCGAAACATGTGAGCGGCCACCGGTGACACAGGCCGGTCGACCGACTCTGTTAATCCCGGGGGAGTAGAGCCCGCCACATTCACCGCAATACTAACTAGAGACTAATGATAAAATGAAAATAATTGAAGCCTTAATGTAAATAAATTGTTAGAGAGCCATACTAACCTTCTCTTTAGCAGGTAAACGATACAGTTGGGAAACAGGATTCTTCATCAATAAGGCAATGATGAACCGGAGATGGAATTTCCTGTTGAGATGTAGACACAGACCTACCGAATCAGATGCTTGGATATAATAAGTTTAAATCTTTTGCTCGTTTTCTTATAAACGGTCAAGATACGGCTCTCAAATTCTTTTTCTTTCCAGATACTCGGTCGGAACTTCGAGTCTGCAGAAGGGGGCAGTGTAGCGAAATCTGGAATTCTGGTTGGTGAAGTGCTCCCCGCGATGAGGAAAAAGCTGCAGTTTTCAGAGTCAATATGAAGATAGACATAGCAGCACGTCTGAGTGAGGAGCACTGAAACAAAAACCACAAGAGATGGCGACACGTCCCTTTCGGACTCTCGGAAAAGTCGACCTGGCAGGCCTTTTTCCTGAATGTAAGCAGAAGCCGGAATTCAGCAACGTTGTTGGAAAGAGAGTCTTTTGTTCAACACTGAAGTAGTGATCGTCGTCCAGTAGTGAGCTCCAAAACCAAAAGTCGAATATTTTTTGCCTTTTTGAATTGTAAAATTAAGTTGTAGTACTTGAAATTGCAGTGTATTAAATTAAACAAAAGTAACCAAGTGTTAAATTTTTACAAATTCGTCGGCTCCAGCTCCAAGCATAATTTGTATAATCACCCGGGTGGCAAAACACAGAACAGAGCCACCCAACGGGCCCATCTGCTCCCGCTACGCTTGCAAATAAGATAAGTGACTCAATTTATGAATTTGATTTTTTTCTTTTGTTCTTTTACAAAGTTTTTTTTCTTTTGAATTAAAATATTTGGCGACACCAAATATTTTTTTTGGTGCGAATTTGTATTAGGACGTGGTTTGTTTCAGAAATTTTAACTTCCTTTATTCTTTTTGCGGAAATTGCACAAATTGGCTCAGCCACTAAAACATCCGCCGTCTGCACAATTATCTCATCAAAGCAATTCGAACCATTAACATTCTTTTTGTTCGAATCCATATGCGGCTGCTTAGAGCGATTAATGTGACG
The DNA here is from genome assembly GCA_963924295.1 of Dioctria rufipes. NCBI lineage: Eukaryota > Metazoa > Arthropoda > Insecta > Diptera > Asilidae > Dioctria > Dioctria rufipes. Next base: position 221,876,785 of record OZ002740.1, on the reverse strand, counting down.
TGATATTTTTGTTTATTTAACCAAGCAGAATTCTTAAAAGAAATATCGGCTCGAGACTTCGTAAGAACCAAGAGAGGTTCCGATTTATATTTCTCCGTTAGGAATAGTTATCTTTGAGTGCTTTAAATCGTAAGACTTGAGTAACGGCTGTTTGAAACTGAATACCAGTATTAGAACCCCGTAACACGAACAAAGGAGGATCCGGATTGAAATTTTCTTGCAAAATTCTCGGCCCTTCTAGCCGTTTCATAATTATCATCAGAAGAATTCGCCACAGGAACAAAGAAGCGTCGTGATTCGAATTTTCTAGTATTATCAAATTTTCTTTTTCTAGCTTTATTTGCACATCGAGAATTGGATATCGGATTGAAATTTTCTTGCAAAATTCTCGGCCCTTCTAGCCGTTTTTTTTAATTATCATCACCAGATTTCGTCACATGAACAAAGAAGCGTCGTGATTCGAATTTTCTAGTATTATCAAATTTTCTTTTTCTAGCTTTATTTGCACATCGAGAATTGGATATCGGATTGAAATTTTCTTGTAAAATTATCGGCCTTTCTAGCCGTTTCTTAAGTACCATCACACGATTTCGTCACATGAACAAAGAAGCGTCGTGATTCGAACTTTCTAGCATCATAAGAATTGTTTTTCAGTTTTGTTCGCATATTGAAATTTTCTTACAAAATTATTGGCCTTTCTAACCGTTCCTCAATTAGCATCACAAGATTTCGTCGCATAAATAAAGAAAAGTCTGATTCGAGTCTTCTAGCGTTTCCTCCTTGGGGAATTAAGTGAACATTCGCTATTAGAAAACTCATCGTCGCAATTTTCTCCCCCGGCGCAAGTGCCGACGGTAAATCGACGAAATTCTCATTCACTTAAGTTGCCAATTGTCGACGACAAATCAACAAATTCCCGGTACAGCGCAGATCAGTGGCATCGGAAAGTGAGCTTACAATTGTTTACTTTTATTGTCAGCTTCTGTTAAATCTCCTATTCTCATACTGACCCTTAGGCAATTACAAGTCAGAAGCCCTAACGTGAAAAGAACTCGAAAGTGCCGACGGTAAATCAACAAATATTCTCATCTGCTTTAGTTGACAATTGCCGACGGCAAATCAACAAATTCCTTGCTTTGAACCCCAACGTGCCGCCTGCAAATCTCAAAACATCGCAATAAGCGAACACAGTGGACAAAGCGAACAACTTTCTTTCACGTTTAATTGTCCTCGGTTATAACCCCACGGCCCACGGCAGAAGTAAGCAGGTGAAACGAAAGTCTCCGTGGTCTGACTCCTCCCACCTTCTTGATAAATAATCAAATCAAGAAAACTTAGCTTTCCTTACAGAGGAGGCGGGACCCAGCCAAGCTGTTATCCGGACAAACGCGGCGGACTTTAAGCTCAGTCGAGGCACTCCAAGCGAAGCTCTTCATTTTTAGAATAACTCCCCACACCGAGTCATTGATCGTTAAGTTCAGCCGAGACATTTTTTTTTGGTGAAACTTTTCATCTAAAACACAATTTCCCCATTACCTCGGCATCGAGTTATCGAGTGTTGGGTTCAGTCAAGTCACTTTGGATAAAGCTTTCCATTTCTAGAAAGCTTTCCCACTATCTCGGCATTGATTAAGTTGGTTGATTTGAGTTGAGGCCCAGTAAGTGGAACTTTCCCAGTGCTGGAAACGCTTCTCAATTTTTCTTTCAGCCTTATTCACTAGATATCTAAGCTCTATTAAAACACTCGACAACCAAGTTTACTACGGATAGTAAAGGGCTCCCTCGTCACCGCTCAGCCGGAGCTACTTTCTACGCCGAAAGGCGAACGAAGTATTATAACTGCTACAATATAATTAAACACCGCTACCACCAAAGTAGGTGCATATGTATAAGTTTACTAATGTTAATTTTTGTTTGTTCATTTTACCTGAAAGTCCTAAATGATCTCCAATTTCCTTCTACAATTTTTCTATGATTTCTGTGTTTTTATAGTCGAGATGCCGATCATCCCACAAACATGTTCTAGATTGCCCTTCTGCTATCAATACTTCACGTTGTGAATCATTTAGCTTGTCAACAGACATTTTTTGAAGGTCCTCACTCTAGGAAAATCGCACCACATCTAATACACAACGCGCACAACGCTCACCGCTCAACGCTATTGGATGTGAAAACTTTCGTAGCGACGGCCTGGCTCTTCGCTCACCTCTCAACGCTCGCTAATATGAAAGCGACCTAACTATGAATGACAGTGTCATAGGATCTAGTAATCTACTACATAGTATATGGCCTCTGATTATATTTTAATTGATGGGTTTTCATTGGCTTGGAGTAAAGTATTCGGTCGGATGACGTAAGTGGCAACAGACTTTTAAACAAATTGTTCTAAAAAATAACAATAACAAAAATAATAAATATGTATTTATAATGTATATTTATTTAGGCTTTATTTTCGATATCCGCATTAAAAATGACACATCATTTTTTTGAAACATGTACGGCGTAGTTGAAGTATGTAAATACAAAATGTAGGTATGTGTAGTTTACAGAGGCGTTTCTGAAGGACTTCTTCATAAACTTCATTGCATTCCAATGCAAAGATAACCAGACTGCTAGCGGAATTCATTCTAGAACAGACTGCATAAAACTATCGGTATGAGAAACGGTCCTCTCTCAGGTAATCAAATGTTATCAATGGTATTCGTGGTATGAATGTATGTAGTTTCACCTTGAGCACATCCAGTGAGAACTGTGGCCTCTACAATATTACGATGGGGAGCATTTGTTTGTTGTCCGATGCCATATCAACATTTTGGAGGTTTCAGTTTTCTTAATAATATAACTGGTGTGCCCATATTAAAAATTAGGTTATGCTGGGTTAAGGGTGTTTAGGAATTTCATTGGATAATTTATTGTGTCATCACCTTGTATGACTTGAAAAAAAGATCATTTATGGCAGTTGCTTTGTAATTTTTGGGAGTTAGAATGGTACGCTAACAGATCCAATCTATGGGTTTCGTCTTGATTGGATATAGCCTAGCCGTCTGTTCTCTGACATATATCAATACTGTGGGCAAACTTAGCAGAATAGTAACTTTAATTAGCAAAAGTAGAGTGATCTCTGTACCTAATGTAACGACAGCTCTGAAAAACGCCCAGCGGAAGCGTCACCTCTTATTTTTTTAGAACTAGCTTCGGAATGTGAGTCTTTGGTTGTCTGTGTATCAGTTGATCACTGATTTTCCGATCCTGCGAGTTGGGAAGAGAACCAGCTGACTACTGATTTTCCAATCTTGCGAGTTGGGAAAAGAACCAGTTGACTACTGATTTTCCAATCTTGAGAGTTGGGAAAAGAACCAGTTGACTACTGATTTTCCAATCTTGAGAGTTGGGAAGAGAACCAGTTGACTACTGATTATCCAATCTTGAGGGTTGTGAAATTAGTTGTCGTCACCAATCGTTATCAATCGGATAAGCTGTATAGAATCTGCAATCGTTATCAATTGGATAAGCGGCGTAGAAGCTGCAAGCGTTATCAATTTGATAATCTGTATCGGATATACAATCAGTATCAATTGGATAAGCGGTATAGAATCTGCAATTGTCATCAATTTGACAAGTTGTATAAATTGATTAATTCAAACTGAACGTCCCTATAACAGTTAACGGTGATAAAGATTCGTTTTCTGTCAACAATAGATACAGCGGGCTATCCTCTTGGTAGTTGAAAACGAGCTATACACAAATAGGATAACTATGTTGAAGAACTGCTTTCAATTAATTTAGTAGTTTGTGATGGGACCTTATTGTCCCTATGACAATGTGATCCGGCTCTTGCTGGGCAACCTTACTGCTTTTTAGCTCGCTGTTGAGCTTGAAAGTTTTCGGTGTAGCACTAGCTTCGGATGGAGCACTGGTCCAGTTTAGACTTGCGTCACAGCTAAAAAATAAGAAACATATGGCGACAGGCATATAGAATTAAAACACCTCTGCTTGATTCTGATGATCCGATATATTTTCTGAATATATTTTTTATTATTTTTTTTTACTTTTTGGATACTGCTCTGCGCTGTCACGAGACTGTAAACAAAAATATATTTTTCACTACGTTACAAAAAAGACAAAGCCTACCTAGCTTCGGCTGTCTACGTTCAGCAGGGTATTACTGCCCTGAATTAAAAAATTGATTTACCAGGTTTATAAGATGACTTAACCGGAATTTGTAATTAATAGAAACAGATAAGTCGCGTCGCCACAAGTCCACCAAGGAATTCTAACATGATATCACTACATCGGCTCGTGTGCTTTCTGGATACGACTAGTGAAGTTTGCTAACAGAGCTGTAATTCCTCCCCTCACGATCTTATTTGACGTTATTATACCCTAGGTGAAATCATAGGCTATACTAAGTTTGTCATTCCCATTGTAACGCACAGAAATAATGCTGGTAGAGCAAATATTAAAAGTTATTTTGATTTCTGCATATCCGTCTGTCTGTCTGTGCGTTTTCGCGATAACTCGACAACGCGTTCACTTAGAGAGCTGAAATTTTGCATACGGACCTTTTAAAAATAAAGTAAATTTAAGTTCGAAAATGGGACTAATCGGTTGACTCTTTGTGGGGTTGCCATACACAAATTTCGTTTTTATACCCTAGATGAAATCATAGGGGTATACTAAGTTTGTCATTCCGTTTGTAACACCTCGAAATAATGATGGTAGAGCAAAATGGATTGGACACCCATTCATAATATTAAAACTTATTTTGATTTTTGCATGTCCGTCCGTCCGTCCGTCCGTCTTTCCATCCGTCCGTCCGTCTGTGCGCACGATAACTCGAGAACGCGTATACTTAGATAGCTGAAATTTTGTACACGGACTTTAAAGAAAAAAGTAAAATTAAGTTCGAAAATGAGATAAATCGGGCAACTCCTTCGTGGGGTTGCCATATAAAAGTGTCGTTTTCCGCTATATATTTGGACACTGCCTGAGAACGCGTTGATGTAGAGAGCTGAAATTTCGTACATGATGTTTTTACTACATTAGCAAATAAAATGTCAAAAATGGACTAAATCGGACAACTGCTTCTTGGTGTTGCCATATAAAAATTTAGGCTTTTTACGTACACTTTGAAAACGATCAGTCCGAGACATTTCTATTGTACTAAAAACTTCTGCAGAATACGAAATCCTATAAAATTGGTTATAATCATTTTTTCTGTGCGACAAACCGTTCTAGAAATATATGCGAAAAACAACTTCAAAATCAATACTTGAATAGATCGGTGACCATACGAAATTTAATACGGGCATTCACCTAGGGTATCATAAGAATTGGTCTTAGACAAATTCTAGCTTTTTTACTTGTTCATTATAAATTTGGATACTGCCTGAAATCACGTAAGCATAGAGAGCTGATTTTTTAAATCGGCCAAATAAAAATATAAGTTTTTTACGTATATACTGTGATAACGATCAGTGCTAGACGGTTTTATTGCAATTGGACTGCAAAGTTATTCAGAAAATGAAATCTCAAGAAATTGGTTATAATTATTTTTACTGTCTGACAAACCCCCTAGATTAGACGATATTTTTTTTAAATCACATTTTTTCAGTCATTAAGGGCACAAATTATCTTTGAGAATAGGTTTGAGAATAGCTTTAGGAATAAGTTAAGAGCTACTGACTCTTTAACGGCTACAGTTAGCACATAGGTGTGATAGGTCAAATTAAAAAGGAGAGTCCACAGTTAACAGTTTTATAAAAGAAATTATGTTAAGGTAAAAAAATCCAAAATGTTTGTTTAGACCACCATAACTCCTGAAAGGAGATGGACTGGTTGAGGAGTCATTGGAATGGCCATGAAGTTCTGCATACAATGAGCTTTTGATGATGATCCGACACCCTGTACCTTTTAAGATACAGGGTGTTTTGTGGAAATCCAACTTTTTTTCTTAATCATCCTGTAACTGCGAAACAGTTGATATGCCTCACCCTACCACACAGTTTTTTGTTTGTTTGTAAAGCACGAAAAATTGAATGATCTATATCTATAAGAATTAATTTAAAGTATAAAACAACGCAAGTTTGTAAATGATAAAATTATTTCAATCAGTGTTTACAGATGCTTACCATTTTTATTTGTGAGTAACAATGTTGTTATTCACAAACTGTCTTTTGCCTGCACGGAGAAAAATTTTTGGAAATATTACCAAAACTTATCTACAAAATTTACAACATGCTTAGAAATATGTGGCTCAATGTGTTTTACAGAAGAAAAACTCAATAATAATTTAGGAAAAATAGCAAAATAAATATGTTGCATTTTACCAGTAGAACTGTAAAATTTGTCATAAATTTCCAGAGAAATCGCGATTAAATATGGAAGTAATACAATAAAGAAACGGTAAATGTATGAATTATAAAAGTATTTCATACCATTGGTTTTTGGAAAACTAATTTTTAATTTAAGTGTTATTTCCGAAATAACATGTACGTATTACAATCCAATATAAGAAGTAATACTATTTTAAATAGTAACACATAACAAAAATCTAGCAAATATTAAAATAATACAGTAATTCTTTCATTGCATAAATAGAAAAAATACCTTTACTTGTAATTGAAAATTCCTATCCAAAAGGTAAATACTAAATCACTGCTAATTTGTTATACTATTGAGTCATGGAAATTTTACCAAATGACCAAAGAAAAATTCGAATTAATATTAGGAATTTTAATTCAAATTAGGGTATTGCAATTATAAATATTAAATAAGAAGCAATATCAAATTTTTCGTAAACAATGAAGAATTTTGCTGCCTTTTTAATAAACTAAACATAATTTAACATCTCTTCTAATTCAAAAATAGATAGGGGTATAGGCTGTCCATTAAAAACTTTAAAAATTTATTTTATCTATAAAAATAAATTAAACAAAATATTTTTATATTCATGGTTTTCTTTATTGTAGATATAATACTTAAATTAATATATATGCAATACATGACAAAGCAAAATATATGTACGTAATTGATGAAAACTTAAACAACATAAAAAATGGTATTTATTTTGTGTAATGCATGAATTCTAAAATAAGAATCATGGTTCAGTTTCAATTCGGTTTCCAACTTAGTATTTTGAACAACATGTGCGTAAAACTTATAATCAAAGTAAAGTGTTTCTAATTTTGTTAATTTTAAAGAAATAATATTGCTAGAACTTCGAAAAATAGTCTTAACTTTCGCAAATAATCTAATCCTTCCTTGTTATCATCAAGTTCAGTTCAGTTCAGTTTAAAGCTACCCATTAATGTCCAAGAATGAGAAGTACCATATTTACTATCAAAATGAAGCTGCTTTCCTATTTCTATTTTCCGTAAGCATCGATTTTTGGCAAGAGTGGCTTAACAATCACTTAGTTATAATCTATTACAAATCGTTTACAATATGTTTCTCTTTGAAGTTGTAGAAGAAGCAATACCTTTTAAAACTTTATGCTTTGCCTCACACCTCATCGACCATAAATTTATCAGCGGACCAACTCGCCTCATAATAGATGGGTAATGAGTCATGAAGTGGTGCTTAGGTTTTAGAGGTATATTATAAACTTTCTGATATAAGGAATGATGACTATCAATTAAGCTTTCTAAACAAATAATTGCTTGGCTATCTACTTTTTCAAGGAAAAGAATTTCAGTTATTTGCAATAGAAGAATAAATACTTCCCACTCTTCTTCGTAATCATCAACTAAATATTATAAATATTAAGCGCAATTCCGTCGAAAAACGCCTAAAGGCACCGGTCCAGGAAAAGCCCTCTGAAATTCAAGCAATTCTCGATTCTGCTAAGTAAAAACCCGAAAACGTAAGGTCAAGGATTTTGCTTGTCCAGAATTTAATTTTCATGTACACCTATGTAAAAATAAATAAAAATAGAACTAACCATGAAATAAACCTTTATTGATAAGTAAAAATAATTGTTGAAATAATAAAAACAGAACTAATAATGAAATAAAACTTTATTAATAAATAATAATAACTGTCAAAATAATAAAACATAACTAATAATGAAATAAAACTTCATTAATAAATAATAATAACTGTCAAAACAATAAAAGACACCGTCCCTGTGGTCGTTCCTTAAACTCCGTATAAATAATCTTTTCAACAGCGAGTTACAAAAGTTGACGTCCGCAGCGAGTAATGAAAAGATCTATAAGAATCCGAGCAAAGTTTTAATTAATCAGCAAAAACCCTGCGACAACAACAAGATTATCATCCAAAATCAAATTGGATGCAAGATGCAGCAGTGTTCACCAGCCAGATAAATACGTAGTTTGCGTAAGACGGGGCCACATTTGGTAGATTTGTGACAAATCGGATTGAAGCATTCTGCAAATTGCATCAATGTGCATCGCTTAAATCTTACAGTGCCAATTGGAAAACTACGATAAAATCATCAATAAGATACTACATAAAGATTGAACTGGCAAAATGACAACAATTATCGCGGGAAGGAAATTTGAAGGATTGTTAATTTCTTATGTAAACATCGAAATATGCATATCAAGACCGACCACATCATCACGAAAACGGATAGCACGCAAGAAAACAAATCGAATCCGGTAACACGTAAGACAATTATCGCTAATTGTAGTTCCTTTAACAAAACCGAATTAAATCGAAAATTAAAATTATTATTAACCCACATTTAACAAAGAGAAATATTATCACTAACTGTAGTTGCTAGAGCAACATTAATTTGAATTGGAAATTATAATTAGTACTAACCCATATTTAGCTAAATCATTTTATAGCAGGGCGGCCGCAGATAGGGCACTAGCGTAATTGGAAATGGCAAGATTCGAGATACCTCACACAAATATATAATTCGAATCTTAAACAGTTGTCGATTACTCAGTAAAATTCAATTTTCAGCCTAGATGTCCAATTGGCATACACCTTTTACGTCTTAATTATCTTCTTATACATATATAATGTAAGCGGAATCAACCCCTAGACCAGGTTCAGCTTACAACCATAGTACTTCTTGGGGTTTGTTTATATGTTCATAAGATCCAAAATCAAACAACTGAATTCATTCATTTAGAAGTTTTAAAGAAAATTTTTTCTTTGTAATCACGAAAGCATATAAAAGTTGTACTATTTCAATATTTAAGACACCTACCAGTAAATCATAACTACAGAAAAATTTTCCGAAGCATGAAAAGAAAGCAGATTAAAGATGAATTCTTCAGAAATTCCAGTTTCCAAAAGTGAATTTAACGCTACATCAATTTTATAATTACTTCTATTTTTTAAGAAATTTGAGTTTTCCTTACAAGATTCTTTCATTTGGTTTCGGTGCATTTTGAAATGGCGACAATAAAAATTTGTGACAAAACAATCCGTAAAACCTAACGCAGAATTCACACTTTTGTTGTCACCGATAGACATAGTTAATATAAAAAATATTTGTTTAGCATTAACCTTGATACCGATTGTTTCTAAATATTTCATTTCTTCAACAACCAGATTGAAAATTCTGTTACCAAATACTTCGCGGTCCAAGCTTTTAAACAGCATTACTAAAAGTATATTTTCTAATTTGGAGCGAGAATCAGGTGGTAAAAAGGTAAGTGTTACGTACACAGCCCCAAGAATTTGTAGCCCTGCATGAGATCCTAAGGCATTATTAGTTTTCAATTCATCAAAGTAAATATTAATAGGAAAAACTAAATGACTTCTATCGAATGATCTTCATTTTTCCTTCAAAAATTTGTTCGCATTACATTTGACATACAATCAATTTCCTGATTTAAAATTCCTTATACTCTAAAATATCATCGAAAATTGAAGTTAACTCGAAAAATTTCCTTAATGTCTCTCGCAACGGAATAATGCTGGTTTTCACTGGAATAGTATCAAGGACTGGATTGTCACTAATTTTTATTTTTTCAATTCGTTCACCAATTATAATTACTTCCCTACATGATAAAAAATTATCATTTTCTTTCAAAAGTTTGTTCTTTTGTACTCGGTTGTTAAGTTTGACATACTAGAAAGCAGAAATTTCAAAACACTCAATGCATTTTCAGAATTCAGATAATATATCTTATCTAATTCATTAAAGTGATTATAAGCCAATGGAAGTACAGAACTCTGGTACTTATAAAAACATTCCATAACGTGTTGCATTGCCTTGTGGCACATCATTGGATTAGAATAAAGTTCTGAAATCATTTCTAAATGTAGAGTATTTACTTTTTGTTTATAATCAGAAAATGAAATAATATTTTCAATAGCAATGCCATTTGATCTGTCATTCTTGTCATCATTATGTAAAATTTTCTATTTACATTGGTTAGCGGATTCGTTCGAAACTTCCGGATATTTAATAATACTAATATTAAGGTTTTTCAAATCGGCATGAGTCTGTTTAAAATGTTTTTTTAACTTCAAAAATTTTGAAAATATTCGTTTTCAAAACAAAAATTACGCACGAAATCTTCATCATATCGATGAAACAAATTAATTTGGGCTATAAAACTATTCAAACTTTTATAGCTATATTTACATTTAAAACCCTGCATGGCTATAAACTACTTAAGTTAATTTAAGCTTAATTTTTAATTCTATTAAAGAAGTAAATCTTTTATTCCACGGTGTTGAGATCTCATATACTTCAGTTTGCAGAAACTGCCAAATTAATTGTGCTGCCGGGGCGTACTCTGCCTGTAAGGCCATGAAACATTTGAAGCAAGTATCGAAGACTGATAAAGGTGTAGCAAGTGTATAAAGCACGTCATTACTAACAGTGGCGGATCCAGGGGGGGGGGGGGTCGTGGGGGTCATGATCCCCCCTAAATTTGAAGAACAAAATATTTAATTAATTGAGTTATTTGAAAAAAATATATTTATTATTTCGTATTTTTTTATTTACATATATCTTTCAACTTAAAAAAAAATTTTATTCCAAAACTTATAAAAACCAAAATTTATTTAAATGAATATTATTGGGTGCATGCGATGTATGTGTATAAGTACTTCTCAGAATTTCAGCTTGGGACCCCAACTTTGTATGATCCCTCGAGAAACACTTTCCAAGCCACAAAACAGACTCCCTCACTACCACATCAGAGCCCTAACTTAGTCCAAACTCCTAACATTCTAAAATATTTGCAGCGTTCTTATATAAAACTACTGACATGTATAATGACTAATGTCCATAGAAAGACACTACAGAAAGTGAGTTCAATTGTATATGGCATTTTCTTTAGGTTTATACCAAAAACTGTAACTTAATTGAACGCGCACTGAATTAATTTCGGTAATCATATACGGAGCTCCGCGTAGCAAAATTATTTTGCTGGTACGTCTCAGCAAAGAGTAAGAAAATTCTTCCTTCCATAAAAACTTCTAAATAAGCCGTTCGATCAGAAATTTCACAATTTCAAAATTTCCGGCACTATTTCCTTTCTATTGATGACATTGACACGTCTAGGCACAAAAGTGTAGCAAAATGCGCGTGCAGTATACTTATAAACTTTAGGTCTGTTCGCGTACTAACTTCAAATCGTTTTGTAAGTTCTTACTCGAAGGCGTTCGCGTACTCGAAAACTGAGAGAGAAATTGTTCACATCACTTTTCCCCTCCGTTCAATTTATTACTTGATTTGACTAGAGAAAAATCGTCAAGTGAAAACTTCAAAAGTGTCAGATTTGACAGATCGCACTAGTTTTTAGTTATTTTTGAGTTTTTAGCTATTTTTCCTCCGGTGGAAGTAGAATGTTCTACAAAAATATTTTACGTATTCAAAGTGGTAAATTAAAGTTGTTTATTGTACTTGTACTATAGAAAGTAATTCTCCGGAATGCATATTTATATCAAATAGGAGCACAATAACTCAATAATTTAAATAATAAATCAGGTAATCCACTTTAATTATTTGACGTTATACAAATTTTTACTCGGAGCCTTTCGCGTACTTTGCGAGTGTCACTCGCAGTTTCTCCCCCTATCATATAATTTGACGTTTTCCATGTTTTTTTTTGAACAAAATATGCGAATAGACATATAGTAGTGCAGCCGTCGATATCAGGTTATTTGCATTTCTTATCTGTCGATATCAGTGACAGTAATCGAGCACAAATATACTTGTAATCTCAATCGTATTATTTTACTGTCAATGGAAGAAGTTTTTAGGGAAGGAAGGATTTTCATCCCTTTGTGCTTAGACATACCAGCACAATAATTTTTTTAACGTAGTTCCATATATGGTTGCCAAAATTAATTGTATGCGTGTTCAATTAAGTTAGAGTTTATGAAAGAAATTAAAGAGTATTCAACTTGTTTTTACGTTTATTTCACAAACATTCTTTCTTCTCGTTATAAGTTTACTGACAGCTGTTTCGATCCCTATCGGATCATCCTCAGAGGAGTAAACAAGTGCTGTTTCGATCCCTATCGGATCATCCTCAGAGAAGTAAACAAGTGCTACTGAGGATGATCCGATAGAGATCGAAACAGCTGTCAGTAAATTTATAACGAGAAGAAAAATTTTTCGTGAAATAAATGTAAAAACAAGTAGAATACTCTTTAATTTATTTTAATAATGTTTCACAAATCGGTCACGAAAGATTCCATCAAATATATAGAATTTTTGACATAAACAATAACTGTGTCACAAATTCACAGCACGTAATAATAATTTAATTATTATATTATCACCTCAAATCGCAGGTAAACACCTATACAACCGATCGATTAGAAATTTCGCAATTTTAAAATGACCGAATCAATTTCCTTTTCAGTAGTATTATTGATATACTGCCCGTCCTCCCGACCGAATTTTAGCATTTCGGATTTTGTCCTACCCCCGAATACTTCTCACCCGTAAAAACTGCCTATAATCACCCGCGTGTTTGCCCTGGCTTTCGTCCGATTTGAGGTGATAATATAATAAAATTCTCATTATGTGCCGTGAATTTGTGATACACTTATTATTTATATCAAACATTGTTACTTATTTGAACGTTTACACAGTTAACCTGGTAATCATATAAGGAATATAGTGTAGCAAAATTATTGTGATAACACGTCTCTGCACGAGGCTAGCAAATTCCTTCCTTCCCTAGAAGTGAAGTGTGTTGGTTGCCCCATGTTTATGTCCGTTCTTAATTAGTCTTTCAATCAACGTATCCATTTCCAATAGATGTCTTCTTTTCTATTGCACTATGGAACGTAACCATATTATTTAAATGTTATATAAATACATATCTTTTATATAAATGTTGAAATACATACTCGTTTTTGGTAAAGTAAACACCTTACAATTGTATTTTTATTTTGCGGTAAGATGACCATGAAGCCCCCCCCCCCCTAATTTTAACGATAGATCCGCGCCTGATTACTAACGACATCTAGAAATGAAAGTTATTAAATAAGCTATAAATATATGTTACTATTGCCAAACTGGCTTACCAAAGCTTTCACCCATAAGTACGACGGTTGGTTGAAGTGTTTCGTTATTTTTTCGCGCTAAAGCTCTCTCCTCCTATATTACCTCAAAAAGAAGCCGGGTTGATTCCTGAAGGACAAGAATTTATCCTTGTTGAGCTACATATTATTAAATATATCATAAAAGTATTAACCTTAATGTGAAGAAAAAATTCTTTTGATATTTCTGGCAGAGTAAATCTCGTCCTTTTGCTGTTTGAACAACGCTTCCTTTTAAATGCGTGAGGGAGGAGATAAGGCAATATAAAAACCCAGAAAGATTGTTGGTAGCACTTGATATTATAATATTCAATTCCGGAATTGATTTACTTGCAGCGTGTACTTTTAGTTTTTTGTTAATACCAGCCCAGTTCAAGAAGAGCTTATTGCCTTTATCTGGGTAAAGAAAATCGAAATCGTTGCAAATCAAAAATTTTCCGTTTTTCCCTTTAAGCACAGGGTATTCTTCAAAATAGTTATGAATTCGATAATTCTCCTTGGTTTTTAAAATAGACAAGCGGTATTTTACAGTCTTTCCTCAATAATCAAAGATTTTCTCGTACGGCTCAAAGATTTTCCTTAAAAATTCCAAAATTTCGTTCAGACTTTCCTCACTGGTCTCCTCTTGAACTGTCAAATCATCTTTATTTTCTGTCTTATTAGGACACTTTTGCCGGTTTTTTAAAATAATTGAGAACTTCCCACAATTTTCCTGTTGCTCCTTTTTTTGTTACTTTGTTATATGGAACAAAGTACAAGTCAGCATTCTCATTTTTAAATATGTTTGTGATTTCTTTTGTTAGAATAAGGAATCTGTCACTGGAAATTTTAAATGGTAACTTCTGTCTATCTAATTTTTCGAATTCTTTCGTTATTACTATGTTTACAAATATATTTCTGCCGCTGCTGCTAAAATCTACCAAATATTTTTGTGATGAGTATATTACAAAATATTACACAAGTGGAAAAAAGTATTTCATTTTGTTTTATTTTTATATTTTTGCTTTTTTATTTTTTTAAGAATATAAACATTCAAAAATTAGTTTTAAACTTGCATGTACATTTATTTCAACTGGTATTAAAAAGAAAGAAAAGTTACCTCGTCTAATTCTTCCTGTACTAGTTGGTGAGTAGGTCCAATATTAGCGATGGAAATAGAGATACTTCACTCCGTATTTTGAGTAAAGATATATCGAAAGAAATACGAAAAAAATTACAAAGAATCAGAAATCAGTGATTTATACTAACCACAATCTGAATGATATACCCTTTAAATGCCTGTACCTATGTATACTTATGTACATACTTATTCTCAATAGTAAGAGCTCGCATTTTAAATTTTTTAATAATTTTGATGTTTGGGTAATTTTTTTTCGAGATTATCCGGTATAAAACGATTATGTTATGATTTTATTGTTCCTAAAATAAATGAATATCTGGCAATGCTTACTGAAAATATTGCTATTTAATTTTATTCTATAATTCTTGGATATACATATTTCCACAAAATAGATGACTAACAATTGTAGGAAAATATGCCACAATTCGATGTTCTATGCAAAGTAGTAGAAATTCCAAATTGGACTTTTTTCCGTGTGGCTTTCTGAGCAACGAATTTTTTTATCAAATCATCACAATCCAAATACCGTGATTCAATGCAAAGGATAGCCAGGACGTTCAACCTGTCCTCGTTCATTTTCGAGTGTAAACAAATTTTCACTCGCAGCAAACGCGAGAAGCTCACCAAGTTTTGCCGCCCTAGGCCCGGGCCTATTAGGCCTATTCTATTGACCAATTAGGTGGAAACACTCCGTATAGACGAGTTTAGTTTTAATTGGAATTATTATGCGATAATTTTTCTTTGTTAATCTGTGGTGGCGGATATCAAACTAATTAGCTATCGTTAGTGTTAGTGTATGTTATTTGTGGTCCAACACAATTCTTCTTCCATTGTGGCCCAGGAAGCCAAAAGATTGGACATCCCTGATAGATGAAATATATAGGGTATACTAAGTTTGTCATTCCGTGTGTAACGGATAGAAATAATTCTGGTAGAGCAAAATGAAGGAAATGCTCACGCACATTATTAAAAATTTCTTTTAATTTTTGGATGTTCTTCTGTCTGTCCGTCTGTTTACTCGTTTGTTTGGCTGTCCGTTCTCACGACAACTCGAGAACGCGTTTACTTTAGGAGGTGGTGTTTTGTGCACGGCCTTTCTAAAAAAAAATTCAAATTTAATTTCTTAAATAATACAAAAACCAATCAAATAAACCAGTTGACAGATAAAGTTAGTAGCGTTTGCTAGGGCTTGAAGTGCACGCAATAACATCTTTTAATTGAAGGCAAATACAACTCAGCAACAAAAAACTAAATAGTCACTAATATAAAGAATTAAATAAATTAAATAATATAAATAATTAAATAAATATTTTTCAATAGGCATGTACAAACTTATAACTATTTCCTGATGTGAGATGACCCGAGTTAACCCGAATCTTCCTGAACGTTAATTTTTCGAATTTTTCAAAAATATCTTAGGTGCGCTTTTCTTGGAAGAAGAATAGAAAATCTGCATCATTACATTTTTGATAAAATGTCAGAATGTCCTGTTGCCATATGGCAACGCCAGGAGCTATAGGGTACAGGTATGTATCCATACACAAAATCGATTTTTCCAAAATTGTTATGAAATAAAACTGTAAGAATAAATGTTATTCTTATTTTTAATTTATTTTAAGCCACATTGGTTTCACAAGATTAGTAGGTTTTATTCGAAATTATTAATCCATGGTATGATAAGACTTGAAATAACGCAAGCAAAGACCTTTATCACACTTTGTGAAAGCAGTTCGAACAATCAAATTACACAGGTCTCCATCACAGCGTCTTTTCCTTACCAAAAGAATGACGAAATGATTTGTTTGATCGTAGCGAAGAGTGGCAACTAACGTGCTCGCTTCCGATCGCCGTTTTTGGCACAAACGTTTTGGCCAAATCGATCGACCCCAAACATATACTGGTTATATTCCGTCACAACACACGGGCGAGTGACTGCTATTTTTTCCGAGCTTCTTTAGAATAGCGAGAAGCAGTAGATGTTGGTATGGAGCCTAAAACAGTTGACAATGTGCAGACCACCGAATTATCGATCCATTTTGTAAGACGAATTCCTGTCTTATTCATTTTTATGGATTCGCAGTAGCCGCGTTGTTTGTTCTTAACGTTTTTTTATAAGGGATCGGACAACTATATTCGGTATTCGATTCTCACAAATTGTACCATTTCCATTGTAGCCACGACTTTTCAAATAATCCAACGAAGGAAACCTTGTAAATAAATTGTCAAAGTAGAATGAAAATGGTAGCTGTTGAACGTTATAAGAAAAATCGTCAATCGTGTTCACAAGAGGAGCAGCACATTTGCCTAATCGTTCCTCATACGCTGGGTTAGACCGCGGATTTTTGCCTTGATACACCTCGAAGTTTATCGTGTATCCGCCGGGAGTACATAAAGACCACACCTTATATCCAAAGCTCATAGGCTTCCCCTTTATGAATTGCTTGCATCCATGCTTCCCAAAATATGCGATCATGCTTTCGTCGAACGATAAATGCTCCTCGGGATGGAAATGTTCCAACATTTTTGATTTTATGTAATCTGTCATGGGTCGTAACTTCCACAATTTATCATTCGCGTTTTGCGGAGCACACATCTTCGGCTCAAAATGCAGACTTTGCAAAATATCCTCAAAACGGTTCCGACGCATGCTCTTATACATCATATCATTGCGCAAATCACTATCATTGCTCTACATAGCTCTGTAGCTGCTTTGCCCGGTGTAGCCATTAACAAGCAGAATACCAATGAAGACACGGAGTTCTGAAATGAAATATATGTTTTTAGCTGCACTGAAGAGAAAAAAAAATACGGCGTATACCTCCGAACAATCGCAAATATGTTGAAGTAAGTCATCATTTATAAATTTCTCAAATTGTTCGTGCGGTTTCTAATGGCGGCAATCCTCATAATTGCCGTGTGGGAAAATTGGAATCAATGCGCAAGATTCATCTTTTGACCAAGTGAACGTAGTATTCGTATTGGATGTTGGCAAAAGACAGCTGGATGTAGATTGCTGAACACGTCGCAAGCGAGATGACTGTGACTCACGAGATTTGTTTGTTGGTTGCGTTACATCTAATAAATTGGTGGAAAAATTCAAAGATGAATTATTTAGAATATCCTCCAAAACACTACCTTCGAGAACTTCATATAAATTCTCTTCAACCACGTCAAAGTCTGCAACACGCTCAAATTATCGTCATTCTCTGGTGGCTGAATATTCTAGGCGTGACGGTTGCTTAAAAGGCCATTTTCATTAACTAAACAAAGCTTTTCTAAGTAATCGAGAGCTTCTTTGAGCGTCAACTTACAACGACGTAGCCCAGAAAAACAATCATAATTTAGCAAAAACATCAATAAGGTAAACCTGGCGTTGCCATATGGACACGCTGACAAAAGATTAAATAAAAAACACTACTTAAATACTTTTTTCCCCGTTAACACTTATTTCACTCATTAGAATATCCGAAATACTGACGAAAATGAAGCACACTGCTTTCCGATAATGTACACACTGAATTATATTGAGATTCTTACTTTTTTTATGCGCCATTATAAGATTTTTTTAAACTTTTTTTTTTACCAAATTTTCAATCTTCTCACTGTAAAAAGCTAGGCAATAATGTCAAACTAACCCTGCAATATTAAAGCCAGATGCGTTTCGAAGTGAACAAATGCGAAAATGCACACTTTTGTGTATTGGTTTACATTTTAAAGGCACGAAATGAAATGCAAGTTTTTGTTGCCATATGGCAACGCCAGGAGGATTCGGGTTAAGATAGGGGTTTTTACAAGTTTTGCCACACTGAGTTTAAAATATTCGCCTTACTGATCTATGGTATCGTAAGAATTCTCGGTTTTTTTTCTTGTTTATGTAAATAAATGCTAGAACAAGTCAGACTAAAAACCCCTGATTAAATCTGAGTTTAAGAGTCACGTACCGCGAATATGCTAATTAGATTGTCTTTTCAATTCGAAAAGAAGATGGAATAAAAGTTGAGAAATTTTATTTTATACGACTCTAAATTAAATTATTAAATATCAGAGAAAAAGCAACCCCGTCGCCCTCTTTTTGAAGCCGAGACGTTCCGCTTTCCGGGACAATTTGCAAAAAGTGACAATTTATTTGTCCCATTTCGTCGTTATGATTAATAGGAAAATTAGAAATTCAAGAGGAAAAGGCTTCGTTATCTCAGTTATAAAAGCAGTCGTCCGGAAAGCAGAAGGTCCCGACTCTAAAATCAATAATTTAATTTAGAATCATAAAAAATAAAAGTTCCCAAAATTTCATCTATTCCATCTATGGCCAAAATTGTGAGTTCGAGTCCCGTATGGGAAAAGATATAATTAAATAAAGAGAAGAAATAGAATAAAATGCTTATCTGCCTTATTTATTGAATTGTATGACAAAAAAATTTAGCGGACCAGTATGGGTAAATTGGTAGTTACCAACGTAACATAGATAAGGAATGTGGTTGCGACGGAAGCTATTCATATAGTAAAATTTAAATGGAAGCTTTAGTCAAGTTGTTGTTGAACGTATGTGGTAGCATTAAAAACTGGATTCTTAATTATATCATACCGCATCATCTTTTGAAGTATCATCGGCCAAAGTTCTGATGAAAAATGTTCGGTAAATACGAAACATAAACTATGTGTCTGTTACCTTCCGACTGCTTCCAAAATTAATCATATCGCTTCCGCTTGGGCAGTTTTAAGAGGACAGAGAAAGTTTCTTGTTAAATTATATGTTTTTTGGTATAACATACTTATATGTAATCTATGCTTCTCCACCAAGATTAAATTGACGTGGATAATGGGGCAAGGTATTGATGGCCCAGTTTGTAGAAGAATATACTGTATAAAGTGCGAGTCTCGCCGATGACCAGTTGATTTTTTATGATTTCCACAATATTCCGGCCGGAGGTCCGATGGAGAGGCGTACAAGACAGTCATCTTACGATATATCAAGATTCAAGACGCATGAGTTGTGAGGTGTGTGACTAGTTTTTTTATTATTTTAAAATTTACTTTTTGACTAACCATAAGTCATACCTAGAAGAGAAAAGACTTCAAAACGAAACACTGACGAAAATTTTTAGTTCCTTCGATCTCAAAATATTAAAATTAAAATAGTGGGAATGTAAACTGAAATTCTTCTAATAAAACATTCCTGTAAAATATTTAACAAAGGATAAAAGATGAATGTAGACAACTTTCCTTTCAATCAAAAAAGAAAAAGACAAAAATAGCTTCCTGCCATTCAAGGAGCTCTTCCGGCTTCAATCAATATACCTTTTGGAAGGGACAATAAATTTTATTGGCAGCAATCATCGTTTGCCTACAGGTGGAATCCCCTTGATATTGTTTTGTCTGTAACTTTTCTATCTGAACGTAGTCATCTCATTGGGTTTACTAAGTCTTGATGATGGAATTTTACCTTACTTTCTATACCTGTAGAAAATAAATTTTGATCAATTTATACGGCGAACCAAAAAGTTTTTGCGGATGGGAAAGTTACTAATGATATTTTCCAGAATTTTTTTCTGATTAAATGGGAATACCTCGGAGATATTTTAACCCCCAATATTAAAGCCAAGAGAGCAAGAATATTTAAAACTGAAAATTATTATTGAAGCAATTATCTCGAGGACAAAGGAAAAGTTTTAGGTATTTTATGGATGAAACTGGTTAACTCAGCTTGGGGCTAAATTAGACTTCTTACTGCCACATAATAATGGAGTTTGAAAAATATTTAAGGTTGTTTTAAAAAATTGCGGGATAAAGTCAGGAATATAAGAAGTTTTAAATTCTTCTAATTACAGGATAAGTATTTTTTAAATTAAATTAAAGGGTAAACAGTTCAGTTTTTTACATCATGGAGTAAACTTTTTCAAACACCCGGTTCGCTTTATCTAAAATCTTTTTGTTTTTTTTCCCTACAGCTTACATTTACCTAGCTGTTCCTTGTTTATATAGTTAATTTTTTGAGTCTCAGTACATGATATTAATTGTGTGATTTCTTCCAAATTGGATTTAATATTGAAAATTCTTGGATTGATTTTCGATAATCAAAGTGATTTAGCGGTTTATTGTCTGCAATGTTTGTGCTTCTTTCATACCTACGATTATTTGTTACCAATCACTGCAATTACTTATATCATGTCAGAAAAACGAGCGAGTGAAAGAAATAAAGGGAAATACTAGGCATCACCTACACCCGCTTCTGGTAGCAATTCATCTGATGTATCGTCTATTATGTTGAGTATAAACCATAAGTTTTCCGCACTTATCAAAGAGATGGAAACTAAAATTGCTTCCTTTTCTTCTGTAATTGAGGCCAAAATTGATCAGTTTGTACTAAACTTCAAAGCACTTTTCGATGAATTGGAAACAAAGTTGCGCAATACATTATCGGATAAAATTCTTGGAATTCAATCCAATATCACGAAGCTACAGTCAGCGTGAGTATCACTTGAGGATGGATTGGATCATCTTGAAGGACGCCATAAGGCAAGTGATGTTATTATTATAACAGGGATTCCCTTTTTACAAAATGAGAACCTTACTCAACTGTTTAATAAACTTTGAATCGCATTGTGTCCAGACACAACATGTACGCCTCGTAGCATATTTCGTGTTAATGAACGCAAGGCATTGTCTGAGGTTATCATTAAATTCCATAGCCCCAACGAAAGGAATGCTTTACTATCTGCTATTCGTCGGGCTATAAAAATACGCCGCAATAAGGTAATGAAAGTCTTATCATTGTCTGATATTGAGAGCTGAAATTTTGTACACGGACTTTAAAAAAAAAGTAAAACTAAGTTCGAAAATGAGACAAATCGGGCAACCCCTTCATGGGTTGCCATATAAAAATTTCGTTTTCCACTATATATTTGGACACTCACGGAGAGCGCGTTGATATAGAGAGCTGAAATTCGGTTACTTGATGTTTTCATAGTAATAGGAAATCAAATTTCAAAAACGGACTAAATCGGGCAACCCTTTCTTGATGTTGCCATATAACAATTTAGAATATGAGCTCCAATAAAACTGCTTATAATCATTTTTTCCGTTCGACAAATTGTTCTAGAAATATATGCGAAAAACTAACCCAAAAATTGAAATTGCTCATCTAGCGCAGTGGTCGCTAATCTTTTGCGGCCGTTGGAACCCTTCTGCTGATAATATTATTCCTGGAACCACAATTTCGAAAAGTATCGAGGAAGTTAAAACACAAATTTATATAACAAAATTTAGTATTTTTTTATACAAAAAGTTTAAATAATAAAAAACTGGCCACGTGCACTTGGCTCGTACACGAAGGGTTCCGTACCATCGTACAAAATTTAACACTATGCACGCCAAAAAAATGGTTTTTGTTATAGCGGCAATAGAAGTACACACTCTGTGAAAATTTCAACTTTATACCTATTACGGTTCATTAGCTACAGCCCGCTGACAAACAGACGGACGAACAGCGGAGATTTAGTAATATTGTGCCGTTAGCACGCTTCGTGTTCGGAGCCCTAAAAAAGTACTCAATGGCTAGTTGAGCCTATTTTTTATTACAAAACATATTAAAATCTGGTATAATTCTTGTAATTTGCAACCTCATGTCATCTTCTGCATTTAATATATTTAATATTTAATATATTTAATATATCTTTCACACTTACATGTGGTAACAAATGCCATCAGATGTGCAATAGCTATTTTTGGAAGCTCAGGATATTGGGAAAAAATTTGAAGCCAAAAATTCAATATCAATATCTCTCCTCCTTTTTAAAAATTTTATTTTTAATGTGGAGTCAGTTGAAATATCGATGAGTGGTACTTTTCCTTGAATTGGTAATTGGAAGGCATAGACCTGTAATCCTAAGACGCGGGAGGGTAACACGCCTGTGTCTAGCCATTATCATATCACTGAAATTGGAAAGGTAGCTCAACGTGTAATTTTCAAATTCCCCACCTTGTAAAATAATTAATTTGATGTGAAATAACAATAGAACCATACTTACTAAATTAAAATCTCCTAACTGTTATAGATTCACTTCTTAAAATTCATGTTTAACAAATCACCGTAGACAACTCCATTGATAGGAAAACTGCTGATGAACTCCGTGGCTAGAGAGAAACGTTCTGTAAAGATTCTAGTTGCCTTCACGGAAAATTTAATTCAAGTACTCTATTTACCTTATAACACATTAGATAGAAGATTTAATACGACTAATAACCCATGGTTAACAACACCGAATTAGGGTCAGTTCCATCTGAAATTGATTCCATCGATATCAATTTATTATAGAACAATAGGTTGAGGATGCAATAGGGTAGATTGCTCTTATAAAATAACCATGATTCATTCTTCTCCAGCCCATAACTTGCGAAATCTTTAGTACCAACCAGATCACTCTGTCTGTGACTAAACTAAACGCGATGATGGGTCATAGTGCACCATCTATATCGTATATTCGTTGTCATGTTTTATTAAAATATAGTGACTTCATATCCTGCACGAAAAAGCAAAAGCAATATCGATGTGTGGTTCTTTTTTTTATTGGTAATTAGTAGATATCACAATATTCAACAAATGGATTTTGAATCCAATCAAAGTTTTCAGGCTGATCAGGAAAATATTCCACACAAGTATCTTGTAAATCTGACAAATGTTGGAATATATATTCTTTTTTACATTTTCATTAAATTCAGCATTTTTGATGACTAAAAAATTATGTAAATTGAAAATGCATTCAGTATTTCCTCCCAAAATTTTAGTTTCATTATTGCATCAATCATCATAAAATTTCCTGCAGAAACCCCATTTTTTTACGGAACTCTAGGATTCCGCGGAACACAGGTGATCTAGGGTATCATAAGAATTGGTCTTATTGTTAGACCAATTCTAGCTATTTTACTTGTTTTAGTTAGTATTAATTATTATTATGTTTTGTTTAATGAATCGTTTTCTAGAGTTTGAATTCCATTTTCCTATTCATGATCTCACAAGAATGCTTGATCTGTTGTACGCACTATTTTTCCATTGAATTTGTATTTTATATTTATAGATGATTTTTATAATTAATTTTTATTCAACTAATTAACCATTTGCTTTTTGATATATATTGTTACCTGCGTTGGGCTCGATCGGTGTGTGTACCATATGAATGATGCCCTCGGCCTGGTGTGAACAGCTAATGTGGGTGTCATTATTTGTACCATATTATTTGTAAACAACAAGTTGGTCTGAGTTGGTTAAATTCATACACATCTGTACCCAGAAATTGATGAAATTCGGGATATTTTTAATGAATCCATTACTGACATTATTTGTGTGTCAGAAAGTTGGCTTAAGCCGAAAGTGTCTGATTGCTTGTTTCACATTATAGAGTGTAGGGCTTGGCGCAATGACCGATTTGATCGAAGGGGAGGTGGACTTGCATTGTTTACTAGATCTTCTGTTAATTGTAAAAGAATTGTTTCTTCTAGACAGACGATATAATAACATTTAATGGTAAGTTGGAGCAGTTTATAAGCCACCCAATTGTAATTTCTTAGATCCTCTCAAAGAAGAATTAAGAAGGCGACTTCAATCGTAATTTCCTTACTCCCTCTGGAACGTCCAACTCGCTTTTGTTTACTTTGGGTGCTTTTGATTTAAATCAGGTTAACGATCTGCCCACTTACTATGATCAATGAAGAAGAGGAAGATTCTTTTAGAATAGTCTTGATTTTATTCTGTGGTCCTTTTTTACATAGTAATAACTTATCTTGAAGTTTCAACTTCTATAAAACTCGTCAAAACTTTATTACTAGCTTATTCTATTATCTCAATTCAACGTTTGGTGATATTGCTTGTAGTAACATTGTTTTTCGGAATTTTGTGAAGTGAGTTTGCTGAGATCTACTCTGATCACTCTTGATTCTTTAAGCATGGAAGCAGGTTCTGCGTTATTTTCTTGGCATCTGGACGTCATAATTCATAAAAGGAGACACGGATATTGGTCTGATTTTGATTTTGGTGAATTGATGATATTTTTTCTAACCTGGTGATCACCTGTGGTTCTGTCATTTTTCGTTTTTCATTTTTATGCAGATCTCTAAAAAACAATACATATTTATTTAATGCAAAAATCGCACTGATTTTGTAATAGCTAATTGAATGTTACAGTGACACATAGTTGTATAACAGTATCTACTGTCAATTATTAACAGCAACCTGTGACTACGAAATTGGTTCGGATATGCGCTTACTGCACTAACAAAATTGCTTATGCGTCTCCTGGATTAAAATGCGTATCTTGCAATGGGAATTATAAAATTCATTGTTGCAAGTTTTCAGATGCTGTACTTTGAAATATTGAAAAGGTACAGTGCTCTACAAATGCATGCCCTGTGCTAATAAAAAAGCAATAAGAAAACGGTGATATGCGATTATTCTGAGTCTAAACCTGATTTATCTTTGTCAGTGCTCATTAAACTTGTAGAACAAATGACCCAGAATGCTGCAATGTGAAATAAACAGAACGAGTTTAACAGATCTGTTAAGACTGTCATATCCGGCATAGAAAAATTTAAACCCATACTTTCAACTATAGACAATACAATAATCTATTTTGGCAGAGTACAACAAGACCTTGAAAAGCGATCTTTTCAGTTTGTACAATAACAACAAATTACAAAATTTGGCAAATAAATACAATTACGTATTAAGTAATAAACTTGAAATAAAATAAATAAATAAAATAAAACAAAAGCAATAATAATGATAAGAAACAAAATTCTGCAGAGCCTACATAAAAATAAAAAAAAAAAAGATAAGAAAAAAAAGTCAAGTGAGCTCGCACATACCTACCAAGAGACACTACAGATTAAGTACTGAAATAAATGCCCCCTGAACACGCCAACCGAGCTCACACGATGAAAATCAGCGGGCAATGAATTCCATAGACGAAAGGTTTGAAC
Source organism: Dioctria rufipes (assembly GCA_963924295.1). Taxonomy (NCBI): domain Eukaryota; kingdom Metazoa; phylum Arthropoda; class Insecta; order Diptera; family Asilidae; genus Dioctria; species Dioctria rufipes. The sequence goes on along the minus strand of OZ002740.1, from coordinate 221,851,200 downwards.
AAAGAAGAAACGTTCGCCAATTAGACTAATGAATCGTTGAATTAGTAAGTCAAGATGTCTTGTTGAGTGCAAGGAACAAACGATATGTGTTAACTAGGTAGGCTTTTTAATGCGAATTAATTTATGGAGGAAGCATGTATAGCTAAGATAAAGCTCTAGGGGACAACCTCGTAATGAGCAGTGATACGCAGTGATATGATCATACCGTCTCAAGTCGTAAACAAACCTTGTACGGTCATTGAATGCGATATTAATTTTGTTGGAACAAGAGGAATCCATGGAACGGTATATAAGGTTACCGAACATGAAAAATTGGCTTTTATTAGTCTAAGCTAAGTCAAGATCAGAAAGAGTGCAGTAAATAGCCAAAGCCTTCTAAGCGTACCATAAACTTTGTAAGACAGCGTTGGTGTGATCGCAACAAGACATGCCATTGTTAAGCATAATTCCCAAATATTTAGTTTTTTATTTTGTTATTGTTGATAGCGATAGTGGGAAAATCAGATGTATCGACTCCAGTTCATGCAACAATCATGTAATTTGATTTGGTCGCATTTAAATTATGGTGGTTACTTATAGCCCAATATTAAACGCGGTATAAGTCGTCATTTAGTCTAGAAGCGCAGTCCTTAACGCGACCGACAGGCCTAGATATATACAATTGGACGTCATCTGCATACATTTGAATCCTCGAGCTTTGAATAACTTCCGGCAAGTTATTGATAAATGCACAAAATAAGAGTGGTCCCAATATAGAGCCCTGAGGAACACCAGCATTTACAGTAGTAGTTGTAGATAAAGAGCTCAGCACTTTAACCTGTTGCGTGCGTTCCAATAGGAACCTGTAGATGAGTTTAATGGCAACCCTACTGCGTTTGAATCTGTCAGACAGTTTATCGAAAACTAATTTATGCTGAAGGCTATCGAAAGCATTCGAAAAATCCAACAGAGACAAGTAGCAAATTTCGTGTCTATCAGGTGCCTGGCGGAGGTCCGTTGTAGTCCTTAAGAGAGCGATCTCACAAGTGTGGTTTTTCCGATATCCGGATTACCATTGCGTGAAAAGTGAATGGCTTATGAAGAATGAACAGCGCGAGTTCTTAATGGAGCAAACTCATTAAGTAGATCTCGAACATGACTTTCAAACATAAAAAGCTTATCATCAACGCATTGAAGACGATAAATGTTGGTTCAAAAGATGAAATCAGGCTTAAGAAGAAGTTGCTGAAAGTCTATATTTCCAAATTCACGAAATGTCAACTTTTGAGAAGAGCGGAATTTTCCCACTTCAAACTTGTAGCAAATGACCAAAATATCGTGATCTATATAATGCTGGCTGGACTAAGTTGATTATAAAATAAAACACTTTCGGTGTTTATAGTCAAAAGGAGATCCAAGTGTAAAGGATACGTTGCATTAAAGTAAGTGGGT